>CM076583.1:419915170-420515170 GCA_034641835.2 Pinus albicaulis | reverse complement strand
GGTGGTCTGTGTGGATGATTGTTTCCTTCCCAAAATGTAATGCTTCCATTGTCGACAGGCTTGCACAATGAAATACATTTCTTTGTCATAGGTGGGATACTTGCGAACTGTCTCAGACAATGTCTCGCTGTGATATGCCACTGGATGTCCCTGTTGAGTAAGAACTGCCCCAATAGCATAGTCGGAGGCATCTGTCTCGATCTCAAATGGCTGTTGCAAGTCTGGTAATGTGAGCAGCTGAAGGGCAAACGAGCGTTTCAATTCGTGAGCTACATTTGGGTTCCGACCAAAAGAATTTTGCTCTCGCTCCTCCTTTGGTGACTTGACTCAAGGGCCAAGTGATATGAGAAAATCCCAACACGAATCTACGGTAGAAATTAGCAAGACCCAGAAAGCTGCGAAGCTCTGTTATAGTAGTCGGGGCTGGCCAATCCCGAATGACTTGGATCTTGGCTGGATCCACATGCACCCCACTTTCATCAATAATGTATCCCAGATATTGAACCTGGGTCATGCCAAACGTGCACTTCTCCAAATTGGCACACAACTTGTGTTGTCGCAGTGTTTGGAGGACTTGTCGGATGTGTTGAAGGTGCTCTTCCCAAGTCTTGCTGAAGATCAGAATGTCATCCAAGTACACCACTACAAATGAGTTGGTGAATGGCCGCAAGATGTTGTCCATCATCCTCATGAAGGTTGCGGGAGCATTCGTCAACCCGAAAGGCATGACCAGCCATTCAAAAAGGCCTTCCTTAGCTTTGAAGGCAGTCTTCCACACATCAGAGGGTTCAATTGGTACATGGTGATACCCAGACTTCAGGTCGATCTTACTGAAATATTTTGAACCTTGGAGTTGGTCCAGAAGGTCATCAATCCGTGGGATTGGGTACCTATTCCGGACAGTGATCTTGTTCAGCGCCCGATAGTCAATACAGAGTCTCCACGTCCCATCCTTCTTCTATACCAACACGATCGGGCTCCCACAGGGCGATGAACTTGGTCTGATGTGACCTTTCTGCAACAGCTCCTGAATCTGCCTCTTGATTTCATCATTCTCCAGAACAGAGCGCCGATAGATCGATCCATTGGGTAGCGGCGCACCTGGGGTCAGATCAATCGGGTGCTTGACCTGACAGTGCAGAGGAACCCTTGTGGGTGAGGTGAAGATGTCCCCGTACTCCTCCACAACCTTATCCATTTGTTGTTTTCGTGCAGAGGAGCCCTGTCTGGAGGTCGTGGCCACAGTCTTCTTCTTGCCCTGGGGGCGAATCATCAGGAAAACGAATTTCCTGGTTTGGGAAATGAGCTTACTACATTGTTTTACAGTAACCAAAGAGATAGTCGTAGGAGGTGGTACCTCTGGTATCCTGTACAACTTATTTCCCAAAGTAATAATAACAGCACGAGGTCGAGACTCATATACAGCATGACGCTTCCACAAGTATGGTTGTCCTAATAATACATCAGAAACATCAATAGGAGCAACGTCACATAATACCTCATCCGTGAAGGGCTTGATGCTATAGGGAAGGCGGCACTGCTGGCTGACGCGGAGATCTCGTCCTTGGTGAAGCCACCCGATGGTGTATGGATGTGGGTGAGCTGTGGTCGGCAAGCCCAATTGCTTCACAGTGTCTACTGAAATAAGGTTATTTTGGCTCCCATTGTCAAAAATGACCTGTAAAGGGGAGCCCTTTACCCACATCTGGGAGTGGAAGAGACGTTCCTCCTCGTCTGGATCTTCCAGTTCCTCCTTCTGGATCTTTGTAGTGGCAACAGTGGCATTGGGCTCTGCATCAATAATATGTTTTCCTTTTTCGTTCCCCTTTTCAAGTTCTGATTCAGAGTCGGAGCATGCATCAGACTCAGAAGCCCTCATCTCGGCCACTAGCAACTGCTTGGCCCGACACTCACTTGTGTTGTGAGTGGAGCTCTTATGGAACTCACATCACTTTCCCGTGTCCTTCTTTGGCTTTACGGTGTTGTTCTTTTCTTGTGGCTTCGACAGGTTGTCTTTAGCTGCCATGCCTTGGCTATGTCCTTTATTATGCGGTTTGGAAGCACCTTTCCCTTGCTTTTGATTCGCAGATCCAAAGTCTCACTTCTTCTGTTTGAATTTTTTCTCAATCTTGGCAGCATACTGGTATGCCGTACCAAGTGAGGAGATGTCGAGGAACTCCATTTCCTCCTGAATGTATCTGTGTAGACAACTGCAATAATTTAGCACCAGATGTTTCTTTGAATCTTTTATACCCAACTTTGTTCGCAAGGTATGAAGCAGATTCGTCAGCTCATGCACATCTTGATCCCTTTGTTGTCGCAGCATGTTCCATTGTATGTACTTGTCCTCATAGCTCCCCACGGGATAGTATTGTTCCTTGACGGCATCTCAGAAAGAATTCCAAGTTGGTACGGCCGACAACAGAGAGGGTTCTGTCTGGTCCTTGTTCTCACAGTAGGTTTCCCACTAGTCCTTAACATGGGGGGTAGCTTTGAGGAGTGAAAAAATAATCTTCTCTCTGTCTGAAAAGTCATGAATAGAGAAATATCCTTCTAATAGATTCAACCATCTATCTATGGCATATGCGTCTATTTGACCCTCAAATATGGGAATGTCAAAATGTACTTGTACCTTAAAAGGATTCGCGCCTCCAGAGTGGCTGCTGGATGCAGATGCGCCGCTGGTGGGCAGCCGCTGAAGGATCTAAGCAAAGTTATCCATCATCGCGTTCCTTTTTTTTTCGAGGGCCTCCTCGAGCAATATTTTGATAGGATCTCCTGCTCCCTCATCTTTATTTTCATCCCCCATGGGTGTCCATCGAGGTTTGCGAGGCTGATCTTGCAAAGGTTCCACCAGATCAAGCCCTAGATCCTTATACCCCAACCTCGTTGGGGACATGCAAAGAAGGATCGAGAAAAAGCAGACCGATCTGATACCACTGATCCGGATTTATGCAGGAATGCAACAGAATAAACATATAACCATAAATACAGAGATCCAGTGAAAACAACACTTCATTTCATTAATATCAAAGAACTAAAATTTGCTTACAGACAGAATGGAAATAAAACTAGCTAGGGTGCTGGTAGCTATCTCTGAGAAGAGATGTGGCAGCTACAGGCCATTGAACTGAGTTACAATGAGGCTTGAGGGCCTATTTATTATTGAGAAACAATGGAGAACTCTAAACATCCATAAACCTAACCCTAGGAGATGAAGCGCCAAAACTATGGGCCTCGTTTGGGTAAATTGGTGTGTCAACTTCCCAGGGACGTAACTTTGGCATACTATCTCTGTTTGACGCACATGGTACATCATTAGAAAGATCTATCCAAGGACTATAAATTTCGCCACGAATATCCATTCCAGAATGGAATGATATTCGTTGGGGGCGTGATGCCCAAAAACGTTGTTTAGGGCCTCAAAACAGCTCTGTAAGTTCAGGACCCGAAAAATTGCTAAAAATAGTAAGTTGTGCTGAAACTAAAAAACTGAAAGAGGCAATGGTGGGGCCCCAAGTGGAATAGGTGGGTGGCCACCAATATCCACCTGGATCATCAACTGATGCAGAAAGGATACAAAGTTATCTTTCAGGGGCAACAATGTGTTATTTACGACAAATCCCCAAGCAAGCAGCTGATTGAAAAAGTGCAGATGACGAGGAACAGACTCTTTCCTCTCATTATGAACTACAATGATCAGGTTATTTATTTTACAACTACATGTTCTGATGCATACTGGTTATGGCACTTTCGGTTTGGACACTTGCATTTTTTTGGTTTAAGATTGTTGTAGCAAAAACAGATGGTCAAAGGTTTACCTCCCATCAAAGAACCTGCTAGCACTTGTGAGTGTTTCATCTTGGGAAAGCTACACTGTGAAAGTTTTCCAAAAGGAGTTTCTTACAGAGCAAATAAACCACTTGAATTGGTGCATACCGACTTGTGTGGACCTATGAGGACACAGTTGATTGGAGGAAGCTATTACTTCCTCACCTTTATTAATGATTATAGTAGGAAGACTTGGGTTTACTTTTTGAAGCAGAAGTCTGAAAATTTTGCAAAGTTCAAAGAGTTCAAAGCTTTGGTGGAGAACCAAAGTGATCGACAGATCAAGGTATTAAGATCTGATCGTGGTGGCGAATACGATTCGAAGGCATTCCATGAGTACTACAAACAACATGGAATCAGAAGATAGTTTACAACCAGATACACACCACAAAAAAATGGTGTAGCAGAGAGGAAGAACCGAACAATCATGATCATGACAAGGAGCATGTTGAAAGTAAGACACTTGTCTAACGAGTATTGGGCAGAAGCAGTTGCATGTGTTGCTTATGTGATAAACAGATCTCCTACAAAGAGCGTGATGAACAGAGTTCCAGAAGAAGCATGGTCAGGTATGTCATGCAGTGTATCTCATTTCAGAGTTTTTGGATGTGTAGCCTATGCACATGTGCCTAAGAAAATAAGAGGCAAATTAGATGATCAAAGTGAAAAATGTATATTTACTGGTTATAGTGACCAGTCAAAAGCTTACAAATTGTATAACCCTGTCACAAAAAAGACAATCATTAGTAGAGATTTTATGTTAAAAGAACAAGAGTCATGGAATGGGACTGTAGACACACTAACTGATGCTCAAACACCATTGATGGAGGATGCTCTTGTAGAAGAAGAGGAGCAGCAAGAACCAAGAGAGCAGACACCAAACCGAGTCACACCAGCAAGACTCCAAGATTTTCAGAGCAGCATGGATCTTCAAGCAGATCAAAAGACCAGAATTCTCCAAGCAACGAATCATGTAATGAATCAAGCAATGGTAGGAAAAATATGAGAATTCTGAAAGATATTTATGATGATTTGGATGTTAGTTCAAATTTTTCATTGTTGGCATTCCAACCTTCTTCGTTTGAAGAAGCAATCAGAGATGAAAATTGGGTGCAAGCCATGGATGAAGAGATGAATTCAATTGAAAAGAATGATACATGGGATTTGGTTGATTTACCAAAAAATAAAACTCTCATTGGTGTGAAGTGGGTGTACATGACCAAAGTGAATGAGAAAGGTGAGATTGACAGATTTAAAGCAAGACTTTTAGCAAAAGGATTCTCGCAGCAACCGGGAATAGACTTTGGAGAAACTTTTTCTCTGGTCGCCAGATTGGATACTGTAAGAGCAGTTCTAGCGACAACAGCTCAGAACAAGTGGAAAGTATATCAGATGGATGTCAAATCAGCCTTCTTGAATGGAATTTTAGAAGAAGAAATTTATGTGCAGCAGCCTCCAGGTTATGAAGTTGAAGGACAAGAAGATAAAGTTTACAGATTGAAGAAAGCACTCTATGGACTGAAGCAAGCACCTAGAGCATGGTATAGCATAATCGACAGTTATATGATCAAGAATGGATTTTGCAGAAGCGACATTGAGCCTACCTTATACACAAAGGTAAATGAGCATGGACAGATTTTGATAGTTTTCTTATATGTTGATGATATGATTTTTACAGGTGATCTTGAAATAGATGAATTTAAAGCAGCCATGATGAAAGAATTTGAGATGACAAATCTAGGTCTCATGAAATATTTTCTTGGCATTGAAGTTGAGCAATCTGAAAAAGGCATCTTTATTTGTCAAAATAAGTATGCAACAGATTTGTTGAAAAGATTCAGGATGGATAATCCCAAACCTGTACCTACACCAGTTGCAACGGGTACAAATTTAAGGATGATGAAGGGGCAGATGTCAATCCAACTCTATTCAAAATATTTGTTGGCAGCCTCATGTATCTCATAGCGACAACACCAGATATTATGCAGGGAGTGAGTCTGATTTCCAGATTCATGGAGACTCCAAAAGACACACATTGGAGTGTTGGAAAAAGAATTATGAGATACATAGTAGGAACCAGAGATTATGGCATAATGTATGCAAGTACAGAAAAGAAAGAATTGATTGGATATACAGATCATGATTTTGCTGGAAGTTTGGATGATCGGAAGAGCACATCCGGTTATGTTTTCCATCTCGATTCAAGAGTGATAGCATGGGCATCTAAGAAGCAGCCTATTGCTACACTATCATCAGCAGAAGCAGAATATGTAGCAACAACTTCAGCAGCATGTCAAGCAGTATGGTTAAGAAGAGTATTGGATGGACTCAAGCAAAAATAGCAAGGATCAACAGCGATATACTGTGACAACACATCAGCAATTGCACTATCTAGGAATAGTGTGTTTCATCAAAAGAGAAAGCATATTGATACTAGATATCATTTTATTCGAGAACTTGTGAGCAATGGAGAAGTTCAGTTGAAGCCTTGTAGAACGAGTGATCAATTGGCTGATATCTTTACAAAGCCATTAACAGTAGATTTGTTTGAGTTTCATAAAAGAAACTTGGGTGTTGTAAGCCTAGCTGAGACATAGACCAGCAGGCATGTTTGAGTTTTCATGAGTTATGTTTTATTTTAGCGGTCGTAATTAAGGGGGAGTGTTAAAATATATAATTACTTCCTCATGTAGAAGTTAGACAAATAGTTAAGTGGAATTAGTTGAGTTGAGTTACAGTTAGATTTGGTGAGTGAGTTAGAGAGTGAGTTAAGTGAGTTGATTAAGTTTAGTTATGTGTGAGAGTGTGTGCATGTCAATTAGATTAAATACCCTTCACGGGTTCATTGTATTAAGAGAAAAAGAGAGAGAGTTTTATGGTTCAGAGTTTTATGATTAATTGAAGAGCCACAACTCATTGTTCATGTGTGAAATCTTTGTGATATTTATGTGATTGAATCCTCTGTATTTCCAACAAACCTATTGCCAAGAAAGAAAAGACTACTGGCTTTCATTGAATTCTGGAAAATTTAACCGAGTAAGCCGTCAGAATTCAGGGAATAACTGTTCGCTTAAGAATTTTCAGAATATTCAAATAATCAAGTATGTTGATTATGATCATTCAAATCATTTCAGTTTCATTTTTCTATGAATCTAATTTTTTGGGGTTTGGTTTTCTGAGAGGAAAGGTTTTAAAGAAAATCTGGATCATTGTAAAACTAGGTTAAGGCCAAACAAAACTCTAATTAACTCTAATTTTGGATATAATTTCTGTAATCCTTCATGGATTTAGAGAGCGCGGAATTCTAATTTTCAATAAAATTATTTCTATCATTCTTACTGGATTTAGAGCTGATTTTACCTTGGAAAAACGGGAAGATATGAGTCACCGTGTCCCACAGGGTCGGGTCAATAACCTTAATTTCTGTGAATCGGCTTAAATTTTGATGATGCGGAATTCGTAGTATTGAGCGAATTACAAGTGCGAAGCAATTTCAGATTTTTATCTGTTCGATTATGTCATTGTCCACGTGATCAATTCAATGTGTGTAGGAAGATGATACAACTGACTGCGCTACACACATATTTCAAATCGTAAGTGCTATTAGTAGTTCTTAATTATATTTTTGGCATTTGATTGGAACTATGCATCATTCTCCCTACTATCTCATTTTTTACAAGAGTTGAAAACTGAAAAAAAGTGAAGTAGAGGATTGTTCTTCTCAAGTTTATGAATGAGTTAAATATGATTACATTGGAGACATCAACTCAAAACAAGACTAAAATAAAATGAACTGGGACACTTAGATGGACGGAGCAGGTGCTTGGAATTAGATTCTCCATCACTCCCCCTTAATTACAACCACATAAAAAACTAATTAATATACCTTCTTGTCGATGTCTTAACGAGTCTTACAATTTGACTTCAACTAGATTTAGTTTTCTTCTTCTCTTCTTTCAGATTCTATAGCCTCTAAATTGCTTCATCATTTTCTTCTTGTTATATTCTTCAAACCTATGTTTCTTCATTTGTGGGTGTAGGTCTTCTATTGTTCGAGGTTGTCTAAGCATGTCTTGAAATTTTCTTAAAAATGAATTGTACGTGGGTTGATGCTACATATTCTCTTTTGTATTGCAACTTTCATCATCAATCTGCTGCAACATAACATGTGAATAATATTTTATCTCTTCAAAATTACAATACCTGAAAATTTCATTAACGTGTTCGTCATGCATGTTGTCTTCAACATTCATATCTACAAGTTCTGTGTAAATGTCATCTAGACATGGTGTTGCAAGCTATGTTTCAAGGAACTTTAACTCCTCTTCATAATCGATCTATTTACCTGCACATTGAAAATCAATAGTATGTGTAAAAATATCTACAAAACCACATAGGTTTTGTTCCTTTTTCTCTGTTATGGAAACTTTCCCCTGTTGCACTTTCTTCTATGTTTTTGCCTTTATCTCTATTTATGTTTTCCCTTTGCAAACTTCTTTCTTTGCATCTGTCTTTATCTTTGTTTATGTATCTCTCTTTATCTCTTTCATTGTCTTTATCTCTGTATTTTCATCACTAACTTGTGTTGCTGCAAACAGGTTGTCTTCCACTCATTGAAGTGGGATTATCTCACCAAATAGCATAATGTCGATATCATGTTTTTGTTGCATCATCTGCAACCAGTCATCATTAGCTAACAAATATTGATTAAATTTTGCATCAACAATATTAATCGTTGGATTTACCATAGCATTCAATGCTTCAATATAAATTTCACTCTCATCAGCAAGCTCTGTTGTTGGATTCACCAAATCTTCATCAACAAGCTCCGTTGCTAGATTCACCGTATCATCATCAACAAGTTTTGTTGTTGGATCCAACAAATAATCATCAGAAAGTTCTGTTGCTGGAATCACCAAGTCTTCATTAACAAACTCCGTTGTTGGATTCACCAAGTCGTCATCAGGAAGCTTTGTCACTGCATTCATCAAATCTTCATTAGCAAGATCTGTTGTTGGAATCACCAAGTCATCATCAACAAGCTCGGTTGTTGGATTCATCAAATTTTCGTCCACTTGTGGTTGTGCACAGTGGGGTTCATGAGCATCTTTGTGTTGCTTCTTTGTTGCTTCTGCAATTTCTTCACAGACATCATCCACTTGTGGTTGAACATAGTGACATTCAATAAACTCTTCATCTCGATGTAGATCTTCTGCTATAGATCCACCTTAATCTTCAACTTCAATGCTCCCCCTTGCACCAAAACACCTCTCAAGGGTATCTCAGGCCTCCATGGTTGTCTTGGAATTTTAAATCAGAGGGAGAATGTTGTCATCTACTGATTATTTTATGCATTTTAATGCACATACGTCCTTTTCACTCTTCACTTCCATATCTAAAAATATCTCAAACATCTCCTGTTATCGCTTTAGCATCTTGAATTTTCCCATTTGTTGAGTGTTGGATCACTACGACTCAACAAGTAACACAAAATGTATACATGACGTCATTTCTTGGCTTCCACAAACAAATGAGTCTACATATGCTGATCAAATACCTTGCTTCCAAAAAAATTTGTACGAAGGCAATACTTTCACAAGGCTTCCATAATGCCCCTTTTTAAATCTCCTTTTCAAAAAAAGTATCCTTTTAAACAAAAGAAAAATTCAAATGCTAACCTTTTTAAATCTCCTTTAAAAATTTAAAAATATCTTAATGAATGTAGCCTTTTTTCTTTTTTCTAACCATTACAAAAGTCATCCGGACTAACACGTCTCTTGCTTTAGAGTGGTGTGTTTGTAATGCTCTCACTGTACTAACGCATATCTGATAGGGCTAATGCAGCTCTGAAGTGTTATATGTGCATTAATAATGTTGTGCTCTCATTACCTCGAGTACATTATCCTAAAATAATTTAAAAAAAACTGATTTTGAGTTGACCTTTCTTCAATTCGTTTCGCTAGCACCTTCATTGGTTTCGCCATAAATGGATTTTTTGTTCTTGTGCTGCTTCTTTGCACGAGGTGTCTTCTAATTTCTTCAAACTTCTGATTCTCTCTCAATGAGTCTTATGCAGGCTCACCTCTTCTCTATGCTGCTCCAACTTCACTCTCGTTGTAGCTCTCTCCGGAGTCTTATGCAAACTAGCTTTGTAACCATGACAAGAATTGAAAACTGAAAAGAAGTGGAGCAGAGTATTTCTCTTCTCAAGGTTACGAATGAGTTAAAAAATATTACATTGGAGATGTCAACATTAAATAACTGCAGTGAGATTCAAATAAAACTAGACTAAATGAAACTAAACTAGGACACTTGGATGGACAGTTTCAACACTTAGCAGGTGGTTGGAATTAGATTCTCCAACAATTTTGACAGCTTTGTTATGCTTCAGCTATGAGTTCGTGCCCTTTCCAAGTAAAATCCAAAAGCATATTATGTACTAGTGGGATCCTTCTCTGATACTGTTGTTTACTTGGTATTTCTATTCATTTTGAATATAAATGGCAAATTTTCCTTTAGGAAGGGAAATTTCTTCGGCATATGATGAATAGATAGATTGATGCTAGATTCGCTATGGTTAGATATTGAGTTCTTTGAATTCAGAACATACAAACCTCATAAACTGCAGTGCCTTATTTTGATGCTTATATCCTAATTCAATATTTGAATACATATTAATTATGATAAATATGTTTTGAAAATTTTTACTACAATATTTATGAGAACCGTTTTAGAAAAAAATCCTGGTAAATGAGAGGATAATTAAACCTTATTGGTTTGTTAAGGAAGAGAAAGGGATAAGTGAGCATACATTAAAGAAACGTTCTCAGTGCTTGTCATTCCACTTTTTATAAACTATTTGCAAGATAGTGATCTTTGATGTTTGGTAAACCATTGCGTGAAGTGAGGACTAGACGTTTTAAGTTTCAAAATGTCAATAATAAATATGGTTGTGTGGATGGGCCTTCAAATGAAAATTGCATGTTTTGTATTGGAAGTTAGAACTTAGAGGTATACAATGTACATTGTTGATTTGTAACTAAGTTAGTATTGTTTGAGATTTCTTGCATGAGAAGTAATGTCTTCTTCTATGCTAGTCACATCTATGAAACCCCTATCATAAAATTATATTTGTTGAAGAAATAGCCATGTTGTGAGTATCTGGTAATCCATGTGCTGCTTGCTTGGATGGAGTTTCATACGGATTAATGTTAATGGATTTTTTTATGATAATTATGAAGGATATTGTCAATTAGGTTTATTTATGCTAGTCAAGAAGAATGATTGTTATCTTCCCCTAGAATATTAGATTCAATTTCTGCAAGTAATGTGCTGAGCTCATATCTATTATTGATTTTATTATTGTAATAACTTCAAACTTGTTGTTGTTGCTGGAATATTTAATATCAATAACATTAATATCCATTTATGTTCTTGGACTCTATGTTATGAATATTGTTGCCTCAGTCACTATTCACCTCTAGCAAGAGCAACATATTCCACATTTGTATATTCTTTAGTGGCTGCAGCAGATTGGCCCACGCAGCAGAATTAGTGCAGTTTCTATTTCTATATTTATGGTATTGGATGGGGTTGGTGCATGCAGGGTTGGAATTTGGATTCCTCATTACCCGTCAAGTAATTTTTTTTGACGTTTTGGGTCTTTATGCTTCCCGTCGAGGAATGTTATGTTTAAAATTTTTCCCTTCAATCTTAATGTTTTGATAATAAATTAATCTTTCACCATTAAATATTTGATTAAAAATTTACCCTTTAATAATAGAGTTAATGATAGTTTTTTTTGCATATTTATCATAAGAAAAAAAACAACATGACATTAACACACAAATAATCTATTGAATCATGAAGTATGTTTTACTCACTTATTGATGGGATCCATAACCCCATACTAAGCATATTCCACTTATCACTTATTCTTCAAAACATAGGATACAAAAATTATGCTCAAATCTAGAAATCAATTTTACTCACACTCAATCTCCCATTATTCCAATCAACTCTTATTTCAATATTCTCAATTTTTATTTTTATGAGACCATTTAAATGTTGCAATTTTTGTAAAAAAAAATTGATTTTCTCCACCATTGTGAACATGAATTTTTCCCATGAAGAAACTTCTATTTCAAGGACTCTAAGTTTTTCTAGGCTTTCATATACACTCACTGTCATTTCCTCCAGAATAATAGCTGCAATCGATTTGGGGTTTGAGTTTGTAGTAAAACTGACAAAATGTATTACAGTCGATTTAATATTTAATCATAATCACTTGGAATTGGTGTTGGGTCCAAGTTTTTAGTAAAACTAACTCAATTTATTAAAATTACTTTAATATTTCATAAACTTTTCACATGTGAGTGTTGGTCGGTAACCTATTATCAACAAAGGAAATATTTAAGTTAGACAAAAAAATAAGTATTGTAATGATCCAGGTGGATATTGGTGGCCACCCACCTATTCCACTTGGGGCCCCACCATTGCCTCTTTCAGTTTTTTAGTTTCGGCACAACTTACTATTTTTAGCAGTTTTTCGGGTCCTGAACTTCCGAAGTTGTTTTGAGGCCCTAAACGACGTTTTTTGGGCATCGTGCCTCCAACAAATATCATTATATTTCGGAAAGGATATTCGTGGAGAAAGTTGTATTCCTTGGATAGATATTTCTAATGATGTACCATGTGCATCAAACGGAGATAGTATGCCAAAGTTACGTCCCTGGGAAGTTGAAACACCAATTTACCCAAACGGGGCCCATAGTTTTGGCACTTCATCTCCTAGGGTTAGGTTTTTGGATGTTTAAAGTTCTCCATTGTTTCCCAATAATAAATAGGCCCTCAAGCCTCATTGTAACTCAGTTCAGAGGCCTGTAGCCGCCACATCTCTTTTTAGAGATATCTACCAGCACCCTAGCTAGTTTTATTTCCATTCTGTTTGTAAGCAAATTTCAGTTCTTTGATATTAATAAAATGAAGTGTTATTTCCGCTGCATCACTGTATTTATGGTTATATGTTTATTCTGTTGCATTCCTGCATAAATCTGGATCATGTAAAAATAATTTCTACATCTAAAATGCATAACCAATTCAGCTATAATCGATTATATTTGTTTTCTTTTCGTTAATGAGAAAAAATGAGATAGTGTATGGGTAGTGTACATCATTTACATAGAAATATTTAATTTCCGGGACCATAGCAGGTGGTTATTCATAAATAAACAAATATCATTTTTAAGTATGTTCTTTCTCATATCGGTTCACAACCATGCTGAAAAAATCTATTGTAAAATTTTTAGCTTTGTTGTCAAGTGAATGATTCCTGAGGTGTACCCTTATATCAATGGTTTAAGGCAATGGAATAGAGGTTCATGGTGTGGACATGAAACAATCCATATATTGTGAAAAAATGTAAATATAGCTTTGAATTTGTAGAATTGAAAAAATAAATGAAAATCTAAAGGTTGATAATATGTCACGTGCTACACTTCAATTTACAATTTTAAACTAATGGTAGCACTTTGGCTACTTTTCACTGATTTTAGAATTTCCTCACAAAATTTTATTCTTAATAACTCTCTAAACTTAACTTATTAGTAGCTAGATTGGGTGTAATTTAGGTAGATGAATGTTCCAACTACTACTCAAATTATAAATTATTATAAATGTGAATTAAAAAAAATGTCCTTGGTTAAGCAAGAAATTTATGTTGGTTAACACTGACGAGAAATAATGATGATAAATTTGTAGTAGAGACTTCTTGAGAAAAAACTAAGAAATGAACATAAATTATAAAAATAATTTGCAATGGTTTGGGTAAGAGGAAAATGGTTTTCTAGATCTTGCAACATAAAGAGAGGTCATTTCAAAGAGAGGTCATTTCAGTGCTAAATTACTTATAACGAACATATTTTCACAGTAATAAACATATTCTTAATGGTAAGAGACTTGAATATATTTAAAACTCACACGGATTAAGGCTAGTAAGAGTTCCACTCCCGCCAAAGTCACAAGTTCTAGGAAACATCTTATTCTTAACTTAATAGTTGTTGAAGGCATAGGAAGCATCGACCTACACATTATCGGGTCAAACCACACTTCACCCTGTTGTATTTCAGTGCAATTTTTGCGTCTAAATCCACAAATGTATTCTAGCACCACCTACTAGTAAATTTTTGCTACCAGGTTCCTCAACCTAGTCATTGGTTCCTTTGAGAGGTTATTTTGGATGGGATTCCAAAACTTCTCAATGCTTCAAGAGTGCTCTGTGAGTTTTTAAATTTAAAGAATTCAAAATCTTCACAACTTTTCCAAGAAAAAAATGGTATTTGGGATCTCGACAACCTCCATGTCACCATCCTATCAAGGACGAAACTTGAACTATCAAAGAAGGCTATGAAGAACTTGGAAGTTTGACCTAGAACCAAAATTTGGTAGTTGAGCTATTGTTGGAGCATGGTAATGGTGTAATAGTTTTGGAAAGTGTGTTGTTGTATCCATATTTTAAAATTATTAAGTAATCATGATCCTTGTTTTCCCTAATAGTAATTCCACAATGTCATATTTTTCATAAACTTCCACCACATGCATATTTGCTTCTATATGTGCTTTAGACGTAATTTGGACATGTGGCTTGGATAAATATGCCATACTTAAATTTATCAATAAACTTTAATTGATTCTATCTCAAAATTATAGTATTTTTTTCCAAAATCCTCACATTACTCTACCAACTACACATGTATACCAAGCCCTCAATATCTTCTAACCACTTCACATTTTCAATCTCAATTTCAATATTTATGTCGACAATTTTTTTCATTATAAATACATGCAATAACATTAAAATTATATCCATCTATGATTTTGCATTGATAAGGTTCATACTCGCTAGTTTTTCTCACGAGTCTAAAAAAGCAATACCATCTAATCTAATGGTCACAACATCCAATCTGAATTGTTTCACCATTGTTTACATAAGAATTAAAACCGTTTTGAGTTTGTTACGAAAACTCTATATATTTTCCTCATCGGTTTCATTTGTTTTTGTTCCAATAGTATATAAACACGTGGATGAAAAAAATGCGGTGAGAAACTTTATATATATAAAACCATAACCATCATATAAAACCATGCTCAAATCAAGTTTTTGTAAAAAGAGAATTTAAATCATTTTAGCCATATAGCTTTAAGTAACATGAACTTAAATTATTTAAATAAAAAATAAATATTATTGCATGATATCCAAATATTACTATCACTTAATCATTGATATGTCAATATAATATATCACTAGCAATTGCACCAGTGGTGCAAAGGAACGCTGAAAGGAGACGAATTTAGTATTTTGGGTGCCCCTTTTGACAAACACACCCATAGTGCCAAATTCGCTATATGGAAGACGTTACTGCAAGTTGTACAAGTGCAAGTTTTGCAAATACGTTCCTGGCAATGAGTAATTTAAAGGCTTTCCCTATGGAACATATATTTTGGCATAGGGCATGTTGAATTATTTTCATGGTAAACAAGGCATAGGCATAAAATAGGTTAGGAGAGGATGTTGGTTTGTAGGTATAAAAGGAAAGGAAATAGTAATGTCAAACAACCATATTTGTAAAATAGCTTTTGAAGTATGCTACTTGCAATTGTATATCTTGAATATTCTAAGTGTTTTTTTCAACTTATTGAAAATCATGTTTGACACGACACATGCACATGAAAGTTTGAAACATAAGCGCATAAGAAAATGGAATACATTGATTGAAATTGTCAATGGTACTAAGTAAACACTAAATAGTAGATACTAAAGCTTGAAACAACAAACTAAAATAGCCTAAGATTACTAAAGAGTGACTTGCTAGTGCATATGTGTAATATTTGAAGCATTTGTTTTTACTAAATAATAGAGAGAATAAGATTGAAATGGCAAGTTTGATTCAAACAATTAGAAAGATTTTTTTTTTTCTATTTTAGAAAGAGTGAACCAAATGTACTAAATGTCTTTTGCGAAAATCAGATTAGAGTAGATTAGGTTGACACGTTTTGAACCAGCCAGGGTGAGGCATGACGAAAATAATATGGAAAACCTGGTCAAATAACCTCTTTAAATAGAAACTATAATTTTTAGTAGGCATTTGTAAAAAATGGCTAGTTTGACTCAAATAATAAAATTCATTCTATTTTATTACAAAAAGAGTAAACCAAATGATCAAAGTTGATAAACTTAATTTTAAATTGCAATATGTATTTCAATAAAAAGAATAATTATTAATTTAATAGTAGTAAAATGTAATTTATTATATTGTATGTTATTTGTTTGTTTGTTTATTTATTGATTTTTTTTTTTTCTATCTATTTATGTATTTTTTTTTTAAATATAATTTTTTTTGTTTTACATATTATATTTTGTATTTGTAATTCTATCTCTATTTTGTTTTGTTTTGTTTTTTTATGTATTTGTATTTATCTATCCATATTTTTCTTTATTCATTTTTTTATTTGTTTTTTAAATTAATTTATTTATTTGTATTTATATTTTTTTTCTGATATCTTATATATGATAGCATTTAATTGTTGAAAATAGAATAAATATATAAATTCAATGTGCTTTGAATGGTTTGTATGGAGCAAAGAATTCACAGGACACTATTATCTATCAGAATGTGTTTTTTTTGTATGGCTAGTATGTAGCATTATGTTAAAGACCTATGTTCAGGTTAGAATCAAATATTTTAAGTGACAAAAAAATCAATAATTTTAAAAATATAAAATATTTTCAACCAATAAATTTATAGCCAACTTATTTAATATATCCATAATGATCCAACTCATATAATCCTGTTAATGGCCTTAAGTGTCCAAAATTTTTGAGGCAAAATTATAGAGGTACGATGAGGCACTATTTACATTTTTATTTATTGATGTTCTTGTGCACGAAGGGTATATTATGTTTGGAATCCCTATATCCAAACCCTCCCATGCATTCATTTCTCTAGTAAGTGTATAAATTCAATTTTGTAGCATTTAATTTCTATGCACTGGAAATTCCAAGCACTATATTGATACAACCTACAATTGCAAAAAATCCAAACAAAACTTGATAAGATTACTTAGTCTCCACATAAAGGTACCAAACCTTGGGCAAACCGAAATGGAATGTTTAAAATATTTGTGATTAATAAATTTTTCTTTTGACCAAAGTGATGCTTCACTTCTTGAATTTGAAGGAATTTTTTTTTTTAATTACAAGTAGATGGTGGGAATTTGTACAGGGTTTGAATAACTTGTTTCAATTAAAAATTATAATAAATTTTAGTTGAAAGTTTAAAAAGAGTTAACTAGTTTTGGGATGTTTGATTTTATAGAATAAAAACAAATCTCGAAGAAATTTTAGATAAATAGATATTTTCATAAAATAAAACATTATAAGACAATATTTTTTTGAGTCACAACAAAATTAAGATAATTTTTCACATTAGGTAAGACTATTATTTCTGAAATGTAAATATTTTCTTTATATTTTTAGTTTTTTAAAGTTAGAATTACATATTTTTTATGAGATAGATTTAGCTTGACTACACATCTTGTTGTTGTGCATCAAATTTCATTTATTTACATAACAAAAAATACAATCCATAATCTTACCATTTGAACACAAAATTCTAACAAAATTCTAAATCAATCGTTCTAAATATGACTAAATAATAATAAGCATTTTATAATAAGCGAAAAACTTTTTATTACATATATAAAAATCCGAAACTCGATCCTTACTCTTCTATATTTTTTTTTTGTTACTTTAGTGAGAAAGAAAAACGTGAGCACTTAGTCCCTCGCTCCATTTATGTCTAACACTCAGTCCCCCACCATGACAGAGTAAAGAAAGTAGTTCCGAAAATTATAAAGGGAAGGCATCAGGTATGATTTCAAACAAGATGGGCTGCGGGGCAGCAAGGCCCCAGCCAGATATGTTGTGTAGCAATTCTTGTCAGCAAAGTATCATAAAAAAGATGAACATGATTTCAGCAGAAACCATAGTTCTAAGAGTTACTCAGAGATGCTTTGTCTTGTCGAAGCATACAAGTGGCAATTTCAGATAGATGAATTCTTTTAAATTTATCTTTATCTTATAGACTTGTAGGAAGTAAATTGCATTGATGTTTCAACAATCCTAAAATTTTGACAAATTAAAAGTCAATAATTATGCACAAGACTTAAAGAAGCCATTTAGTTGTTTTTATTGCCAAATTCCAGGAATACTCTTAATGGACAACACTTAAAGAAGGCATTTAGTGGTTTTAATTGGAAAAATCCAAGAATATTGTTAATAAGATTAAATTAAACAAGAAACTGATATAGTCTGAAAATAGGCATTTCTCCGTAAAACACCAAACATCAACGAAATTAAATTATAATTTCTATGTAGGTTTTTAGTTGTTTTTATTGGCAAATTCTAGGAATATTGTTAATAAGATTAAATTAAACAAGAAACTAATATACTCTGAAAATAGGCATGTCTTCCGAAAACACGAAACATCAACGAAATTAAATTATAATTTCTATGTGGGCTTTCGCCTTGTTAATGCCTATGCCAAGTGTGATAGCATTGAGGATATGTGCCAAGTGTTTCAAATAATGTTTGAACGCCTACACCAAGTGTGACAGCATTGACGATGTGTGCCAAGTGTTTGAAATAATGCATGTCCATAATGGTCACATTGACAAAGCCTCGAAGTTAATAAAGCAAATGTTTAGGCTGGGCATGGGTTTGGGTGAATTCAACTTCTCCTGTGTCATTAGTGCCTGCGCTAGTTTGGAAATTGGCGAACAAGGTAGGCAGTTTAATGCCGCAATCATTAAAACTGACTTTGAATCAAATGTATCTGTGGGATTAAAATTGGCTTTGAATCAGATGTATCTGTGGTAAATGCGCTTATAAGCATGTCTGTGAAGAGTGAGAGACCAGCATGGAGTATCGAGAATGCATGGATACACGCCTGGATCGAAAACTGGGTATCGGGAGTGTATCACCAGTTGCATCAACTAGCGGCATCCATCCATGATTATGACGCATGCAATGACAAGCTGCACAAAGAACTTATTAATGTACCAACAAGAGCTTCCAGGTTTGATGGCTTTGGCTTGGATTAGTAATGAATTTATAGCTTGTGCTTGAAGCAGTTGGCGGTGGTATCTAGCTGTTGTGGGCTAGCTTTCTGTCTTATTGTTGGCTTTGCTGGTGGGTATGGTGTCATGGAACATTATCATTGTAGGATATGCACATAATATGGGTATGCTGATGGTAATTAATATTTGTCTAATGTTTTGCAGAAACTTATATTCTCTATCGGATAAAGAAGCCCGGTGCAAGGATTTCTAAGCGCGCCTGGAAGGAATGTGCAAAATCCGTCCTCATTATGTGCAGGTACAAAGCCTGGTAATGTAGCTGTATCAAGCTAAGAATCAACCGGAGAACCTGCTGGTAAGTGGGAAGTGAAACCCTCTGCAATTGCTGTTAGAATTTATGAAAATGTACATCGATTGAGCTATTCCTGTTTTTTCAAAGCCTCTACAACTGAAAGCCTCTTCAACTGTTGTTTGAATTTCTACAAATGTAATTAATATTTGTCCAATTTCTCGCAGAAATCGCAGAAACCTATATTCGCTATCTGATACAGAAGCCCTGTGCAAGGATTTCTAAGCGCGGCTAGAAGGAATGTGAAAAATCCTGAATTGAGTGTTTTCTGCCGAAATTGAAACATTTATCTGAAAAATAAATCCAAACATTTTTGGGCTACATATTGATTAAGAAACAAGGCACCTTGTATTTTTCTAAATAGGCAAATGACACCGCCTGCGAATTTCATAGTGGATGGGCATCTGAAGATGAAATGTGACTCTGACTCAGGCTCATGAAGACAAAGTCGGCAGGTACGTCACTGCCATGGAATGTTGTGATCTGACTTCATTCGAAATGAGTGAGAGGTTTTGCTAGAGGGACTCTCAGGCAGTTGAGAAATCTTTGCCTGAGATATGCTAGGGTTGGGATTTGGCTTGGATTCAGTCGTCAAGATTTAAAACAGAGTGTAGCTTATGCTCCATAGCTTTTTTTGACTAAAATGATTTTTTAATTTAACAGGTGCTCATGTGTGCCTTCCGATACTGTGTCTCTCTGTCACGAGGCAAGATACCTGCATTATGTTGGATATCTGTCGTATTGGCATAGGCCAAGAAAAAAAAGAAGATCCCAACTTTGTTAATTATGGTGATAATTATAAATGGTTGAGCAGTGCGAGTAGGTAACTCGTTTGTGAATTTGAGTCCTACTTTGATCTACTGCGCATTTGGTGGGCACAGTTGATTGATTATGCTTCGTTTGTGTTTGTTCTTTCCACAGAGACTTATTTTCGTTACCTCTTTTCCCTTAAATACGCCTAATTTTCAAGGCTATCTTGATGAATCTACCTTTCCTTTTCATCTGATTTTCTTTCAGCGTAATTTGTTCTTTAAATGGGACTGTAATAAGAAGAACCGAGAGAAAGGATAAGAAGAACTGAGAGAAAGTTAGAAGAATCACAAGTTCAAACGATCACAAATTGACTGGCATTTCTTTGCATTAGCTCGTTTGATCTGTTCAGGATTTAGATTTTTCCCATAAAATTTCTCATATGCATTTGCAAAACTATTTTTCATATACAGATTTTTCAAGTTCAGGGTCTAGCTTTGAGTAGTTTTCAAGTGTTTATAGGAATTTATTTGCGGATTTTTCATCTGCAACACGTTTAAGAAAATGGCTCCAAAGGCTGTTAAGCAGATGAGGAAATTTGCCTAGAACGCTATGGGAACCACCGATGTGAGGCTGGATGTGAAGCTTAATAAGGCTGTATGGAGCAGGGGCATCAGGAGTGTGCCCAGGAGGATGAGGGTTCGAATCTCCAGGAAGCGCAACGACGAACAGTCAGCAGCTGAAACTCATCTGCAAGACGTTTAAGAAAATGACTCCAAAGGTCGTTAAGGAGATCAGGAAATTTGCCCAGAACGCTATGGGAACCACTGATGTGAGGCTGGATGTGAAGCTTAATAAGTCTGTATGGAGCAGGGGCATCAGGAGTGTGCCCAGGAGGATGAGGGTTTGAATCTCCAGGAAGTGCATCCGCGTCACGACAATCACTTGTCGACTCACTGAATTGGGTTTTTCAAACTAGTTGGACGGCAAAGGATATTGTTTCC
Source organism: Pinus albicaulis (assembly GCA_034641835.2). Taxonomy (NCBI): domain Eukaryota; kingdom Viridiplantae; phylum Streptophyta; class Pinopsida; order Pinales; family Pinaceae; genus Pinus; species Pinus albicaulis. The sequence continues at coordinate 420,494,101 of CM076583.1, read as the reverse complement.
TCTCCAGGATCGCATGCGCTCACGAATTTGAAGCTATTTATAAAAAAATAACCTCAAATTATGATATCCACCTCTGATTTCTCATGATCTTTAACCTCTGGTACCGGGTCCCCATCGTCAGCGCAAAGCACCGTCATTTAGCGGCCCGTGTGCATACAATCAATGGGCAGTCAAGTTGTACGAGCGTTTCATTAACTGGTGTGGATCTGCACTATCCATTAACTGGTGTGGATCTGCACTGTCGCGTAACGTGGTGGACAGCTGACAACTACGACCAATAATCTAGACCAATAATCTATTTACATTTTTCAAGATATTACTCGTTAGAAGGGTGATGAGAAAGCCTTCCCATTGGTTGGAAGAACAGTCACATTCGGCTAAAGCCAGTAAAGGGAACGCCTTTCGGCGTAACAAGTAAATACGACCCGTCAAATTCTAACATTTCTGCTCAGGTGCAAGTTCAGCGGTTAGACAGATACTAATGACGTTTTCTTTAAAAAGTTACCCGTCAAAAAAATGTTTTATATGTTTCAAAACCTGTTAGACACATACTAATGACGTTTTCCTTAAAAAGTGACCCGTCAAAAAAAAAATTATATATTTCAAAACCCATTCATATGAAACAGATTTTCAGTAGTTTTAAACGTAAAGTACAATTAAAATGCCCAATGACAGGCAAAATTTCCGTCAAATTCCAAATCTGGACCGTGCATGGTTTAAAGAGGAGAAATCAATGATCAAATTTGAAGGGTTGGTTTTAATTTCAATTAGAAGGGCATATATTTATGCAGTCCTTCTACAAAGAAAATTTAAAGAAAAAACTAATATTTCAATTGACAAAATTATATTATTTTTACATTTCATTTTTAATGAATTTTTTTTATTTCATAATTTAAAAATTTTAAAGAAAAAAATATTTCAATTAACAAAATTATATTATTATTACATTTCATTTTCAATGATTTTTTTTATTCAATAATTTAAATTTCTAAAACTTTTTTATATATATTTTTGCTTTTACAGGTGTTTATTGTGGATTGTATGATTTTGTTAGTACTGCAACCAAAGTGAAGAAATAAATGGTAGCTTGGAAGCTTAGATGGCAGGGCTATGCAGAATACAATTAGAACATAAGGAAAGACTATTTAGGCTATTTATAATTTGGTTCAAAGTGGAGGAAGGAAATTTAGGATTTGGTTTAGGAAAATTGGTTTTTTGATTGTATATATGAATTTAGCACCCTGAAAAACCCCTAGGGCACTTCGATTGTGCAAGGTTATCCATCAAAGTTTTATTTTCAATAAATTCCTGCCAGAATTTAGAGAAATTAGACCGGAAAAAACTATCGTAAAATCCTTCAAAAAGTCGCATTATAGGCTACTCGAATCTATTGAAGTAGTGTCATTAGACTTTCTTTTTCTTTTCTTTAAGATTCCATAATAATTATTCTATTTTTCATTTATAAAATAGACCACAGATTCTTTTAGGAGATCTCAAAGATTAGTTAAAGCTATGCAGAATACAATTAGAACATAAGGAAAGACTATTTACACTATTTATAATTTGGTTCAAAGTGGAGGAAGGAAATTTAGGATTTAGTTTAGGCTAAGAATGTTAGTGAACAGAAAAACCATTTAAAAAAATAAATCTAAATAAATCTATTTTAGTGTCATTAGACTCTCTTTTTATTTTCTTTAATATTCCATAATAATTATTCTATTTTTCATTTATAAAATAGACCACAGATTCTTTTAGGAGATCTCAAAGTTGAGTTAAGTGTGGAATAACTGAGAAATACCTTGAATGAAAATACTTCACAATTATTTTAATTTGAAAATAATTTTTAACTATAGAGTCCAACATTATTTTAATTTGAAAATATTTTTTAACTATAGAGTCCAACATCTTCACTCGTATTCCTCTACCACCCTTCTACACATACACATAAATATGTGGGTTCATTGAATTGAAATAAATAAATATTTAGTTGAAAATGGAAATAAACCCCTACTATAGAGTTTATTACTAAAATGAAACAATAGCCTTAAATGATTTCTAATGTAGAGTTAAATATATTTTTATTGTTAATTTTGGAAATATTAGAAGAAAAGATAAACATAAGAAATATGAAGATGAAAAAATTAACCTCCAATTCAAAAAAAAAAAAAAAAAACTTTGGATTAGTGATTAGCAAACACTCCACAAAAATATTCCATAACAAATTTGAAATAATTGTGAGCAACTAATAAGTTTCCTCCATAGTTGATGTTCTATTAGTATTAAAAAAATAGTAGAGCATGATTAAATGTTGTTGGAATGCCAAAAATAAATAAAAGAACATAGAAAACAACAAACAAAAAGAACACCTAGAAGTATCTCTAAATCAATATCTATTATCTATTACAGTCTAAGAGGATGATTCCAAATCATTTTTTATTAGAAAATGTTGGCGAAAACATGAGGCCGATGCCTATAAAAATAGACTTACATATTTATGATATAGAATTATTGAATTTCCACATAATGCATACTATTAAAATTTTTACCTTCTAATTATATAAATAATATATTTACTATAAAATTGTAAAAAAATTGACTAAATTAAATTTAAGCACTTCACATAATGTAAGTTAGATAAAGGACCACTACTTTCTCCAAAGTGAAATGCAAATACGTAGATGCACAAGATTATTTGTTTTGAGCGTGCATGAATCCTATTTTTATCTTTTTTAGTTTTTGGAGGTGTTCAATATTGTTTGTATGAGGAAAATTTTATTTCAACCATATTTTATCCTTAGATTTTTTTTTTCCAACCCTGGTTTCCCCACAAGTTTCCCAGAAAAACAGAGTTCTTACTATTCATATAAAACTTATTTGCCAAAATTAAAGATCCTCATCGTCTCCATGCTCTGTAGTGCCTTCATGATGCTATGCAGTTTTAAATACCTACTAACAGTGTACGCAAAAGACAATGGAGGCCTCGGAAAGTAAATATAAAATCTGGCTAAGAATGGGGAAGTCGATCCAAGATTTGTTTTGCAGTAAAAAAGTCAGTGATTCTCTGGGGAAATAGGAAAAAACATTGTGGTTGGACTTTTTTTCTCCTTTTAAGCTTACATAACAATTATTCTTTTTTTAATAAATACAATACATATTCTTTCAAGGTTCTGAAATAAGAACAAATAACAAAGTGTGGAATATACAATGAATACCTGGAATGAGAATTCTTCAAAGTTTACATGTTTTCACTAGCGCTTCTCCACAATCTTTCGGTACTTGTACACATAAAAATATTACACTCATGAAATCAAATAAACACTTAAAATTGGATATTAAAATAAATCCAAAAGCAACTATGCATACCTCTTTACCTAATGAACATCCTCTATAATGTGCCTCGATTTCCCATAGCTATAGGGCTATAGGGTTTAACAAAACCTATTGTAATCTTGATCTCAAAAGAAACCAAATCAAAATTGGTTTAAAAAAAATATAAAAAAAATATAAAATCCAAGAAAAAAAACCCAATACCAAGAAGCACATTAAAAGAAATAACACAGAAATACCCATTGAGGTAGCTAAAACAACAATAGAGGAAATATTTGCAGCACAAAAAATGTAAACATGCAAAAGAAAAAGAAAAATCACAAAGTGAAGTGTAGTTCCACTCAAGCCAACAATACATTACCCTCTATGTGCAGAACAAAAAATGTAAACATGCAAAAGAAAAAAGAGAAATCACATAGTGAAGTGTAGTTCCATTCAAGCCAACAATACATTACCCTCTATGCCCTGCTTTTCTCTCCTCAATTTTAATAAAAATAGTCTAGATATATATATTATATATAACTATATAGCAAAAATATTTTACAGAAATAAAATCTGAAATTCTCTTCGAAATCCCTTGTGTCCTGAATAACGTGAGGTTTCCTAAATAACTTGAGGGATTGAAACCTCCACACCCAAACTCACAACGCTTCTTCTTAGACATGTCTTGATGGCTGCCTTGTTTCTTTCTGCTCGAGTTGAGGAGGCTAAATATGGTTCATCTTTTTTCTCTTCAAAGTATGAATCATCGTGTTTAAAACTAGTTGGATCGCCTTGTGCGGTTATGCGATCTCAGGACTATCTCTGTACGTTGTTGTTTTCAAAACACTGCCAAATGTAAATGCAGAATTATTCAGGAATGCGAGACTGCGTACTCTAGAATATTCTATTCACATCTTATACTCCATATATATATAGGAGTAGTCTACCGAGCCCGCGTTTTAGCCCGGAAACGCTGCCCACCGGAAAACATTTCCTGCCCATCGCCGAGACTTGACATCCTTTTTGACATCACCGATTGCGCTTGGGATCACCGCGTTCGGTATCTCTCGTTCTAACAGCTCTGTCTCATCTCGCTAGGTGGCAAGCTTGGTGATGGGACACCCATTCTGGTCTCCTCTTCCGGCGTCGGGCGATCCCCATTTCATATACGAGAGGGTCCCACAACCTCGGCCCCCCTCCTCCACGCCTCTCTATGTAACCAATGAATTCGTCATCCATGGCATGGCTTATGGTACATGGATGAGTATCATGGATCCCCCATGTGTACAATAAATCCAAATAACCCCACATTTGAATTTTCCTGCCCATATTTTACATTTTTAATTTTCACTCTCTTTTTAATTTTCAATTTGCAGGACATAGTGGAATGGCCTTCATTTGAATTTTCCCACCCATATTTTACATTTTGAATTTTCACTCTCTGCTTAATTTCAATTTCCATGACATAGTTGAATGGCCTTCATAAGTTGTTTCTGATAAGAACGAAAGAATCTATTTATCATTATGGGAGCGAAACGTTTAGATTGTGTTCCTGCGAGTTATGCAGACATAAAGGACTCATTAATCCAGTTACTCTCTTCCTCGGATTTCTTGACGAGCCTCTTTGCCTCTACAAAAAGCCTTGTGAATTCTGGGCATGCCGGAAGATGCAAATCAAAGGGATGTTGACCAGATATTTTAGATATCAATTTATCCTCTACTTCGTCATGCATTTGCTCAAAATGTTTTGTAATTATAGGCTTCAGATATGTCCTCAGAGATTGCTCCAAACGCATGTCTAGCACTTCCACTCGAAGACCAAATTCCTGCACTTGGCTTGGTGCTGCGGGAAGTGGAGAAGGGTATCAAAGTAAGGAGGGTCTCAGTCCAGCCTAACACTTCTTTTGAATTCGACATTTTAGCTGGAAATCAGAGTCTTTCTCAACTTTCTAGCGGATCGAAGCATGGTAAGCTTGACAGTGAGTACCATTTTTCTCTATTGGCTTCTCACTTCGCTATTTCAATATGTTTTCCAGAGGAATTTTAAGCCTTTTTTTTGAAGAAAAATCTTTTGAAAAATCTTAAATGGCAGATAATAAAAATAAGAGGCTTTAGGACATTGCAGTGGAGAGAAAGGAGCTGGGGAGGGTTTTCTCAATCTTTGACAAAAAGGAGTTGATCATCTAATAGGAGATGAAAAGGTCTTTCGAAAATCTTAGGAATGTTCATTGCCGAAGAGAAATTTCTCCACAAAATTTGAATAGTTGGCGTTGCTCCACATGATATCCAAACCTTTGTCTCAGTGACTGCTAAAAAAATATCTTATGATATATTTAATTGTTTTGGTTTTACTGTTTTGGTTTAAATTTCTGGTCACTCTTAAACCAGTGGGAAAACTCATTTCAATTGGTTTTGGTTTAAATTTATTTGAAAAATCATAAATGGCTTGATCAATTAGTTGATTTTAAATTTTTAAAATCATAAATAACTTATTGACAAAAAAATAAAAAAATAAATAAAAATAAAAATATTATATATTTAATATTTTTAATGAAATGTTTAAACTCTATATTATTTTGGTTTAAATTTCTTTTTCAGTCTTAAACCACTTTTGTCAGTTGTTGTTGCTGAGAAAACTCATTTCAATTATTTGTGTTTAAATTTATCTGACAAATCATAAATGGCCCCATTAATTAGTTGGTTTTTTTTTTAAATCATAAATAACTCGTTATACAACACAATTTAGATATGAAATATTATTAAAAATATTAGAAAATTGTTTTTTAATTCTAATATATATATAAGCTATGCTTGAATTTTTATACCATTAGCACAAAACCTTTATAACACACACACACACACACACACACATATGCACACTCCCTTTATTCCAACCACATAAAACCAAGCACTATGCTCTTGGAACTCTTAGTTCTCCCTTCAATCCAACTACATACAACCAAGCACTATTCATGTGCTTACTATTCTTCCAAACCTTAAATCTCTCTTTAATCCATATTTCCATTTATTAGTGCTTATAAGGCTTAGCACTACAAAAATTCGCATATAACATTTCCAAACTCTATTATATTAGTATATCAATGAAAGTCTAAAATCCTTTAACACTAAAAACACTTGAAAAATAAATAACTTTAGGTACATATGACGACAACAATATATATCATACTACTAGACCATTATCCACACTACTAATTATTCTATTTTTTCGATACTAATGAGGATCCTAAATAGCTATAAACCAGCCTAGATCAATATTAACCTCGGATCTTTCAAGAGTCAAGAGTGATCAAATATCTCAGGGTGAAAGCCTATTTTTTGAGTGTAAAACCTAAGGAAAGGTTTGCTCATCAAGATATTTGATCGGTCTCGACGCTTGATATATATGGGGTTAAGATGGATCTAGGATGGTCTTGTAATACTATATAACATATGTATTTGTATCTATATGTCTCTTTTTTATTCCCCCTCTCTATCTCACCCAAAAACATACCCTCTCTCACTCTCTCTCGTCCTTCTCTCTCTCTCACTCTCCTCTCCCTCTCCTCTCCCTCTTCCCTTCCACTCTCCTCTATCCCTCACTCTCTCTCCATATTTCCCTTATCACCTCCCCTCTCTCCACCTTTATCCCTTTGTGTATTTCTTCTTTCCTCCATGTCTCTTTGCCTCCAACTCCAACCCTCTCTCCTCTTAATTGAGTCCTCTATCTCTATCATTCTCTCCAACTTCCCTTTATCTCTCCCCCCTCCCCCATCACACTCTCTCTCTTCCCTCTAACTCTGTCAGTATCTACCTCCCTATCTCCTTTCCTCTCTCCTCTCCATCTTTGTGTCTCCCTCTCTCTTTTTTCCCCTTCTCTCCCTATCTCTCTCCTCTCCTCTCTCCCTCACTCTCTCCCCATCTCTCCTTTGTCACTCCCTCTCTTTCTCCAACTCTATCTCTCTATGTATTTATTCTTTCCTCTATCTCTCCCCCCCCCTCCAACTCTCTCTTTCTCTCTCTCTTCCACCTCCCTCTCTCTCCCTCCTCCATCATTCTCTATCTTCACCCTCCACCTTTGTCACTATCTCCATTCATCTCTCTCTCCCTCCCTCCCTATCTCCAATCCCCTCTCTCTTCAATTTGATTCCATGATATTGTGTTTAAGAAAGTATCAAAAAAAAAAAAAAACTCAATTTGTTGTAAAATATTAAGCCTATATTTTGGATCAATCATGTCAAAGAAAATACAATAATGGAAAACTTAAAACAATTATGCACTACCTTTCCTCTACTATTGTTAGTCAATTTGTTTTCTCTAGTGGATACAATAATGGAAAAATTAAAACAATTATGCACTACCTTTCGTCTACTATTGTTAGTCAATTTGTTTGCTCTAGTTGCTTGGCTCCTTAGTTAAGATGGTTCTATGTTGGTTCTTAGTAATATTATTTATATTATATATATTTCACATCTTTATATATAAAAGTATTCTCATTTTTATTTTCTTGAAATCTTGATTTAATTTCTACTATAGGATTTTTAGTAGTTGTGAGGATAGAGGGTTTAGATATATATCAAAAGTAATGAAACCTTTTTCATTTTATATTTAATTAAATAAATATTATAAAATTAAATAAAATTAAAATATTATAAAATATTTTGATTGTGAAATAAGTTGTGTTTTTATGGGCATGTGGTATTGATAAGTCATAGTATTAGCCCATGGTATTGTAACAAAGCCTATTTACATGTTAATAATATCCACAGTAAGTGAGGGTGAATATCCATGGTAAAGAATTGTGTCATATTCTTATAAAATATTTTGATTGTGAACTAAGCTATGGTTTTTCTGCATGTGGTATTGATAAGCCATGGTATTGGCACATGGTATGATAACAAATCCTATTCACAAGTTAATAACAAAATCAAAATATACCAATTTGACTTTAACTTTAACATTTTATTATTAAGTGATCCAACAATTAAATGTTTACATGCATCGGGTTTTATGTTACTTCTAACTTTTTATTTATTACTTTTAACTTATTTTTGTTACTTTCATTTTTTAATTTTTTAAAATTCAACAAACATATAAATGTTAAAAGCTTATGTTAAATGTTAAACATTTATGCCTACACATCTATCCCTATACTGACTCACATTGACATTAGATTAAATTTGTTAAATGTTAAATTTCTTTCCACTCTCAAGGTCGCACCCTTGACCCAAAATCACTTAATCTTGTACTTCTCCAAGGGATCAAAGAAGATTTACTGGAGACCCTTAATATGTTGCCTTGTTGTTAGTGTAAATTTTTTCTGCAAGTGAGCGAAAATCTGTTACTTAAGTTATAGGTCTACATAACCTTTTATAACATGGTTTACATAACACCATATCATGGTAGAACATGGAACATGGTCTACATGGTCTACGTAACACCAGATATGTACATATCTTTAGTATATGTGCAAATTTTGTATATGCACATATACAGAAGTTATGCATATACAAAAGTTGTGCCCAAATTCCATAATATGTATATACGAAAATATCCAAAATTTTCACAACTTTTGTATATATGCAACTTCTGTATATGAAAATATACAAAAGCTACGGATATACACAAGTTGTGGGCAACTTCCGTAATATGCATATATGGTTGTCTCTAGATATGCATAGCTTCCGTATATGCACAACTTCTTTACATGCATAGCTTTTCTATATGCACATAAACATAAGTTGTGCATATATAGAAGTTGCACATATACAGAAGCTGTGAAACTTCTAAAGACTGTCGTATATGCATATTATGGAAATTGTGCACAACTTATATATATATGCAGCTTTTTTGTATGTGCATATACAAAATTTTCACATATGCAGAAGATATGTGCATATATAGAAGTTGCACAGCTTCCATATATGCACAACTTCAGTATATGAACATATACGGAAGTTATGCATATATGGAAGTTGCGCATATACGGAAGTTGTGCAACTTCTGGAGACTATCGTATATGCATATTACAGGAGCTACTCACAATTTATGTGTATGTGCATCTTTTGTATATGTGCATATACGAAAGTTGCACATATACGAAATATATGTGCATATACAAAAGTTGCACATATACAACAAATATGTGCATATATGGAAGTTGCACATATATGGAAGTTGTGTATATACAGAAGATATGCACAACTTTCATATATGTGCAACGCCTGTATATGTGCATCTATCATATACGTGCAACTTTTGTATATGAGCATATACAGAATTTTTTCACAACAACCTCCATATATGCACATATCTTATGTATATGTGCATATCTTTCATATACTCACATATATTTTGTATATGCACAACTTCCGTATATGTGCAATTGTGCATATACCAAAATATACACGATATAAAAGACATATATATATAGAATTTATATGAATTTTTTATATGCATAGTTTCTGTATAAGCGTGGCTTCCATATATGTGCATATTTTACGTATATGTGCATCTTCTATGTATCTTTGAAGCTAAGGTTGCATAAAATCACATTCTCGGCTTGAATAGTGCCTCAATAACATCTCTAGTAATTCGTGGTCGGTAGCAGAAGTGCATAAATACAGAAGCTATACAGCACTCCCAACTTTTAGACTAATTCACCTTTAACGGTTTGCTCTTTACATTTATTATTGATAGTTTCTTAGCTGATTGTCATGGTCACAGGTAGTTCAAACTTATTTTAGATGGTAGATTCTTGTTTCTTATGACACGTATCACAGTGACATTAAAGAAGGTTTAGTATGCTCAATTATTAATTATTGAGTGTGTCATGTGTAATAGTTTTGACACAGGTAAAAGTAACGGTTGTCGGAGAATGGATGTGCAAAGTAACGAACATAAAAAATTTCATTGCAATGTTTTTCATGCGCATATGCATTCAATATTATTGAATTTCCCCTTTTCAAATGAGATATACCCTCTACAACCTGCAATCTAAGTCTCCTCTAGCAAACATAGTCTCAAAAAAATGACAGATCTCTCACACTGTTTTTTACTCTCTATATCTACTTTATCCTTGACATGACTAGTTTATATAGGAATTTTTCCCTCTCTAGGAGAATGTATCTAGACACTTAGGGACTAGAGAAGTTAAGAAACTTCTATAATAATTCACCCAAACTAAATCATTTACAAATCAGTGGAGTTGATCTCCATGGAAATGACAAAATCTAGAAAGTTCAACAGCGTTGTAAGTTATGCAAGGAAGCGCTGCAGCCAAAAACTTTGGTTAGACACTGTAAATTAGGGTTAGGTCGTAAGTTGTAAATGGAAAACTATTGACACTGTTGTAAAAGTGGAAAAATCAAGGGAAAACATTATGCATCAAGGTCAACAAGACAAGGGTTTTCACAACTCAATCAATGTAGGTAAAATAGGCTATAACAAAGGGAGTGAAGTCCATGACCATGACTAAAGGCCAAGTTTGCATTGGAGAACCCTAATAAGAACTCTTTGGTGGATTCCAAAATATTATTTCTAACTCACCCCTCATCAAGTTAGGCTTATAAGTGCTTTGAGCTTGGAGAAGGCATTGGAAATGAAACAAGAATAATTATTGCCTCAAAGATAACTCTCCAAACATGGACAATAGGTTATGTCTAAAGCCAATCCTAAATTACATTGTACAATAAACTCTAGAATCTAGAGTCTAAGTTGAAAACCATGACTTTTAAGATGCAAAGCCTCTAGAAACAAGTGACTTATAAAATATTTCCTTTCATGGTTTGGTCCTACTCATTGATAAGAAATTCATGGTTTTGAAAGTTCAAATAGTTATTACCCATGGTATAGTTGACCTAAAAGTAAAACATGTTTTCTAGTTCTATTCCCTTTCCAATTCTATTTAGTGTAAGTTTGATTCCTTCCATGGTGAACTTTTACCCAATTCCATTTTTTGGAGACTTTTGCAACTAGGAGACAAGTTACCTTGGGTTCTAGAATGCCAATCCTCATGGAAAATTATTTGTGTTGAAAACTTTTATTTCATATGGAAAAATGGGAATGAAACACTATTTAATAGAAGGAACACACAATAATATTTTCATGGTTTGTCAACTCTTTTGATAAATGTGAATTTGTACTTGAAAACTATATTGACAAGAGAAATACATGTGAACTTGCCTTGTACACCATTTGAGGAGAGAAATACATGTGAATTTTTCCTCCTAAGCCCTTATTCAATGGATAAATATTGAAATGGAGGAGGACCATCTCTGCTAATCATTATAAGTTTGGGCATTGGAAAGGTTCACTTGTGATGTGATTAGGGAACCAAATACTGTTTTTCCAAATAAATTAATATGTTCCTATTAGTGTTGTTGGTGATAGAGATCTTAGCACCAAAAGGAAATGCAGTTGGACAACTCCCCTTAATAACATAATAATAAGTTCCAAATTTTAACTCTTACTCAATATAATAATGTTAAGTTTTCAATTTTAACATTTAACACTTGTAATATAAGAGACTAAGATACCTTGAATTAGCCTCCTCCTTATATAATGATAAAGTTTTCACTTTGACGCTCCAATTTAGGAGACTAAGATACTTCCAATTAGTTGTCTTCCTTTTAAATAATGATATTTTATCAACTTTGATATTGGATGCTTACAATCTTAGAAAAACAAGATATCTTGAATTGACCTTATTTAAAAAATAATAATATTCCTCAATAAAATAAAATGATGAATTTTCAATTTTAAAACTTATCTAACTAAATACCTTGAATGGACCTCTTCCTCAATAAAATAGCATTCGACAATAAAACAAAATAATAATAAATCCTTAAGAACTATCTTGAATCTAAGATACCTCCTACCTTCTAGAACAATCTTGAAACTAAGATACTTCTTACCTTAGAGCATGCAATGTAAATTGATCTTAACATTGAATCTCTTATGTGAAAACATAACTTAGGTTTTTAATAAAAGAAAAAAAATCATATTATAAAAATTAAGTTATTTTAAATTTATGATAAATTTAAAATTAAAATAAGCTAACACTAATTAATAATTTTTATATTAACTTAGCTATAAAAAAATTCTAAAATATTGAAATTACCATTCAAACATTAAAAACTTAAATGATAGTAACTTACTAATAAAAGTAATTCTAAAAATCTATTACATTTTGCAAAACCATTTGTAAGTTAACAAATAAGAGTATGCACATGATCCCATCATCTCAAAGTTTTTCCAAACCATATGCTTAACAATGTATCTATTCATAAATTTTTATAATTCTATATGGTTTAGACTTCTTTAATAATAATCATTAAAATTGTGTTATATAATTTAATTTTGGTTAAAATTTTTAATTAAGTTATATTTATTATTATTAAAATTATATATAAGTAAATTCAAATTCTTGAAAAGCATTAGAATTAAAAAACAATTTTCTAATATTTTTAATAATATTTTATATCTAAATTGTGTTGTATAACCAGTTATTTATGATTTAAAAAAAAAACCAACTAATTAATGGGGCCATTTATGATTTGTTAGATAAATTTAAACCACAAATAATTGAAATGAGTTTTCTCAGCAACAACAACTGACAAAAGTGGTTTAAGACTGAAAAGAAATTTAAACCAAAATAATATAGAGTTTAAACATTTCATTAAAAATATTAAATATATAATATTTTTATCTTTTTATTTTTTTTTTGTCAATAAGTTATTTATGATTTTAAAAATTTAAAATCAACTAATTAATCAAGCCATTTATGATTTGTCAAATAAATTTAAACCAAAAACAATTGAAATGAGTTTTCCCAACCCTGACCAGCGTGGTTTAAGAGTGAACAGAAATTTAAACCAAAACAGTACAACCAAAACAATTAAATATATTATAAGATAATTTTTTTAGCAGTCACTCAGACGAAGGTTTAGATATCATGTGGAGCAACGCCAACTATTCAAATTTTGTGGAGCAATTTCTCTGCGGAAATACACATTCCTAAGATTTTCGAAAGACCTTTTCATCTCGATGATCAACTCCTTTTTGTCAAAGATTGAGAAAACCCTCCTCAGCTCCTTTCTCTCCACTGCAATGTCCTAAAGCCTCTCAGTTTTATTATCTGCCATTAAAGAGTTTTCAAAAGAGTTTTCTTGAAAAAAAAAGGCTTAAAATTCCTCTGGAAAACATATTCAAATAGCGAAGTGAGAAGTCAATAGAGAAAAACGGTACTCACTGTCAAGCTTACCATGCTTCGATCCGCTAGAAAGTTGAGAAAGACTCTGATTTCCAGCTAAAACGTCGAATTCAAAAGAAGTGCTAGGCTGGACCGAGACCCTCCTTACTTTGATACCCTTCTCCGCTTCCCGCGGCACCAAGCCAAGTGCAGGAGTTTGGTCTTCGAGTGGAAGTGCTAGACATGCGTTTGGAGCAATCTCTGAGGACATATCTGAAGTCTGTAATTACAACACATTTTGAGCAAATGCATGACGAAGTAGAGGAGAAATTGATATCTAAAATATCTGGTCAACATCCCTTTGATTTGCATCTTCCGGCATGCCCAGAATTCACAAGGCTTTTTGTAGAGGCAAAGAAGCTCGTCAAGAAATCCGAGGAAGAGAGTAACTGGATTAATGAGTCCTTTATGTCTGCATAACTCGCAGGAACACAATCCAAACGTTTCGCTCCATAATGATAAATAGCTTCTTTCGTTCTTATCAGAAACAACTTATGAAGGCCATTCAACTATGTCATGCAAATTGAAATTAAGCAGAGAGTGAAAATTTAAAATGTAAAATATGGGCGGGCAAATTCAAATGAAAGCGTTTTCACTATGGCCTGCAAATTAAAAATGTAAAATATGACAAACCTTATTTCAGCTGCCATAAGCCCATTAATACCGCCAAGATGATCTACACATAGGGAATCCATGATACTCATCCATTTACCATAAGCCATGCCATGGATGACGAATTCATTGGTTTCATAGAGAGACGTGGAAGAGGAGGGCCGAGGTTGTGGGACATTCATTGGTTTCATAGAGAGGCGTGGAGGAGGGGGGCCGAGGTTGTGGGACCCTCTCGGATATGAGATGGGGATCGCCCGACGCCGGAAGAGGAGACCAGAATGGGTGTCCCATCACCAGGCTTGCCACCTAGCGAGATGAGTCAGAGCTGTCAGAACGCGAGATGCCGAACGCGGTGATCCCAAGCGCAGTCGGCGATGTCAGAAAGAATGTCAGGTCTTCCGGGCTAAAACGCGGGCTTGGTAAACTACTCCTATATATATAATATATAGGAATTTTCAGAAAATAAAAACTAAACCTGAGACAAACCGGAGGTGATTTGACACCTCCGGTCCGCCCCTTTCCCGACTCCCCCGTCATCCGCCGCCGCCCCCAAACCCGATGCCTGGAGCATTGAGTGCTTCATCTATATGTCCACTTTAATGCCGCTGGCAACATATCACCGTATCACAGCCGTGACATTGAAATTTCAAATATTTTCAAAACGTCTGGTTGTATCTCCAGCGGTCATTTAAGTTCATTGCACAGGATGGAATACCAAGACCTCGCCCTCCAAGATCGCTCTGCCAGAGAAAAAGGTCAAGAGTAGACAGAATGAAGCAATGAAGGGTCGGAGCTCTATAGAAGACAGGGATGATGATGATGTCTAGAGCGCTATGATGGAAGAATTGAAATCTAAGGCCATGGGGATCTCTAAGAGCAGATGGCCGCTGAAGCAGCTCTATGACGGAAGAATTGAAATCTAAGGCCATGGGGATCTCTAAGAGCAGATGGCCGCTGAAGCATGATGCAATTATATTGAAGGATTGGGATTTATTAATGGAAACGAACCTTCGAGAGTGGGAGAGAACGAGGAGCGAAATGAGCGTGGTGTCCGTATCTGGCAGAGACTCAGACGTATTTGAGGATCCGAGAAGTTATACTACAGTGATCTGTGCTCTGCAGCCCCCTTAAAGACACTCTTTATTTTAATTTCTTGGCACTTCCCACTAATCGAACGATCTAAGCAAGATTTATGACATTAATTCTGATGCATCACAACCTATGGACTTGTCTCTCAACTTAAAAAAGTCGCTCAGTTGTCGCTGGTGACAAAAGAGCTAATATCGAGCCTCTGCATCTTTTTTTCAAAATTCCTGAACCCTCAACGACATAAGAATTGGTAATCCTAAAATAAAAAGGAAGGGTTTTGGAAGTGACTTTGGTTGAACCCCAGATATTTTCAGCGCAGCATCATGGACAGTTGAATCTCTTTCCTGGATGAAGTTGTAACGCCGCCTGTGATTTTGAAGAAAAATAATAAAGAGGAAAACACATATGTGCTGGAAAATTACTACATTAATATCCTGAAAAATGGCAATCTTTGGTCTGTGTTGGGTCGGTAGTAAATACACATGGACTAATTTAACTGTAAATCTCAAGAAGCGATGGAGAGGCCTTTTGTTCTGTTAATTGCAGTAACACTCTTGATGGTGTTACTGGAATCTTATGGAATTGAAACGATATATTAAATTCGATATCACCACGATGCATTAGATTTTGAGAGTGTTCTTCTTATATATATTTTGTGTTTGGAATTTGTTTTAGTTTTTACAAGATCGAATTTCATAGATTAAAAAAAATAGATGGTTTACATTTAGAATTGTGGGATAATACCTTCTGTGTTCGGGGAGATGTGGATTCTATGGATTTTTAGAGTTGAGATTCATATATTAAATTTTATTAAAATATGATTTTCTTTTGAAAATATATGTATATATATATTAAATTTTATCGAAATGTCGTATTTTATTTAATACAGTTTTGTTATAATTTATTTTAATTTTTAAAAATATATTAAAAATTAAATTTAATAATAATTTTTTTTATTAAATTAAGAAAATTTTGATTATATTTATATTTATTTGTTTTCTTTTTTCATATATTTTGTTAATGTATGTCAATTTTTTTTTATCAAATTGTTTTATTATTTAATTATTTTATTTATTTTACCAAATTTTATTAATATATTTAATTATTTGTAAAAATTATATTAAATTAAATTTATTATTTTTTTATGGTTGATTTTACTATCTTATTTTTTCTAATTAATTTTAGTTATTTCAAAGTAATAATATTACATTTAAATTTCTCTTTGGGGTAGTTCACTTGGTAAGTATGTATCTCCCAAATTGACTCCCCTATGTGTGAAGGTAAGACAAGTACATCTAAGGATGTATCTCTCAAATTGATGCTCTTATGTGGGAAAGTAAGACAAGTACATTTAAGATTTATAGTGATAATTTAATATAGTGTCACAAGTAAAAGCTTAGTCTAGCTAAATTGTCAATTTCTCTAAATCAAAAAAAAATATTAAATTTTAATAATTTTAATTTTAATATTTAAAAAAATATATATTCTAATAATTTAAATTTAAAATTTTTAAATTTTTATAATTTTTATATGAAAATAATAGAATTATAATAGAATTTTTGTTTCAAATTTTTAAAATTACTAATAAAAAGTAGTCCAAACTTATAGTCATTATATTATTCCATACCATATATCCATATATACTTAGAAGAAATTTTTAAAGAAAAATCATCATATTTACTTAAAGATGGAATACAAATTGTATTTGTCATATGTATATGATAGCGATAAATTTTGAAATTATATATTGTATATTTTTATTAAAAAAAATTCTATCATTTTTAATTTTTAATTTTTCTAAAATTTATATTATTTATTAACAAAATTTCACACTAACTAATAATAATGGAAAAAGCAATTGTCTAATATTTGAAAATTATATTAACTTTTTATCAGAATCAAAATTATATTTCTTCCTGCTCTTCAATACCAATTCTAAAGAAAAGTATTTTCTAAACTTACACTTATCTATATATATTGCTTTCCTTCTTTAAATAAAAAATATACCCTTTGTTCATATTCATCATCCAATAATGATTTCTAAAATGATTTCCATCTTTTGGGTTTTGGTTTAATAGTTTTTCCTTTGAGGATAAAATTGTGCCTAAGGACATTTATATTGAAAATGTGAAGCTTACTAACTTATCTAGCACCAAAATGGTGTACTTTCATTCATTAAAAATATTTATTTTCAAGTATAAACCCCCTTGGCAATCCTTTGCTAATGTAAACCTCCAAATATATATGGTAATATGTAAAAAGACTAAACTTATACTTCAAAAGTATTTGTTTTGAAGTATAAGTCCCTTTGACAATCCCTTGTCAGTGTAAATCTGCACACACATATGGTAATATGTAAAATGAATAAGCTTAACCCAATCTATATTAGCTTTAAAAGATATTCCCAATGTATTCAAAATTTTTTAACTTCCACAAGTGTACTCGTAGATTTGGAAGGAAAGTCTTCTATGACACTAGGGCCCCTCCTAAAAAACCTTTTGATAATTAGAAAGTTTGGGAAATTGAACATTTGAAAATAAAATTAGAAACAAAACACATCTCACAATAATTTATCTAATTTGAATAGAGTCATTGGTACACATTTGATGTAGGAGGTCAAAAACCATTAGACCAACAAATCACCTCCTTAGATTCATAATAATAAAGGAGGTTGGAACTCTGAATTTACCTCTAGTACTAGAACCTCCTCTAATTTCACCATGATATACACATTTAGCCAATGTGTTAGCACAATGACAAGGGTTTGGCTATTTACGAAATTCTTAAAAGAGTGGCCCTTATATAAGGAGTGTATTCTATAGCCCATAAATTATCCACATAGGCACAACTGATAGATAGTGATAATCAAGTTGTTTAGCTCCAAAAAACCAGTGAGGTTCCTCCATCAATATGACCTACATGAGTTTTGGTTTGCACTTTAAGTCCACCACATAATCCAAAAGTTCACCTACAAGACTAATATTTTCTCCATGAGAGGTTTGGCGAAAATTTTAGAGCTAGCTAACTCATTATAACTCTCTTGAATAGAGTGTTGCTTCTTGAGAAAAAAATTCAAGAAACTTTTTTGTTGCAAACAATTCATCAAAAAAATTTCTTGCAAACATTTCTTCAAACACTTGGAATCCATCCTTATGATGGGACATAATGGTACTAAAGTATGTGACAAGGGTTGGTTGTGGTAAGAGTTAGGCAGTCTTGGAAGGAGACTCATCTTGGTCCTTGTATTGTTGTAATGCAGATACAGGTGGTGGCAGAGCTTCCCTCTAAGTATCATTCTTCTATGTAGTAAATAAAACAATATTAGGAATTGTCTTGGTTCCACCAACAACATATGTTATGTGATTTTATCTATGTGTTGAATGACACATATTCTATATGTGCTTATGTTGTTCCCCATGTGTTAACTAAACAAGTATCATCGAGGGTTTGTTAGGCCACAATTGGACATATTGGCTGGATGAGGCTAAGTTGAGTAAGACTTAGTTCATTTTCTAAGTGTTGTAGTTCAAGGTGAAGTTATGGATAGAATTTTAAAGAAGAAGAGTACAGTAGTTGTAGTAAGCATGATTTAGCTAAGCTACTGCATCTAGGGCAACATAGTGCCACAAAAATAGAGATGATGAAATGAAAAATTTTGGGCAAGAAAATTAAGTCCATGGTAAGTGATATCAAAGATCAACTTCTCCAAGGAGTTGATTTCAAAATTGTGTCTGGAGCTCTTCATTATGCCTTAGAATGAAGTAGTTGAGCGTCAATTGGTCGGTTGAACATAATTACGAATGACTTGATCAGGAAGGTTCAACTTGCAGCCTTAAAGAAGGATGAGTTGTCAACACCAATGGGTAGTCAAACTTAAGTCTTGATGGATCTATGAGATACTATTAAGAAGGTATTCTCCATGGATCCCATGGTTTTGAATGTCATTAGGTGGGTGAAGGAAGGAAATACATGAAAGTTTTGGACAAGTGATGGAATCTTGTATTTTGGTGTAATTTTCTTGTCCAAAAATTTCATGTATTTCCTTCTTTCAAACATTCAAAACCACGGGATCCATGCATAATCCCTCCTTAATATTCTCTCATAGATCCATCAAAACTTAAGTTTTACTACCCATTTGTGTTGACAACTCATCCTTCTTTAAGGCTGCAAGTTGAACCTTACTCATCAAGTCATTCATAATTATGTTCAACCCACCAATTGATGCTCAACTACTACATTCTAAGGCATAATGAAGAGCTCTCGACACAATTTTGAAATCAACTCCTTGGAGAAGTTGATCTTTGATACCACCTACCATGGACTTAATTTTTCTTGGCCAAAATTTTTCATTTCATCATCTCTATTGTTGTGGCACTATGTTTCCACAGATACAATAGCTTAGCTAAACCATTCCTACTACAAGTAGTGTACTCTTATTCTTTAAAATTCTATCCATAACTTCACCTTGAAATACAAAACTTAGACATTGCACTAAGTCTTACTCAACTTAGCCTCATCCAACAAATATGTCCAATTGTGGCCTAAAAAATCCTCAATGGTACTTTTTTAGTTGACACGTAGGGAATAAAATAAGCACATATAGAATAGGTGTCATTCAACACATAGAGAATATACCATATCATATGTTGTTGGTGGCACCAAGACAATGCATAGTATTTTTTATTTACTACATAGAAGTATGATACAATGATATTTAGAGGGAAGCTTTGCCACCACCTGCAGCTTCATTACAACAATAAAAGGACCAAGATGAGTCTCCTTCCAAGAATTTCTAACTCTTACCACAACCAACCCTTGTCACATACTTTAGTACCATTCTCTCTCATCATAAGGATGAATTCCAAGTATTTGAAGAAATGTTTTCAAGAAAAGTTTTTGATGAATTGTTTGCAACAAAAAAGTTGAAAACTTTTCTCAAGAAGCCACACTTTATTCAAGAGAGTTATAATGAGTTAGCTAGCTCTAAAATGTCTGCCAAACCTCTCATAGAGAAAATCCTAGTCTTGTAGGTGAAATTTTGGATTATGTGGTGGGCTTAAAGTGCAAAATACAACTCATGTAGGTCATACTGATGGACGAACCTCACTGTATTTTTGGAGCTAAACAACTTGATTACCACTATCTATTAGTTTTGTGCCTATGTGGAGAGTTGATGGGCTATAGAATACACTCCTTATATAAGTGCCACTCTTTTAAGAATTTTGGTAAATAGCCAAACCCTTGTCATTGTGCTAACACATTGGCTAAATGTGTATATCATGGAGAAATTAGAAGAGGTTCTAGTACTAGAGGTAAATTCAGAAGTTCCAACCTCCTTTATTATTATGAATCTAAGGAGGTAATTTGTTGGTCTAATGGTTTTGACCTCCTACATCAAATTTGTACCAATGACTCTATTCAGGTTAGACAAATGATTGTGAGATATGTTTTGTTTCTAATTTTATTTTCAAATGTTCAATTTACCAAACTTGCTAATTATCAAAAGGATTTTGAGGAGGGGCCCTAGTTTCACAAAGAACTTTCCCTCCAAATCTACCAGTACACTCGTGGAAGTTATAAAATTTTGAAGACATCGAGAAAATATTGAGTAGATATTTCAAATACAATATAGATTGGGTTAAACTTAGTATTTTTACATACTACCATATGTGTGTGAAGATTTACGCTCTCAAGGGATTGCCAATGGGACTTATACTTCAAAACAAATACTTTTGAAGTATAAGTTTAGTCTTTTTACATGTTACCATATATAGTTGGAGGTTTATATTAGCAAAGGATTGCCAAGGGGGTTTATACATGAAAATAAATACTTTTGATGGATGAAAGTACATCATTTTGGTGCTAGATATGTTAGTAAGCTTGACATTTGCAATATACATGTGCTTAGGCACAATCTTATACTCAAAGGAAAAAACAACATATTAAATCAAAACCCAAAACCCAAAATATGAAAATCATTTAAGAAATCACTATTGGATGATGAATATGAACAAAGTGTATAATTTTGATTTAAAGAAGGAAAGCAATAGATGTAGATAGGTGTAAGTTTGGAAAATACTTCTCTTTAGAATGGGTATTGAAGCGCTGACAGAAATACCTCAAAGCTAATAGCTACAAATGAAACATTGCTAATGAAAATTAAGAGAATTCATGAATATGAGAATTTTGATTCTAATAAAAAATTAATATAGTTTTCAAATATTACACAATTGATGTTTCCATTATTATTACTTAGTGTGAAATTTTATTTAATAGTATAATTTTTAGAAAAATTAAAAATAAAAAATAAAAGTTTTTTTTAATAAAAGTATATAATATATAATTTCAAAATTTATCTACATAATAAACAGATAGACAAATATAATTTGTATTCCATCTTTAAATAAATATGATGATTTTTTTTTTTTAACTTCTAAAAAATCACTGTAGTATATATGGATATATGATATGGAATAATATAATTACTATAAGTTTGCACTTTTATTAGTACTTTTAAAAAGTTGAAAAAAAAAATTATTGTAATTTTATTATTTTAATAAAAAATTTAAATTTAAATTATTAGAATATATTTTTTTTAAATATTAAAATTAATATTTGTTTTCATAATAGAGAAATTGACAATTGAGCTCGATTAGGTTTTTATTTTTTACTTACTTATGACACTAGATTAGATTATTACTCTAAACCTTAAATGTAATTGTCTTGCCTTCATATACAAGGAGTTAATTTGGGAAATTACTTATCTTACCGTCACACATAGAGGAGTCAATTTGAGAGATATATGCTTACCAAGTAAACTACCTAAAGAGAAATTTAAATGTAATATTATTATTTGAAATGACTAAAATTAATTAGAAAAAAATAGGATAATAAAAAAACAATAAAACCCGGATGCGGGTGGTTAATTTAGCGACAGGTCGTTGGCCAGATGGCACTCCGGCAAGAAGTCGGCCTCATGGCACTGCAACTGTCCGATGGAGTCTGTACTCAAGCGTGAGGCATTTAAGTCAATCCATGATGGGCGCGGTTCACAACTCTAATAACGAAGTTCAAGATTATTCTCCGCAGGTTAAACAAGATATGGTCATTACTCCTTTAATGGAGAGGTTAATGCAGTGGGACGGCAGTAGATTTGAGGTTTTTGAATACAGGATGGAGAATGAGCACGCCAGAAGCTGCTTCCCCAGGCCTTTAGCGGTGTATTGCTTGCCCACAGTGCGGATTTCCTCCAAGCGCACTGTCACAGGCAAGAGAACCAGGCTTCATGGTTGCCTTGAGCTTGGCGACAATCTTCATCTCTCCATTGCTGGAAATTGCATGCGTAAGTCTGGGAATTGGTTTGAGAATCTGCCCAGAGATCCCATCGCTTCTCCGCTCTCTCATTTGACCAACGTTCAGCTTGGGTTTCAGCATACCTCCAGCTCTCCTGCTCCGATTGACAGCATGCCTCGTCTAAGGCACAGAATGAGGTGCCGTCGCGGCTCTTCCCAGAGAATGTACAGGCGCTCCTCCCCGTCCTCCAGTACCTCTGCTGCGGACTTTCATGACTCTGCCAGAACCTCTCATGCTGCTCGTGGTCGAATTCTTCGGTCTGAGCATTGGCACACCAATTGCCAGAACGCTCCGGCACACTCTCAAACCAGGAAATTCTATTTTCAAAGTGCGCTTAATCGCCCTCGCATTACAGCCACGGTCACCATTGTTTTCCGTGAGTCCCCTAATGATGAGGCTCCCGTTGCTGAAGGGCGGGATGGTCAATTTGGGCCGAATGATGAAGATATGCCTGAACAGGACAGAGCCATCACCGAGGAAGCTGATAGCCATGGCAATGACATGAATGTTGATATTGAGATGATACAGGATGAGCAGCAAAGTGCAATTCAAGACCGTGACACTGCAAACGCTCAGCACCACCCTCATCCGGGCGATGGACAACGCACCCCTGCTGCTGAAAAGGTCATTCACTCCACTGAGGACCTTTATAATTCTGATGGCGAACCAGATGAGTTTTGGTGCAGGGTCGAAGAAGAGGAACCGGATGAGTAAGCCTCCTCAGTTCCAGGTTTTTTTGCTATGGCACTGTCTTCAGTATGCAAAATGTCTATGTGTGTTTTTCTGGTTTTGGTCAAAGGTTTATAGGCTTTTTCTAGACTTAGACATTGCCCCTGCGTGGGTTCTTTTTGCTGGATCAATGTATGCACTGGTTTCCCTCAGAGGGCAGTGCTAAGATTATGAATTTTTGCTCTACAGGCCTCGTCCTCAGGCCCAGTCCTGGTTAACTCCTGATGTATATATTTGTGTTTCTGATGATTAATAGATTAAGCTTATTTAGAAAGAAAAAAAAAACAATAAAAAATAATAAATTTAATTTAATATAATTTTTACAAATAATTAAATATTTTGATAAAATTTGGTAAAATAAATAAATAAATTAAATAATAAAACAATTTGATAAAAAAAATTACATGAATTAAATAATATAACAATTTGAAAAAAAAAAAAACAATTACATAAAAAAAATGAATAAGAAAAGAATAAATATAAATATAAATATAATCAAAATTTTCTTATATTAATAGAAAATTAATTTATTATTAAATTTAATTTTAAATATATTTTTAAAATATAAAATAAATTATAAATATTAAATAAAAAACAACATTTTAATAAAATTTAATATATATACATATATTTTAAAAAAGAAATCATATTTTATTAAAATTTAAAATATGAATCGCAACTCTAAAAATCCATGGAATCCACATCTCCACAAAAACTAAATTGAAAACTTATCCACTTCCTCAAAAATAAAATTCGAAATATGAACAATCTGTTTTTTAGATCTATGAAATTTGTTCATCGTATAAAAATAAAACAAATTCCAGACACGAAATATATATAAGAACAAAACTCTCAAAATCTAATGCATCATGGTGATATCATGGTGATATCAAATTTAATGCATCGTTTCAATTCCATAAGATTTCAGTAACACCATCAAGAGTGTTACTGCAATTGTTTCATAACAACCACAACGGGTCTTAACAAGTTGATTTTTTTTTGTACATTTCAAATTCACCGCTAAAAATTCATGGAATAGTTGTATGAGGACATGCAAGAACCTAGCAGTGGGGGTATGTTGAGCTCCAAAGATGTTCTTTCTTCCACCACATTCCACTCCATTTCCTTTGTCCATTATTAATTACAGGCTCAAATGATCAATAGAATTAATTAAAATTTCTTTAAGAATGTATATCATGACCAACTTGCTATGTTTTTATGATTTTGTCATTGTAGTACTTTTTGAACTAGATCTAGCTACAGAATGCAGACATTCTGTAGCTAGTTGTCGATTCTGCAGCTGTCTTCATGTCTACGCAGGTTCCAGGTGTCATCTCAGATAAAAACACATATGGTCATATTCCACATCATTCCCTCATCACTTGTTGCTCTCCACGAAGTTTGAACGGAATTCTGTAGGTGGTTATGCACATGGGAACTCAAACTAGGAGATAGACTCCTAATCGGACAAGGACAGTCCAGATGTCCTTAATCATATTACGAGACCACCATCAGAGTTCTAGTTTGACTTTAATTTGGAAAGACAATTATCCCTAGGTTATCTCAAAACATTTATGTAATTTTGTTATAAATATGGCTCGGGAAACCGAGGGACAAGGTTAGATTTTGTGTTTGATTGCTAGATTTTAGAAGTCTGAAAACACTCTCTTTTGAAGTAATTTCTCTTTTAATGAAAGAAGCATCATTTTATTGAAAGCGCTGAGTCAATCTTGAAGTAGATTTTGTGTGCTACTCCGGTGGTAGAGGGCCCCTGCTACCTGAGCAGCTTTGTTCATACGGTTTAGATAAGTATTTCAGTCTCGTTTTTCATTTCTAGCTTAAGTAAGTTTTTGAAGTTTATGTTTCATACTTGTTTACATTAATCATCACAGCTAGACTTACTCTTATAAACTCTTCCAAAATATCATCACGATGAATAAGGCATAGCTGTGGTGTTGTAGATTTTAGTTGCATTTCCTTTTGAATTTTATGATTTATGCTTTTTTACACTAAGTGTCATAGCCAGTCTTACTCCTACAAACTCTTCCAAAACATCATTAACAATGAATAAGAAACAACTGTGATATATTAGATCCTAGTTGTATTTGCTTTCAAATCTCATGTTTATGTTCAATTTCATTGAATAATACAACCAGACTTGTTTTTACAAACTCTTCCAAAATATCATTCATATTGAATGAGATGGGCTGTAGAATTCTATAGATTACCTGCATGTTAATTTAGTTATAACACTCCGTAGGTTGATTGCATTTAGTTCAGCTCTGTCACTACATTTCAAGTTTGATAATGGAATTCTAGTTTAACTCTGTTCACTATACTTCAAGTAGATTAGTAGCACTCTAGTTCAGTCTTAGTTCATTTTGTTTCAAGAAAAGATTAATGGCATTCTAGTTTAGTTGTAGTCACTATATTTTAAGATTGATAGACCGCGTTCTAGCCTAGTGTTATCCATTGTATTTCAAGTAGTACTAGTTGTCAAAATTAGTCTCTCGACCTTCATTATTTACAACTTACTTTTGTTCTGAATTTATATTGATACATCATCACATGAACAGGGGTCAGTAATATCAGTTTAAGGCTTTTATTATTCTGCAAATCTTTTACAAATTCACCTATAGCCTTTTTCCCAAACATTGTTCTAGAAAATCTCTAAACTTCTGAATAAGGCCTAGTAGTGATAAGTCAAGTTGCAAAATAGGGTAACTTCAACATCATAGGTTAATCTAGAATAGAAACCTTATTGTGTTACAAATAATCATTTTTTTTTGTAATGTTGTGAGTTGATTGTTTATTTAGGAGAACTTCATTTACACTTAACTTGTCCATTTCTCAAGCTCTTCCAACACATCTTTAATGAATGAATTGGATAAGTTCAAGCTCATGTTGTGATTTATTTCCTTGCAATGAAGTCATTATCAAGCTTTGCATTTGTTATTTGCCATCCATAGTTTAGGCTTTGTTTTGTTTTAATATAACCAATAGCTTCTTTTCACCAACACTTAGTTCTTTCCATTTTCAAACATAAAACCATAAAACCAAAAACATCATAAAACACTAAACACAACGTAGTGAGAAACAAATACCTAGGCACATATAGTGCACCACACTTCAGCAGTTTACTAGCCCTGGTTGACAATTAATGAACTCAATTTAGGAACACTAAGTTGAGCACAAACAGGATCTATGAGATAACATTAAGGAGGTATTATGCATGGATCCCATGGTTTTGAATGTTATTAGGTGGGTGAAGGAAGGAAATACATGAAAGTTTTGGACAACCGATGGAATCTTGTATTTTGGTGTAATTTTCTTGTCCAAAAATTTCATGTATTTCCTTCTTTCAAACATTCAAAACCACGGGATCCATGCATAATCCCTCCTTAATATTCTCTCATAGATCCATCAAGATGACTTAAGTTTTACTACCCATTTGTGTTGACAACTCATCCTTCTTTAAGGCTGCAAGTTGAACCTTACTCATCAAGTCATTCATAATTATGTTCAACCCACCAAGTGATGCTCAACTACTACATTCTAAGGCATAATGAAGAGCTCTCGACACAATTTTGAAATCAACTCCTTCGAGAAGTTGATCTTTGATACCACCTACCATGGACTTAATTTTTCTTGCCCAAAATTTTTCATTTCATCATCTCTATTGTTGTGGCACTATGTTGCCATAGATGCAATAGCTTAGCTAAACCATGCCTACTACAAGTAGTGTACTCTTCTTCTTTAAAATTCTATCCATAACTTCACCTTGAAATACAAAACTTAGACATTGCACTAAGTCTTACTTAGCCTCATCCAATAAATATGTCCAATTGTGGCCTAAAAAACCCTCTGATAGCATTTTTAGTTAACAAGTAGAAATAAGCACATATAGAATGGTGTCATTCAACATAAGTATACTATCATATGTTGTTAACTTTTAGAACAATATAATATTTTTGTTGCTGCATGAAGGATACAATGATATTTAGAGGGAAGCTTTGCCACCCCCTGTAGCTTCATTACAACAATAAAAGGACCAAGATGAGTCTCCTTCCAAGAATTCCTAACTCTTACCACAACCAACCCTTGTCACATACTTTAGTACCATTCTATCTCATCATAAGGATGGATTCCAAGTATTTGAAGAAATGTTTGCAAGAAACGTTTTTGATGAATTGTTTGCAACAAAAAAGTTGAAAACTTTTCTCAAGAAGCCACACTTTATTCAAGAGAGTTATAATGAGTTATCTAGCTCTAAAATGTTTTCCAAACCTCTCATAGAGAAAATCCTAGTTTTGTAGGTGCAATTTTGGATTATGTGGTGGGCTTAAAGTGCAAACTACAACTCATGTAGGTCATATTGATGGCCGAACCTCACCGTATTTTTGGAGCTAAACAACTTGATTACCACTATCTATTAGTTTTGTGCATATGTGGAGAATTTATGGGCTATAGAATACACTCCTTATATAAGGGCCACTCTTTTAAGAATTTTGGTAAATAGCCAAACCCTTGTCATTGTGCTAACACATTGGCTAAATGTGTATATCATGGAGAAATTAGAAGAGGTTCTAGTACTAGAGGTAAATTCGGAAGTTCCAACCTCCATTATTATCATGAATCTAAGGAGGTAATTTGTTGGTCTAATGGTTTTGACCTCCTACATCAAATTTGTACCAATGACTCTATTCATATTAGACAAATGATTGTGAGATATGTTTTTTTTCTAATTTTATTTACAAATGTTCAATTTCCCAAACTTGCTAATCATCAAAAGGATTTTGAGGAGGGGCCCTAGTTTCACGGAAGACTTTCCTTCCAAATCTACCAGTACACTCGTGGAAGTTATAAAATTTTGAAGACATCGGGAATATCCTGAGTAGATATTTCAAATAAAATATAGATTGGGTTAAACTTAGTCTTTTTACATATTACCATATGTGTGTGAAGATTTACGCTCTCAAGGCATTTCCAATGGGAATTATACTTCAAAACAAATACTTTTGAAGTATAAGTTTAGTCTTTTTACATGTTACCATATATATTTGGAGATTTATATTAGCAAAGGATTGCCAAGGGGGTTTATACATGAAAATAAATACTTTTGATGGATGAAAGTACATCATTTTGGTGCTAGATAGGTTAGTAAGCTTGACGTTTGCAATATACATGTGCTTAGGCACAATCTTATACTCAAAGGAAAAAACAACATATTAAATCAAAACCCAAAACCCAAAAGATGGAAATCATTTAAGCAATCACTATTGGATGATGAATATGAACAAAGTGTATAATTTTGATTTAAAGAAGGGAAGCAATAGATATAGATAAGTGTAAGTTTGGAAAATAATTCTCTTTAGAATGGGTATTGAAGCGCTCACAGAAATACCTCAAAGCTAATAGATCCCCGGATCCAATGCTGAATGCGTAACCTGTGATAGATCTTCGATCATCCAAGTTACCTACCCAATCTGAATCTGAAAAACCTGCTAGAGTAACATCAGATGTGTCAGTGTACAAAATTCCATAATTACTAGTACCACTAAGATACCTCAACACACTTTTTGCTGCAACCCAGTGACTTTCGAGGGGTTTTGACATAAACTGGCTCAACATACTAACAGAGTATGCCAAATCTGGTCTAGTTGTAGTAAGATATATTAAACTCCCAACTAGCTGTCTGTACATAGTGGCATCCACCTCTTTAGTACCATCATCACTGCTCAACTTTAAGTTCTGCTGCAATGGTGTTGCTGCTGATCTACACTGCTCCATTCTAAACCTTTCCAGCAAGATTTTGGCATACTTCCCTTGAGTAAGAAAAGTCTGTCCAGAATCTCTCCATACTTCCAATCCCAAGCAATAATGGAGATTTCCGAGATCTTTCATCTCAAACACTTGTGACATCTGTCGTTTGATTTCTTTGATCAAATTGTTAGCATTCCCTGTTATGATCATATCATCTACATACAAAGAAATCAAAATAAGTTGCCTCTGTTTATTAAACTTGGTATATATATTTGGATCATTCAAGCTCCTATGAAAGCCATGCTGTACAAAAAATGAATCAATCTTCTCATACCATGACCTGGGTGCCTGTTTTAAACCATAAAGTGCCTTTTTCAATTTACAAACAAGATTTCCCTGCTCCTTTTTCACAAAACCTTTAGGTTGAACTAAATAAATTTCTTCTTTCAAGTCACCATTCAGAAATGCAGACTTACCATCTAGCTGGTGTAGCTCCCATTTATGTTTTTTTTCTAAGGAAATTAGCATTCTAATAGTGTTTAATTTTGCTATAGGAGCAAAGGTGTCATCAAAATCTATTCCCTCTTGCTGTGAATAACCCTTTGCTACCAGTCTAGCTTTAAGTTTTTCCACACTCCCATATGCATTTATTTTATGTTTATACAGGAATTTGCATCCGATGGGGGTTTTACCTTCAGGCAGTTCAACCAAATCCCAAGTATGGTTTCTATTAATTGATTCAATTTCCTCATGCATTGCAGCCCTCCATGCATCAGATTTACTTGCTTCTTCATAATTTGCAAGTTCTACAATGTTTAAAATGTTTGTCATTAATGCATAGACTTTCAATCTGGATGGTAATCGAGTATTCCTACTTGATCTCCTTGGTAGGGGACTTACCTCAAATCTGTCTGTTTCAGCCTTCTCCGGGCTTGCATCATTACCTATTACTTCTTCTTGTTTCTGCTCCTATTCTTCATTATCCTCACTATTTTCTTCCATTAGCAATGGAATGTGCCAGTCATTGTTACAGTCATCCTTTCCTTCTTCAACCTGTTCATGAAATATGACATCTCTGCTTGCAAAAAATTTATGAGTCACAGGATTAAATAACTTATATGCTTTGAACTCAGTGCCATATCCAACAAATATACATTTCAAGGCTTTAGGATCTAACTTCTTCCTATCTGCCTTAGGTATATGAGCATAAGCTTTTGACCCAAATATTCTTAAATGACTCACTGCTGGTTTGAATCCTAATAATGCTTCAAAAGGGGTTTTGAAGCCTAGACATTTAGTAGGACTCCTATTCTTTAAGTAGATAGCAGTGTTAATAGCTTCTGCCCAAAAACCATTTGATAGACCCTTACCTTGAAGCATGCTCCTTGCGCACTCCACAAGAGTCCTGTTATTTCGTTCTGCCACTCTATTCTACTATGGAGTGGGGCACTGTAAACTGTTGCACAATCCCATGATGTTTGCAGAAATTCATGAACTCTCCCAACCAGTATTCTCCCCCTTGATCTGAGCAGAGAATTTTTATGCTTTTTCCCATCTGGTTTTCTACCATGGATTTAAACTCTTTAAAATACTAAAAGGTCTGACTCTTTTTACTCAGAAATTATATCCAAGAAAATCTAGTGCAATCATCTGTAAATAAAAGAAAGTAATATGCACCACCTAGTGACCTAGTCTGCATAGGTCCGCATATGTCTGTATGCACCAGTTCTAAGATATTTCTTTCCTTTCTATTAGCATGCAAAGGGAACTCTTCTCTATGCATTTTCCCTAATGCACATCCATCACAATCCAACTGAACATTATGGAAAACAGGGAGTCCATCGACCATACCTTTTCTCTGAAGTAGGATGAGGTCTTGCAGATTAAGATGGCCGAATCTCTGGTGCCAGAGATTTTCAGCTGTCGATCCAGTTGCGACCATGGCTTGTTGTTGCATACTTTTCACATCTAGTCTATACAGGCTCCCCACACGCACTCCCGTTGTAACTATTTCCATCTGGCTATCCTTTATGACACAGTTAGTCTTAAAGAATTGAAATTGCATAACCTGATTAGTTATCATTGAGACAGAGATCAAATTTTTCTTAATTCCAGGCACATACAATACATTTTTAAGGAGTCTAATGTCACCTCTAGGTAACTTTACCGGAATGTCGCCATATCCTTTGATCTCATATCCGCTATCATCTCCTAAATAAATTTTCGACCCACATGAAGTCTCTTCAAGAAATTCAAACCATTCCTTCTTACCTGTCATATGTGAAGATGCACCAGAATTGATATACCATATGTCGTCCTCATATCCCTTTGAAGCTGAAAGGGCACAATCGACTGTAAATAGTCAAAGTTCATGGCTATGGTACTCATCTTCCTCAACGAAGTAACCTTTGTGCTTTCTCTGTTTATTTCTTGCTTCGTCTGCGTGCCTCTTATAAAATTCTTTAATCTGATGACCAGGTTTTCCACAGTAAAAACATTTCTTGCTGGGAAAATTATTAGCAGACATACCTTTAAACGGTCTCTTTTGAATTGTGTTGGCTCCTTTCTGCTACTGCTGCGGTGGTTGTTGCTGTTGTGGCTGCTTCCCTCTATACTTTCACCTTTTCACCATCAGAGCAAGATCATTGCTCTGTGATTTCAAATTTTGTCGTCGCTCTTCTTCTTGTAGCAGAATCCCTGTCAGCTCTTCAAATGCAGGGGCTTTCTCCCTGGCTGCCAATCCTGTGATGAACATCTGATATTCATCTGTCATTTCGTTCAATGTGATCGTGACCAGATCGGAATCGGAAACTTTCTCTCCGATATCTCCCAATCTGTCCTTTAGGTCTTTGAATCTAGTAATGAATCCAACAACGGACTCATTCTCCTCCATCTTCATCGCAAACAGCTTGCCTTTGAGTGACAAGACACGGTTTGTATTCTGCGTCTGGTATAGGTTCTTGATCGTCGTCCAAATGTTAGTGGATGATTTGCACTCTCTAATATGTCGGATAATATTGTCCTTGACGGACATCTTCAATATGAACTTTGCTTTGGTCTCGCTTTTATCCCAGTCTTGTTCTTGTGTAGCTGTTCCTGGTCTCAGCTCATTTCCTATAACAATGGACCACACATTTGCACTTTCAAGTAATGTCTGTATCTTGAATTTCCAGTTGGTGAAATTAGATCCATCGAGTTTTCCAGACTCGTGGAGATACGATTCTAAGCTGTTATTCATATTGGACTGATAAACTTTCTGATCCTATGATGAATAATTCTACCCAACTGAACAATTGCAGGACACACTACCAAAAAAAACACCACATACCAGATCTTGACCAATGTTTTGCTGAAAAAAAAAAATTGTACCTTCAATGTGCCACCAACGGGCAATCTGATCTGCTATCACCAAGAAAATCCAATACGCCACCACCGGGAAACCTGATCTGCTTCCTCCAGGCAAGTCAGGAACTTCAATGCGCCACCACCAGGCAAGTCCGATCTGCCACCACCGGGTGAATTCAGAACTTCAATGCGCCACCACCGGGCAAGTCCGATCTGCTACCACCAGGCAAATTCGGAACTTCAATGCACCACCACCGGGCAAGTCCGATCTGCTACCACCGAGCAAATCAAGAACTTCAATGCGCCACCACCGGGCAAGTCCGATCTGCCACCACCGGGCGAATTCAGAACTTCAATGTGCCACCACCGGGTAGGGGCGATCTGCAAAAAATTGCAGACCTTCCCAAAGAGAAATAGGCTGGCGCTTCTTTAAGGCGAAAAATCCACGCCCAAATCAAAATGCACGTAAGTCCTAAAATTGGCATGATTATAGCGTGTCTTTCCGCGCCAATAGGGTGTTTTGGCGCGCTGGCGCGGGTATCTCCCTCAAACTCGCGCCAATGGCGTGACTGTTCGCGACAAAACCGCGCCAACCCTTTCTTCCGCTCAGAGATGATCAGTCATCTGAGACCTATGCTTCAGGTGTTACTGCAGTCCACCTGATTCTACGAAAGCTTCTGTATACTCCTCTGCCACTACAGTTCTGTAATCAATGATGCATCCTAAAAAAGAAAAAAAAATTAAGGCTCTCCCTACTCTGTGCTTTGATACCAAGATAAAAATCAGACTGAATTGAAAAAGGAGTTGCAGCTCACAGGTGAGTACTGCACCTAGAGACTACACTCAAACAAAGAGAACACTCTGAGTTTTCTCTTCTACCATGAATGATAAATTACATCATTAAGTACATCACTAAGAATTAGGAAGTTGCAAACAAACTCCTAAATTGTAGGAACTAATCCTAAACTAAGGAGATACGTTACAACTTGTGTAACCATTTCTCCATTAATATAAAATAATATTAATTATTTTCAACTAACCCAAAACCCAAAAGATGGAAATCATTTAAGCAATCACTATTGGATGATGAATATGAACAAAGTGTATAATTTTGATTTAAAGAAGGGAAGCAATAGATATAG
Source organism: Pinus albicaulis (assembly GCA_034641835.2). Classification (NCBI taxonomy): domain Eukaryota; kingdom Viridiplantae; phylum Streptophyta; class Pinopsida; order Pinales; family Pinaceae; genus Pinus; species Pinus albicaulis. The sequence continues at coordinate 420,460,510 of CM076583.1, read as the reverse complement.
ATAAGTGTAAGTTTGGAAAATACTTCTCTTTAGAATGGGTATTGAAGCGCTCACAGAAATACCTCAAAGCTAATAGCTACAAATGAACTAAAGAAAATTAAGAGAATTCATGAATATGACAATTTTGATTCTAATAAAGAATTAATATAGTTTTCAAATATTACACAATTGATGTTGCCATTATTATTACTTAGTGTGAAATTTTATTTAATAAATAGTATAAATTTTAGAAAAATTAAAAATAAAAAATAAAAGTTTTTTTTAATAAAAGTATATAATATATAATTTCAAAATTTATCTACATAATAAATAGATAGACAAATATAATTTGTATTCCATCTTTAAATAAATATCATGATTTTTTTTTTTTTTTTTTTTTAACTTCTTAAAAATCACTGTAGTGTATATGGATATATGATATGGAATAATATAATTACTATAAGTTTGCACTTTTATTATTAGTACTTTTAAAAAGTTGAAAAAAAAATTTATTATAATTTTATTATTTTAATAAAAATTTTAAAATTAAATTACGAGAATATATTTTTTTAAATATTAAAATTAATATTTGTTTTCATAATAGAGAAATTGACAATTGAGCTCAATTAGGTTTTTGCTTTTTACTTACTTGTGACACTAGATTAGATTATTACTCTAAACCTTAAATGTAATTGTCTTGCCTTCATATACAAGGAGTTAATTTGGGAAATTGCTTATCTTACCTTCACACATAGAGGAGTTAATTTGGGAGATATATGCTTACCAAGTAAACTACCTAAAGAGAAACTTAAATGTAATATTATTACTTGAAATAACTAAAATTAATTAGAAAAAATAAAATAATAAAAAATTAATAAAAAATAATAAATTTAATTTAATATAATTTTTACAAATAATCAAATATGTTATTGAAATTTGGTAAAATAAACAAATTAATTAAATAATAAAACAATTTAATAAAAAAAATTACATGAATTAAATAATAAAACAATTTAATAAAATAAAAAACAATTACATAAGAAAAGAAAAAATATAAATATAAATATAATCAAAATTTTCTTATATTAATAGAAAATCAATTTATTATTTAATTTAATTTTAAATATATTTTTAAAATATAAAATAAATTATAACAAATCTGTATTAAATAAAAAACAACATTTTAATAAAATTTAATATATATAAATATATTTTCAAAAAGAAATCATATTTTATTAAAATTTAATATATGAATCGCAACTCTAAAAATCCATGGAATCCACATCTCCAGAAAAACTATATTGAAAACTTATCCACTTCCTCAAAAATAAAATTCGAAATATAAACAATCTGTTTTTTTAATCTATGAAATTTGTTCATCTTATAAAAACTATAACAAATTCCAAACACGAAATATATATAAGAACAAAACTCTCAAAATCTAATGCATCTTGGTGATATCATGGTGATATCAAATTTAATGCATCGTTTCAATTCCATAAGATTTCAGTAACACCATCAAGAGTGTTACTGCAATTGTTTCATAACAACCACAACGGGTCTTAACAGGTTGAATTTTTTTTGTACATTTCAAATTCACCGCTAAAAATGGTGGGAGAACAATGATTCACAAAAATAGTCGTCCTGACGGGACCAAGGATAAAATCAACAGAACATTACGAAAATAGGAAGGCCTCTTCATCGCTTCTTGAGATTTACAATTAAATGAGTCCATGTATGTTTACTAGCGACCAAAAGATTGCAGAGGCTCGATAATAGCCCTTCCGTCACCAGAACTGAGCGGCTTTCTTAAGTTGAGAGACAAGTCCATAGGTTGCGATGCATCGAAATTAATGTCATAAATCCTTCGTTAGAATTTTTGATTAGTGGGCAGTGCCGAGAAATAAAAATAAATCTCGCTGTTAAAGAGGCTGCTGAGCACAGATCACTACGGTATACCTTCTCGGATTCTCAAATACGTCGGAGTGTCCGCCAGATACCGACACCACGCTCGTTTCGCTCCCCATTCTCTCCAGCTCTGGAAGGTTCGTTTCCATTGATCTGGGCGAACTCCAATCCTTCAACATAATTGCATCGTGCTTCAGCTGGCATCTGCTTTTAGAGATCCCCATGGCCTAAGATTTCAACTTTTCCGTCATAGCGCTCTAGACGTCATCATCATGCATGTCTTCTATGGAGCTCCGACCCTTCATTGCTTCATTCGTTGTCTGCTCTTGACCTTTTCTCTGGCAGAGCGATCATGGAGGGAGAGGTCATGCTATTCTATTCCATCCTCTGCAATGAATTTCATTAACCAACAAAACTGAACAAGGAATCAATATGCAAAAGAGCGGGTTGGCGTTTTTTAAAATATTTGAAATGACAGCGGGAGACGTTTTGAAAATATTAGAAATTTCAAGGTGACAGCTGTCATACGGTGATATGTTGAAGCAACATTAAAGTGGACAGATAGATGAAGGATTCAAAGTTGCAGCATCGGGTTTCGGGGGGCAGGTGAGGGTGGCAGAGGACGGGAGAGTAGCGGTGGAGGGTGGCGGAGGGTGGAGGTGGCGGAAGTTAGTGGAGCCCCGGTTTGTTTTAGCTTTAGCTTCTTCCTTTTCAGAAATGGTAGGCAACCCTTCATAGAGAATTTTGTAATATTATTTAAATTTAAAAAAAACGGGTAAAAATCAAAATATAGATTTTTTTCGATGTGCTAATTTAACTTACCACTTCAATGACGTGCTAGAGGCCTTGTGAAGGGCTATGACGTGTTCAATTTTGAACACTTGGAGAAGGGAGCAACAACACTTATAGAAAGTTAGAGATAGAAGTGCATACATGCGCTAGTTTTAGAGTTGCTATCTTTAGAGCGCTGGCTTTTCCTTATTTAGAAGTATTTTTCTGGTTTGATTTAGGAGCTTTATTCTCGAGTTAAGTGTTGTTCTTAAGTTAGAAAAAGCCCAGTGCTGGATTAGCTTTCTAGATTTAAACTAGCCACATGTTTAGAGGAAATTTCCAGTTTTAGGAAAACCGCGTTGCGTGGTGATTGATTTATTGGAGGAGAGCACGACTATGAAACAGTGAAGCGCTTTATAGTTTACTTCAGCAGCAGTGGTGTGTTATTGTTGGAAATTACTCATAAAAACTGGGGCACTGTCCTCGGTGAGTAGGGTTTTGATACAGTCATAGGAGGTACTCCACATAGTACGTCTACATGGCTTGCAACTTGGACCTCCTATTATATAAAAGAGAGACAGGCCAGACCATTTATATAAGTCTTAGAAATTTGAATGACATCGAAAGTTTTTTGAGCTGTTGTAATTTCTTTTTGCGGAGTTAATGGGTGGAGATGTGACTGGTGCTGTAATAATGTTCAGTTGTCCATGTCTTGCCTTATTGCCAGGGGACGTGGGTACTTGGTACGCGTACACCATCTTTAAAATCTAGTTACACGGGGAGACGTGAATAAAAAATTTAGAAAATTTACAAATTGAAATATCGAATTTTAAAATCATAAAATGATGAACATTGAACAATTCAAATTTGAATCTACTCTATCAGAATTTAATTGCAGTTGCCATTGCTAAATATTCAACGTGAAACATTTGAATTAGAAATGCATCTCTCAATCGAAATCTGGGTTTTCAATTTTAACTTTTGCCCTTCACTTTTTTTTTCTCAAACTAAACAATTCAATAACAGTAAATTAAAGTGCCTACTCTAAACTAGTAAACTAGGAACTCAAAACTATAGTCTATAACAGTGAAAGTATGTCAAAACGTAAAGTTAAAACCAAATTACCAACATCGATACCCCAAATAGACTTGGGGTTTAAGAATTCCTTTAAAATGATTGTGGAGTCTAGACTGTGCAAGCTGTAAGCAAAAGTTTGAGGCTGCAAATTAAATTCAGAAACAAGAACTGTTTTGTCTCTTTTGCTCTAATAATAAAGTCACGACTCCTTGCTTCAACATTCCTTCTCGTCATCCCAGAAACTGCTTCAACGGCTCGATATTCTTCAAACAGTGAAGACTCGAACAAGGACAGCTTGAAGAGTGAAAACTCGAGGGTGGAACAGAAATGGTAAAAATTAAAACAAGTTTTCCCTTGACAAGTTGATTTTCCTTGTGCTTCTACCTAGGCTTTTTGTCATGTTCTTATTTTACATTGACTTAGTTTTTTTTCTAAATCTTACTCACTTTTTTTCAGCGGTGTCTACTGGGTCAGCAGGGTCTCCAGGGATGTCTATAAGAGCCTAAGACATCTCGTTTCCAAAACGTGTACCTTACCTTGGGAGATTGTCTCTGTGCTGCTATGCAATTGTGATAGGAGGGTAATTTTTAACTTTCCTAGTGTTTAGGGATTATTTTTCAGAGTGTAGAATCTTCTTTACCATGATCTGAAATTAACATGGTATTAGAGCACGTTTGCTGAAATATTCAATGAATCCATGTATGGATGGGGCCTATGGGAGGTAGTTGTTGGAAGGCTTCAATGGGTGTAATGCCCAAGAGTCTTTAGTGACTGAATGATGCAAACTTATGAGAGGTCGTAGGGTATGATACCCTAAGTGCTTGGGTGAGTGAAGAGAATATTTAAACTTGAGATAGGTTATTGATCTAAATTATCCTGACTATTTTTTGTTTTGTTTAAGTGTCCCTATCAATCCCACACAGTTGGATAAACATATCTTAAATGAAAACAAAGCTAAGAGAATCATTCTTGATTTTGTGAAGAACTATTTGATCTCTCACATTCTAGAGATTAAGTTGTCCTAGGATATGTATGATGCCTTCATCACTCTGTATTAGTGTGAATATTTCTTGGAAGACGATGCCAAAAGACAAGCTCACTACCCCATGCATGACCAGTACAAACAGTGGTCAGTTACCTTATGAAAATCATTCAACATCAAAACCCATGTGTTACTATTGAGCTGAAGGTGGAGAATGGTGTGTTAGTGTCCATAGCATTAAATGGGTTCCCTTAACGTTGGGAGCCTTTTGTTTGGGATGTTTGTATTCATAAGAAGCTACCCACCTTTGAGAAGCTTTGGGATGTTTTTTCCTAGGAAGAAACGAGGCTAGAAACAATTTCATCTACACCTTAGGAGATCCAAAATGTTGTCGCCATCGAGAAGATGAGGAGAGAAGGTAAGCAAGGAGGACTTGGGGTGGATTAGAAGGAGGAGGATTCAAGTTCTCCTCTAGCTAGGGAAAGAAAGACTCAAGTCATGTGAAGTGCTTTATGTGCCATAAGATGGGCTACTATGATTCTAATGTCCAAAGAAGAAAGGAAAGGAAAATCATAAGTAGACTACAAGGAGTGTAGAAGCTTCATGCACAGTCGATGGGTATTAATTGAAGCTTGAGACAACTTTCACCATGGTCTCATGCCTTTCCACTAACACTGTCTGAAATATAGGTTGTATGTGGACAATGGAGGATCCAGATGCATGACATTCAATATGAAGGCATTTTTTCAATAGTCTTTCAGAGTAGGAGGTCAACATTCAAGTGGATATGGTTAATGATGTCTCATATCTAGTTATAGGTGACAAACTCAATATCTTTTTGCATGCCATTAGGTGATGTTCTTGAGATTTGATGATGTCTTATATGTTCCTAGTTGAACAAAAAATCTTCTTTTAGTGTTAGCTATGGAAAGTCTTAGCTGAGTGGCTGATTTTAGTGATCAATGATCTATTATCAGAGAATGAAAGTAGGAAAAATAATACCCTCTTCATGTTATTGATGCTACTAACATTGGTCCAAAAATATCTCAATGTGCTAGGCTTAGAATCCCCTTCAACCTATTTTAGTTGCTTGGGAATGTAACCTTGGCATGCTTGCTAAGTATGGACCCTTTGCACACATCATGTTTCTCAATGCTGAACTTTGGAAGACTTATGGACATCTCCCTAAAAATAAGAAACACCTTGTGATGCAAGTGCCACAACTCGCACAAGATATTATTTCTATGCACCAAAGCTCAAATAGGTTCATCCTACAATCTGTATATATTAGCTTCTCTACCCCCCTATCATATGAGATATATCTGGGCCATAATTATTTAACCTAATGAAGACTTTTTGGTCCTTGAACTCCACTATAAAACCCTTATCCTCCATGATCAAAGCTGAAAGTGACTTGTTCCGAAGACCTATAAAAAGCGAGACATCATCAAAATCTAAACAATTACCTAACTCAAGCTACAAGGGAATTGTACCAGATCGCACTATCAGGTACTTGGCATCATCATCAAAGTCAACTTGTAGTCCTAAGCCTTGTTTCTTCAAACTAGAAAATATATCAAGATGATATCTAATGTTGAGATGTTCCATTATCCACATGCCATTTATCCCTTATAATTTCATTGGTAGAAAGGAAGGATATCATCGAGAAATCCTTCTCGAACATGGGAGCGAGTTTTTTCATTTGAGTTTTTATAAATATTCCTAACTACTTCCCTTTACCCTTCTTATTATATGGACGTTGTGATGGATAATGACCATTCTTATAACAAACAAAACACTTGATTTCACTCAATTCATTCTTTCATTGCTATGAGGTTGACTCCTCAACCCTTCCCTTGCTAGAAAAAAAGAAAGAAAGAAATATCTCTTATCTTGATAATTACTTGTGATTTATTTGCAATCTTACTAACTTATTTTTATGCCTTATTTTATCTTCTTATGATCAAGCAACCACCAAAACATAATAGCATGAATATTAAAACAATAAGGAGGCAGGATGTAGGCTCTCAGTCAAGGCAAAACCCCTCTTCTAGGGGAAAACCTAAAATATTCTCTGAGTCTTCTTTTACAACCAAACCAAATGAGACAACCAAGACCCTTGACCAAGATAGAGACGTCCTCCAATCCACCAAGTCAACCTCCCAAGATAGTTCTTCCAATCAGCTTCTAATCAACAATAATAAACTTTCTTCAATACTGCATCAACCATATATTTTGGCCCTACTGCAGCAAAATTGAAGTGTTATTGTAGACCTGCAATTTTCGCCCCTTATTGCAACCTAGAATATTGCACGTCTGAGCTAGAAGGAAGAGAAAATGTGTTTCTTTACTTTTTTAGGGTCTCTCCTTCCTTTTCTAGGGTTTCTTCTCCTTCTTCAAGCTTTTGTCACCTCCTTTTCTTGCCTTTTCACTCCCTTTCAATTGCAGATTGAAATTTTCTTGGATGGATGCTCAAATATGTCGAATTAAATTTCTTTTATAGTCTTTATGTGTGATCAAATTCCTTCAATGAGGTAAACTTGTATTCTTTTAAGGCCGACTTGGTGGAGGAGGTATTAAACACCAATTTTCAGAAAATAAATTTCTTTCTTTGACATAATAAACCCAAGAAGGGTCTAGGAAAAGACGACAAAGGAAATTACTCAAGACACAAACCCTAGAAGTACTCAATGAGTGCTTTGACCTAGAAACACAATAAATAAAGTATGAAACCCATTCTTATAAATAATTTTTCTTTGAAAATAATTTTCCTTTATCTTTCTTTTGAGAAATACATAAGAATTACATTAGATAAGAATTATGATCATTTCTCAACACTCCCTCTTAACTACGAAGGTATTCATAATTGTTCAACTGATACAAGGTTTAACTCAATTTGAAATGTTACAAGAAGAGTACAACAACATTTGCAATCTTAGGGATAGCAAAATTTCCAAGGTATCCTACCAACAAGGACTAAGGTTTCATCAAGCCAAATTCCCAGTATAGGTACCATTAGACTACAACCCTGGTATCAATCCAACTAGATATAGATACCATATAGGCCTCCATGCCAAGAAACCAACCCTTACAGGGATCTAGGTATCATCAAGGTCAATATTAAAATTAAGGTTCATAAAACCAAAATACCATCCCACACCAGGATCTAGACATCATCAAAGCCAAACTATATTTGAGTTCTCAACACCAACCAAGAAAATATGTCCTCCCAAGTATAATCATACGAGAAATTTTATCGTACTCATCTCCCCCTCTCAACCAAGTCATAGATATCCACCAATCCAAGCATGCTTCATAAGACATTCGAACTTCTTAGGGAACGATCAACATCTCAACTACTTGTTCATTCATCTGACCATACGGTAGGCTCGCGATCCCAATCAATTCTAATATATTGGTTCTTATTAACGATATGTTAGTGCAATATATGGGGTACTCAACCATTCTAATGTCTCTTAGGTCATCAAAATATCCAAACAAATCTAGACGGAGGCTTCCTTCTCCAACTTTACCAACAACACCAAAGTCAGCTTCCAAACTTCTCAAAATAGCCGAATGTTATTCTCAACACATCAATACCAAAAATGCCTTAGATATTATCCGATCCCATTTTTGCCTTACTCTACATATGGCTGACACATAATTTCCTCCCTCTCAATTACACAGGATAGACAGTTTCCTTTATTCAAGCTCTTCTTTAACTAGGGGGATAATTTATCAAAAACTTTATTCTTCCAGTTACACAGGATTTTATTTTTTCATCATCATACCATTGGAGAAATTTGGCCTTCCAAAACATCATTCTTTATCTTCATATGGAAACAAGACTATATTTAAAGCATCAATATAATCTTCAATCTTATGAGGGTTCTTACAACTCCCTCTATCATCAGAAGGTCATCGTCAAGTATCATATAGGCACACCTCTTTACAACCTCTTGCAAACTATGTGCTTGCAAATATAAAAAACAAGTACAACGAGGCACAAAAATATACAAGATCATGAAATTATCTTTATTAATAGCATGTTGTCATAATTATATCATCTAGGGTTAATAAAATAAGCCTTGGATAGTTAAAACCTAAACCTTGTTAAGGTTTCAATTGTACGAAAGCATTATAACTACGGTTACACTTTAATTCCCTAGACTCTTACAAAAACCTTTGGTGGGGGTTTGTCACAAACCTTAAATATCAAAAACTTAAATCATGTTAGATTTTCAATCATAGTAGAAGAATCTATGGTTTATATTCTAAATCCTAGAATCTTATTTCAACTTTTAGTAGGTTTTTTATCATAAACCCTAGATAAAATCTTCAAAGTCTAAATAGCTAGGGTTTTATTGTATGTCCTTTAGATACCAACAAAAAACCATAAAATAAAAAGGTTAGGGTTTAATCAAACTTAAAAAATAGCAAAATATAGTTATTACAAGGGTTGATTTAATCTTAACAAAAGAATAATTACGATTCTATAGAAAAAACCTAGACATTAGATAATTATTAATATAAAGAAAAATTATCGTACCTTCTTTTATGATAATGATTTGTTGCAAATATTATGATTTCAAACATACCTTTATTTTCTCTCTTTATAAACCTTGAATTGGGATTTCTTTGCAACAAACATTCTTAAGTCTTCCTTTTGGAGGCTCCCTCTGAATCTAACAACAATCCTTTCTTCCTTAGAATATACTTGTGTTATGAAAATCCTTCTTCCAAAGAAAAAAAAAATAAAGGATTATACTCAAGCATTAAAAATAAAGTTGAATATGTATAGAGAGTAAAAAAAATAATGAAATAAATAGGGAATACTTATCTTTTGAGAAAAGTAGAAGCTCTCTCTTAAATTTGCATCAATCTAGTCATTGTGAGGGATTTATTCAACTTATCAAAACAACTCAAGGACTTTCTAATAGAACATATTATATCTATAAACCCTGGAAATAAAAAATACATATTGATCATAGAGTGAAACATAAGATAAACTTTACAAGAACTAAAAATAATAACCTATACTATAAGCAGAGGATATACAAGTAATAATATACCTAAACACTTAGTAGAATAAGTCATTGACTTCAGAATCTTCAGTTTTGGCCTCCTTTTGAAGATTATCATTAGTGGATTATGTATCTTGGTCTCTTTCTCTCTTCTTATTCTTAGGATTATCAGGACATTGATTCTTATAACATCCCAAATTGTGACAATGATATCATTTTATTTTAGAAAGGTCAATCTTCCCATGATTTTTCTTTGACCTTTTGAATTTCTTGTTTCCTCCTTTCTTCTTGAAATGGGAAGAATAGGAATTTGAGGTATTTTATTCATCTTATTTCTTACCTCCTATCAAGGAAAGAAGAGCTCCTTATTGTGTAAAGGAAGACCACATTTCTTCAAAGGAGGGAGAAGTTTTCCAACTACTAATTCCACCTACAAAGGCATTCCAAGACTTTGGTATTCCTAGAAGGGAAACAATCACAAGTTCCTTATTATGGGTTATTTCATCAAATTCTTGTATTTAATCTCTTATATGTGAAATTATTACAAATTAAGAGGACATTGTGTCATCTTTGGTAATTTTTACAGTTCAAAGTTCATTATTTATATTTTCCACGTGTCCAATATTCTTGATTGTAAATAACTTGGAGAGGTCGTTGTACATTTTCTTTGAAATATATAGCGTGGATATGTAGGGAATATAATTTTCTTTAACTCCATCCACAATTATGCTCATCCCTACAATGGCATTTTCTTTGTATTTCTCTTTTCTAGCATCATCTATAGGTTATTTGAATTTTCCTTGTACTAATTCAAATACTATATTCCTTACCAGGATGAGTTCCATCCTTATATTACATGCTCTAAAGTTAGAGGCTCTTAGCTGAGTGGTTGAGTTTAGTGATCAATGAGATATTATCAAAGAACGAAATTAGAAAACATAATACCCGCTTCATGTTATTGATGCTACTAACATTGGTCCACAAATATCTAAATGTAATAGGCTTCGAATCCCCTTAAACCTATGTTAGTTTCTTGGGAAAGTAGCATTGGCATGCTTGCTAAGTATGGACCCTTTGCACACATCATGTTGCTCGATACTGAACTTTGGAAGACTTATGACGATCTCCCTCAAAATAATAAACACCTTGTGATGGAAGTGCCACAACTTGAGCAAGATATCATTGTTTGCACCAAATATCGAATAGGTTCATCCTACAATCTGCACAGATTAGCTTCTTTACCCCCTATCATTTGAGCTATATTTAGGCCATAATAATTTAACCTAAGGAAGACTTGTTGGCCCTTGAACTCCACTATAAAACCCTTATCCTCCATGATTGAAATTGAAAGCAAATTGTTGCAAAGACCTATAAGAAACGAGACATCACCAAAATCTAAAGAATTACCTAACTCAAGCTAGAATGGAATAGTACCAAATCCCGCTATCAGGTACTTGGCATCATCATCAAATTCATCCTGTAGTCCTAAGTCTTGTTTCTTCAAGCTATAAATTAACTATGAGTATGATATCATATGTTGAGGTGTTCCATTATTCACATACCATGGATCTCTCATAATTGCACTAAAAGGAAAGATATCATCGAGAAATCCTTCTCGAACTTTGCGGCGAGCTTGTTCATTTGAGATTTTCTAGGGATTTCTACTCACTTCCCTTTACCCTTCTTCTTCTATAGACGTTGTGATGGACAATGATTGTGCTTATAAAAAACAAAACACTTGATTTCTTTTAATTCATTATTTCATTGCTATGAGGTTAACTCTGCACCCCTTCCATTGTTAGAAAATAAAAAATAAAGAAATGTTTTCTTATCTTGATAATTACTTGCGATTTATTTGCAATCTTATTAAATTATTTTTATGTTATTATGATCAAGAAAATACCAAAAAATAATAGCATGAAGATTAAAACAACGAGGTAGGATGTAGGCTCTCATCCAAGGAAAAAACCCTCTTCTAGCGGAAAACCTAAGAGATTTTATTCTCTACTTTTAGAACCAAATCAAATGAGACAACCAAGACCCTTGACCAAGATAGAGACTTCTTCTAATCCACCAAGTCAGCCTCCCAATATAGTTCTTCCAACCAGCTTCTAATCAACAATAATTAACCTTCCTCAATACTGCATCAACCATATATTTCGGCTCTACTACATCAAAATTTCAGCCTTAATGTAGACATACAGTTTCGGCCCCTTCCTGCAACCTATAATATCGCATGTGTGAGATAGAAGCAAGAGAAAATGTGTTTCTTTTCTTTGTTATGGTTCCTCCTTCCTTGATCTGAATGAAGTATGTTAGTATTGTTGTGCTAATTCCTCTTTCAAATTCTGTAAACAATCTCTTATATGTGCTTAAGGGTTCAAGTTCTCTTGCAAGTGATTGAGTCTCATGCGTGATTTTTTTATGTTATTTTTATGAACAAGTTAATATAAAACAAATACTGAATAACAACAATTAAAAGTATAGTACATCCATACAACACATCAACACATGGATTTGATGAAGGAGTTGAACCCTCCTAGGCTACATCTCCTTGGTCCAGCTTCCATGGCTCGGGCCTCTATATTATGCTCAAATTTGAAAAATGATGTGTTTACAGTGCTTTTCAGCTCCTGAAACCTGCACCAATGAGTTAAAAATGCCCAAAAATGGTCATTTGGCCTCTTTTTGCTCCTCATTTGGTCGAAAAGTCCAAAAGTTATGACCCTTTCCAGTTTTTCCACAATTTCTGGCCTAAATTTAACTAACTGAAGCTAACTTCGATTAGCTAGCACTAAAAATTGTAGTTCCATCAGATTTGGCAAAACACCAAACTAATCTGGATTAAATAATATAACTAGTATTATCGCTAATTAAGCGTGTTTATAACTTAAACCAACACTTTGTGGTTAATCCAGTTTATTACTAATTATGTGGATTTAGGCAGTTAATGAACTATGGATTAAGGGTTTTAATCTTCACACTTAAGAGTTAGCGCCCTCCGATGCTTCGTTGGTCATAGGTTGTGGTAATATGTGTTGGGGGCTGGCCCCCTCTCCCCCCGAACGGTATATCTTAAAAAAATCAAATATATGTGAAATGGTAATATAGTAGATAACTATTGTATGGTGTGGCGGTGGCATGTGACGGTGGCTGGGCGAAGGTCCCGTGTTTGACCCCCATCAACCCTTCTGGTAATTTTACTCCACGATGAGGGGGGGGCACTGGCAGTCCCAGGCTAAGCCACATGTCCTCTCCCCACTGGTACTTCTGAAAACCAATCACAAATTGCCAACACACCATAAAATTCAAACCGACCAGATGCTGCCACTTGGTAGTCCCACTTTCAACGAAGGAAATTGACCAAATTTGACCCGGCCCAGTCACTAGTACAGACTGTTGACTGGGCTCCCTGTCATAATTTTGTTTCATCTTTAGAAAAGTGAAAATAACTCATTTATGGGAGTATACGGAGTCCATTTATCTTAAACGAATTGCATTTGATTTAGAACGAGGAGCACTACGTGGTCGTTTAGGTTTCGTGACATTCTGAGAACGTTGATTTTTTAGCTTAATTCTAAGCACCTTATCATTCCTCGCCACTGGAAGCATTTTGGACCCAAAAATCTCTTTCATTACTGAACATGTGGATGAGGGTACATTTACCTCACCCTTCCATTCTGAATCCACTAGAATTTTCCTAATTTCAACAATTTGAGATTTTCGTAAAAACTAATCCTTTTCCTTGATTTTAGAGACCATGTCTTGTTGTTGTAGACACCATCATGCTGCAATTTCCCAGAATTTGCAGAACAACAATTTTTCCTTGAAGAAACAAATGTGTTCCCACCTCGGTCGTCAATCAAAGGAAACTTGAAAACTGTCTCACCTTGCACACTGTCGACATGTTGCTTTTTAGTTTGTCTTGCTTTATACTTGTGTCAACGTTTGACCAAGTGTTTTCTCCATTTCCATGTACCATTTTGAAACCAAAAACAATCATCTGTGGAACCTATGCCTTCTTTTTCAATTTTTTTTTGCACTTTCTCTTTGACCTTTGCCCTCTCTTTCACCGACATCTTGTTTTGATCATTGTTCAACATGGATGTGGACTGCTGCAAATCTTTCTCATCTTGTTTACCTATTTTCAAAGGAAACATGTTAGAGCCCTGAAACATCTTATTACAAGCATTATCAACTTCAAATAAATCATCTTGATCATTTGATGCATCTTTTTGAAAGGTCTCATTCAAAACATCACTATGCTTGAATATTAACAAAGAAAAATTTTGACTTACATTCACTATTCTCTTCATTTCTCCTTCATGTATAAGAGACAAAATTCTCTTCTTCTTATGTGCTCTAACTATGTACTCAATTCCATTCTTGAAAAAGTGGTACTTATTCTCATGGAAATGAAATATTTCCCCCCTATCATAAATATATGGGCTTCCCAAAAATATAATGATATATCAAGTGGAACTACATCATGTTCAACTTCGTCAAGAAAGTTTGAATTAATTGCAAACCTTTGGATGAACTTCCTTGTTACCTGCAAGTTTTCATTCTTAAATATCTAGCCTAAAGGACAAGGTCTTGGATGTGTAATAGTTTCTAGATTTAACCTCTTAACTAAGTCTTCAAAAATAAAATTAGCTTGAGAACCACTACAAAATAGTGTGTCTATTTTGGTATGTTTTGAAACAACTCTAATATGAAATATTTCTATTCGTGTATATTCATCTTGAGCTACATTAGAATAACTTGAAGAACTAGTTCTTTATATGTTCTTACCTTTCAAACCCATTGTTTTAATCTTGGTTTCATCTCCTGAATTTGAACCTATGTCATGTTCAATGATTGCAGTTGTTTTCTCCTTGTCTTTGGTCTTATGTTTGTTTGGCTTCAACTCTGGATGGAGTTTCCAACAACAGTCTTTATCATGGCCACTCTTCAAATAATGTTTACATGCGAGTTTCTCTTTTTATATTTTAACAGAACCATTTTTCTTCCCTCTTCCACTAAACTTACCCTTTCCTTTACCTTCATACTTGAGGAAACTATCACTTTTCTCATCTACACTATGTTTCCCTCTTGCTTCTAGATGTGTGTCTTGAACACAAACCTCATCTAAGTTTGTGGGATTGAATGTGAGAATAGTATTTCTAAGATAGTTGTGCAAACCCCCAATATACTTTAACAAAGTTTCTTGAGAATATATATTGACACCTAAAATAAGTGCTCTTCTCCTAAATTCATGAGTGTAATCTTCCACACTTTGACCTTTCAATTGTCTAAAATTCTGCCAGTCCATAATGGCCTTTTGCATGTAAGCTAGAGGGTAGAATTTCCTTTTAATGGCAGCAATAAAATTAGACCAAGACATTGAGATCTTACCATGATTTTTATTCTCATCTTGAGTCCTTTCTTCCCACCATACAAGTGTTGCGCCCTCCATTCTCAAGGGAGCCAATTAACTATTTTTGTCATCCTCTTAAAGGTTCTAAATTCTGTAATAAACCTCCAATTGATGAATCCAATTATTCAACTTCTCTACATTCACTTCATGATTAAACATCGGTATCTCAAATTTGACATCAAGTTTAAGTATGGGTGATATACCAATTCCTTTTGAAGTATGTGGATGAAGAGATCGAAAGGTTGTGGTAGTGGAAGTTGATGAAGAGGAAGGTGAATATGGCGGTGTTGATGGTGGTTTCCTACCATCTCCATGGCCTTGTCCTCCTAAAGAACACTTTCCTCTTGGAGGCCTAGAAATATCTCCTTGCATCCTTAAATTCCTCTCTTCATAGAGGACCTTAACCATCTCAGTCATATCAAAAAATGACTTTCTGAATGCTCTCTCATCTTCTGTCATGCTAGGTTCTCCTTCCTGAGATGAGCTCATTGAAGACTCAACTTCCACTTGAGGATGTGCTGGTGTTGAAGACTTTGTAAACCTTGCACTTCTTCCTCTTGAACCAAATGTAGGGCTTTCAACTAGCTTCCCTCCTCCTTTTTTGAGTTTTAACCTTATAATCATGACACAAAATTAAAAACAATTACATCTCTTCTTTCACAACAAAACCTAAATCTCTCATACCAAAAATGATTTGAATGAAGTATGTTAGTATTTTTGTGCTAATTCCTCCTTCAGATTCTGTAAACAATGTCTTACATGTGCTTAAGGGTTCAAGTTCTCTTGGAAGTAATTGAGTCTCATGAGTGATTTTTTATGTTATTTTTATGAAAAAATTAACATAAAATAAAGACTAAACATTAGCAATTAAAATTATATTACATCACCATACAACACATCAACACAGGGATTTGATGAAGGAGTTCACCACTACTAGGATACATCTCCTTGGTCTAGCTTCCATGGCTTTGGCCTCTAAATTATGCTCAAATTTTCAAAATTATGTGTCTACAATGCTTTTATGCTCCTAAAACATGCACCAATGAGTTCACAATGCCCAAAAATGGTCATTTAGCCTATTTATGCTCCTCATTTGGTCGAAAACTCCAAAATTTATGACCTTGTCTAGTTTTTCCACAATTTCTGGCCTAAATTTAGCTCACTGAAACTAAATTCTGTTAGGTGGAGCTAAAACTGGCAGTTTCCCCAGATTTGGCAGACCACCAAACTCTTCTAGATTAAATAATTAACCCGTATTAGCGCTTAAACCGACACTTTGGGGTAAATCTGGTTTAATATTAATTAAGTGGGTTTAGGCCATTAATTAACTATGGATTAAGGGTTTTAATATTCGCGCTTAAGAGTTAACGCCCTCCGGTGCTCCGCTGGTCACAGGTTGTGGTCATATGCGTTCGGGGATGGCCTTCTCTCCCCTCAATGGTATAGTTTACAAACCTTAAATATATGTTCAATGGTAATATAATTAAGAACTAATGTATGGTGTGGAAGTGGTGTGTGGCGCTGGCGGGATGACGGTCCCACGTTCGACCCCCACTAACCCTTTTCGTCTTCAATGATAATTTTACTCCACCATGGGGGGGGGGGGGGTGTGGCAGCCCCAGGCTGAGCCACATGTCCTCTCCCCCTTGTCCCTTCCAAAAAATAATCACAAATTTCCAACACACCATAAAATTTGAATCAACCAGATGCTGCCACTTGGAAGTCCCACATTCAATGAAGGAAATTGACCAAATTTTACCCTGCCTAGTGAGCATGCCACATCAGCGGTACAGACTACTGACTGGGCTCCCTTTCATCACTTTTCTTGCATGTTTAGCAAAGTGAAAAGAACTCATTTCTAGGAGGATACAGAGTCCATTTCACGCGAAATGAATTGTGTCGGATTCATAATGTCGAGAACTACGCGGTTGTTTAGGTTTTGCGACATTCTCAGAAATTTTATTTTTGAGCTTAATTCCAAGAACCTGATCATTCCTTCACTATGGTTTTTCTCCTTCTTCAATCCATTGTCACCTCCTTTTCTTGCCTTCACACTCCCTTTCAATTTCATATCAAACTTCACTTGCATGGATGCTAAAATAGGATGAATTACAATGCTTTTATAGTCTTTCTGTGTGATCAAATTCCTTCAATGAGGCTGCATTTTCTTCTTCTAAGGCTAACTTGGTGGAGGAGGTATTAAAGACCAATTTTCATAAAATATTTTTTATTTCTTTGACATAATAAGCCCAAGGGTCTAGGACAAGATGATTAATACAATGACTCAAGACTCAAATCCTAAAAGCACTCAATGGGTTCTTTGACCTAAAAACACCATAAATAAAGCATGAAACCGGTGCTTATAAATAAATTTTCTTTGATAGTAAAATTTATTTTCATTTATTTTCATAAATACATAAGAATTGCATTATACAGCAATTATGAAGACTGATAGTAGTTAAATTTCTCAACACTCCCTCTTAACTAGGGAGGTATTCATAGTTATTCAATTGATATAAGGTTGACCTCAATTTGAAATGTTCCAAGAAGACTACAAAAAAACATGTAATGCTAGGGATACCAAAATCTCCAAGGTATAATCTCAACAGGGACTAAGGTGTCATCAAGGAAACTTTCCACTATAGGTACCATCAGGCTACAACCATGGTATCAATCCAACTGGATATATATACCATATAGACCACCATTCCAAGAAACCAACCCTTAGAGGGATCTAGGTATCATCAAGTTCAATACTAAAACGAAGCTTCATAAGACTAATATACCCGCCCACACCAGGATCTAAACATCATCAAAGCCAAACTATAACTAAGATCTCAACACCAAACAAGCCAAAATGTCCTCCAAAGTACCATCATACAAGAATTTTTATGGTACTCATCTCTCCCTCTTACAAAATCATATATATCCACCAATCCAAGCATGCTTCATCAACATTCAAACTTCTTAGGGAGAGATCAACACATCGACTACTTTTTCATTCATCTGAACATATGGTAGCCTCACGACCCTAATCATTTCCAATATATTGGTTCTTATTACTGATATGTTAGCACAATATATGGGGTCCTCAACCGTTCTAACGTTTATTATGTCATCCAAATATCCAAACAAATCTCGGCAGAACATTCCTTCTCCAATTTTACGAGCAACACCAAAATCAGCTTCAACACTACTCAAAACGACTGAATCTTATTCTCAAAACATAAAAACCAATAATGACTTAGCTATTCTCTTATCTTATTTTCTCCTTACTATACGTAAGGTTGACACATCATGTCCTCCCTCTCAATTATGGAGGATATACACTTTCCTTCATCCAAGCTCTTCATTAACTAGGGGATAATTTATCAACAACTTTATTCTTCCAACTACACAAGATTTTCTTTTTGCATCATCATATCATTGGAGAACTTCAACCTTCCAAAAATTCATTCTTTACCTTCATATTGAAACAAGGTTATCTTTCAAACATAAATGAAATCTTCAATGTTATCAGGGTTCTTACAACTCCCTCTATCATCAACAGGACATAATCAAGTATGAGATAAGCATATCTCTTTACAACCTCTTACAAACTATATGCTTGCAAATATCAACAACAAGTACAACCGGGCACACAAATATACAAGAGAATGAAATTAAATTTATTAGTTGAATTTTATGACAATGAGAGCATCTGTGGTTAAGAAAATAAACCTTGGATATTTAAAACCTAAACCTTGTTAGAGTTTGGATTATAAGAAATCATTATACCTAGGGTTACACTTTTATGCCCTAGACTCTTACAACAACCTTTGCTAGGGGTTTTTCACAAACCTTAAATATCCAACACTTAAATTGGGTTAGAGTTTCAATCATAGCGAAAGAATCTAGGGTTTACGTTTGAAATCCTATAATCTTATTTCAACTTTTACTAGGGATTTTATCATAAATCCTAGATACAATCATCAAACCATAAACAGCTAGGGTTATAGCATATGTCCTTAGATACTATAAAAAAAAACCTAAAAATCAAAAGGTTAGGGTTTCATCAAATCTAACAAATAAAAAAATATAGTTATTACAAGGGTTGAATTAACGTTAACAAAATAATATTTACGTTACCATATAAAAACCCTCGACATGAGAGAATTATCAATATAAAGAAAAATGATCATACCTTCTTTTATGATAAGGATTTGTTGCAAATATTATGATTTTAAGCATATTTTGAGTTTCTCTCTTTACAAACCTTGAAGAGGGCTTTGTTTGCAACAAAGTTTCTGAAGTCTTCCTTTTGGAGGCTCCATCTAAATCTAACCACAATCCTTTTTTCCTTAGAATATACTTGCAATCCTTCTTCCAAATAAAACACAAATAAAGGATTATAATCAAACATTAAAAATAAAGAAAAATATGTATAGAGGGAATCAAAAAAATGATTAAACAAATAAGGAATACTTGTCTTTTAAGAAAATTAGAAGCTCCCTCTTAACTTTGCATCAATCCAGTCATTGAGGGGATTTATTCAACTTATCAAAACAAATCAAGGACTTTCTAATAGAACACATTAGATCTATAAACCCTAGAATTAAAAAATACACATTGATCCTAGATTCAACCACAAGAGAAACTTTACAGACCTAAAAATAATAACCTATACTATCAACAAAGGATATACAAGGGATAATATCCCTAAAGACTTAATATAATAAGTATTTGACTTAAAAATCTTCATTTTTGGCCTCCTTTTGAGGATTATCATTAGTGGAAATTGTAGTTTATCTCTTTCTCTCTTCTTATTCTTAGGATTATCATGACACTGATTCTTATAATATCCAATTTTGTGACAATGATAACATTCTATTTTACAAAGGTCAATCTTCCCATAATTTTTCTTTTACCTTTTGAATTTCTTGTTTCCTCTTTTCTTCTTGGAATGGGCAGAATAGGCATTTGAGGTATTTTCTTCATCCTCTTTCTTACCCCCTATAAAGGAAAGACGAGATTCTTCTTGCATGCAGACACACTACATTTATTCAAAGGAGGGAGAATTTTTCAAACTACTAATTTCAGCTACAAAGGCATTCAAAGACTTTGGTAGTCCTAGAATGACAACAATCACAAGTTCCTTATTAGGGATTTTTTCATCAACTGCTTGTATTTAAGCTATTAAATGAGAAATTATTACAAATTAAGAGGACACTATGTCATCTTTGGTCATTTTGACAATTCGAAGTCCATTCTTTAGACTTGCCACTTGTCCAATATTCTTGATTGTAAATAAGTTGGAGAGAGCATCATAAATTTATTTGAAGTATCTAGCGTGGATATGTATGGAATCTAGTTGTGTTTATCTCCATCAATAATTATGCCCAGTACTATAATATGATTTTCCTTGTATTTATCTTTTCTAGCATCGTCTATATGTTCTCTAACTTTTCCTTGTACTAATTCCAATAATTTATTCCTTGCAAGGATGAGGTCCATCCTTGTATTCCATGCTACAAAGCTATAGGCTCCTTGAGGTTTGTCTTTAGATTTCATTGATGAAGCCATAGGTAAACTTGTCAATGTCACTCTTGATGAATTATCAATATCTTTGTATCCTTCAATAGGTTTTCTTCTTCAAGCTAGCTTATATGAATCTCCAAGTATTTCTTCCTCCTTGAAACTTTACCCTTCATTAAGATGATGAGAGATATTGACCTTCAATCTTCCTTTTTCTTCTTCTATTTCACCTTACCTCTGATACCATGCTATAAATTCAGAAAGGCAGAAAGATTTTCTTATCTTTATAATTACTTGTGACTTCTTTGCAATCTTATTAACTTATTTTTATATCTTATTTTATCTTTTTATCATCAAGAAACTACCAGAACATAAATGCATGAAGATACAAAAAAAAAGGAGATAGGATGTAGGCTCTTAGCGAGGGTAAAAATTATCTTCTAGGGGGAAAAAAATATTTCACATCGCTTCTTTTAGAACCAAATCAAATGAGAAAACCAAGACCCTCAATCGAGACAAATACCTTCTCCAATACACCAAGTAAGCCTCCCAAAATAGTTCTTCCAAATAACTTCTAATCAAGTCAACCTTCTTAAATACTAGATCAAACATAAATTGCAGCCCTACTGCATCAATATTTTCCCCTTACTATAGAATTTCCATTTCAGCCCCTTCCTGCAACCCAGAGATCACACATGTGAGCTAGAAACAAGAGAAAATTATGTTTATTTCCTTTGCTACAGTTTCTTCTCCTTCTTCAAGCCTTTTTGACAGCCTTATCTTTCCTTCACACACCCTTTCATTTGTAGATCATAATTCACCTAGATGGATTCTCAAATAGATCAAATTGTACTACTTTTATAGCCTTTCTATGTGGTCAAATTCCTTCATTAAGTCTGACTTGTTGGAGGAGGTATAAAAGACAAAATTTTATAAAATAATTTTTATTTCTTTGACATAATAAGCCCAGGAAGGGTCTAGGACAATATGAAAAGGACAATGACTCAAGACACAAATACTAGAAGCACTCAATGGGTGTTTTGACCTAGAACACAATAAATAAAGCATGAAACCCATGCTTATAAATCATTTTTATTTCACAATAATTTTTCTTTTGATAAATACATCATAATTACTTTATAAAAAAAATTATGAAGACAAATACTAGTTACATTTTTCAGCATCCCTTACCATTTATAATTACTTTACCTATGCCCTCATGACTGAAAAAATAGAGCTAGGTCATAACCACCATTCTTATTAACTTTTGACTCCATCCAAGTCTCCTCTTGGATACAATCATCACAAATACTCTCAAATTCAAGAAGGTTTTCCCAAGAAAAAATACCTTTGAAAAATAGTTTTCATGATGCTGGAAAACCATTCAATGCCATATTTACTAGACCTACAACTTTCATCCCAACCACTTCAAGATAATCATGAATCTATGTGATATCCATAAGGTAACTGGTGGTTTTTCTTGATCTATTTGTATCTATGGTTCTGAACTTGTTTTGCAATAGCACCTTCATGTTTATGTTATAACTGTAGAAAATATCAACTAGGACATCAAACATCTCTTTCACCGTAGTCTCTATTACCCATCCATATACATGGGTAGCACTAGGAAAAAATTTCTCGTAAGATGTTAATTTCTTGCCAACGACCTCAAATGATCTTAAGATAGAAGACTCTCAGATGCCTCTCACCCACACATTGGTTAGCTCATCCATTTGATCAATTTTCTCACTAGATGATGTGAGGTCAATGACCATGAGGTATACTACCTATTCTCTCATACAAATAGCTTACATTTAATGTTATAAGGGCATCTAAGTAAGGATCACAAGATGAAATTAGGTAATGAATCATTGTGCTTAGAAGTTGTACTTGTTTACTCATTTAATCTTGGTGGTCATCTTCCTAGTCGAGTGTATTTCTTGGGTTTTTTTCATTGTTTAGTAGGGGAACGAATAAGATGCCTTGATTGATGTGGCATGTCCATATCCTTGCATACTTGAAACATACCTTTGTCTTTAATTTTTTATCCCTTATTTTGTTTGGTTGTTGTTATTCCCTCATATTGGTTCCCTTCTTAACTCATTCAATGAAAAGAGGGGCTTGGAAATTGCCTATAGGTTGATTGAGTTGCAAAAAGAAAGATATATAAAAGCATATGAAAAAATTTCAAACTACAAAAGAATGGTAAGGGATGATTGTGAAGATCTAATTTAACTTGACGTCTATCCTCTCATGTGAGGGAATCATCATAGACCAATGTTTATCATGCTTATCAAAGTAAAATGGACTTATGAAAACATTCAAACTCAGATTAGAAATAAACCACGTCATTCTAAAATGGGTCTTAAATGAAATCAATAAAATCTTGCTAAGCAAGACAAATCAAAGTAAGGAAAAATGCTAAGTAAATGGTGGAAAAAGTAGTGTTAAGGAAAGGGTAACTCCAGTAGATGCAAAAACTCCCTCCACAAAGGCGCCTATAAATGAAACTATAACATAACCTAATATAATACTATGACACCTCTCATGAATTACACACCAAACCTTGAAACTTATCACACACACATATTGATTGAAGGGTCGGCCTAGAAATTGTTCCTCTCCCCAAGTTTGAAAGAATCTAATAGGGGCTTTTGATGATCCTCCATGCCTAAATTTGGCAATTTGTATGATGTCCTAAGCTAATGTGAAATTTGAAAAAGAGATTTTTTGTGATATACTTACATGATTTTAATATTAAACATGGACCAATTTTTATGCTTCATGACTCTTGTGACCATGCTACTTGATCTTACTTTCTTCTTTGAGCTCATTATTAATGATGATCTAGACATATCCATGGTCCTTTGGAGGATGTTTATGATGCTTGGCTCATACCTCTTGGACGTTGATGTGTTGCACTCATACCTTTGAAATTGCACCCTATTGATGTGTGTTGAGCTTGATGATGATTTAGCATACACCATGGGATACTCTTACACCTATAAAAAATTAGATGTTGTCTACTGGAGTTAGGACGTTGCTCCTAGATAACGACATGGTACCCTAGATGATGACGTAGGCTAGAGAGAGCATTTTTGGATAATTGGAGGTGATGTTTGGGCTAGGACATGCCCCCTTTATGACGAGATTCACCTTTTCATGATGAGACATGACATTTGGGTTACTTTTAGCCCTATTTTGATGATGACGTCACCTTTAGAAACACTTTAATTCGCATGTCTAGGTTAATTTGAGGATATTTATTTTGTTTTAGCATTGATGAGGCCAATTTGGATATCAACTTGATGACCTATCCACCTTGTATTTAAGAATTTATGTTTTTAGGAACTTTAGCGCTGATTTGGAGTAAATCGATTAGTAACTCTCATATAAATAGGGAGAAATCCATTCCATTTGATATTGGCCACCCTTGAGACACATATCTCTTGGATTACATAAGTTTTCTTTAGTTTTCTCATTACGAGAATTTTGAGGTCTAAAATGGGCCTCCTAAGGAAATTATAAAATTATAGTGGAAATAATAAAATAAGATTTGATTACATCACCAAATTTTAGAGGGAAAAGATAAAAAACTACTTTTTCAACTCATATTTTCAACTTATCTCTCAAATGTTTTACTCAAATTTCGAGCGAGTACTCGTTGGATGTAAAATTTAATTCCTCATCCAAGGCGTACCCATGTTGCATACTTTCGATGGATCCTACTACATGAAAAATGATAAATACATGATAAACGTGATTGTAATCACATTTTTTCATGTATTTCTCATTTTTCGTATAATAGGGTCCATAGAAAGTAGTCAACACAGGTACTCCTTGGATGCAGAATTAAAATTTTCATCCAACGAGCACTCCTGCTCAAAATTTGGGTAAAAACGTTGGGAGATAGGTTGAAAATACAAGTTGAAAAGTAGTTTTATTATTTTATTATTTTTTAATATTTGTACCCTTTTACTTAAAAAATGGTGAATCATCCCCTATGGTTTAAATCATCATCTAGAATCTTATTGTTTCTTATAAAGTTTATTTTTGTTGTACATTATTCTTAGCAGGCCCACTTTAGACCTCAAAATTCCCCTAATGATAGAGCACTAGTTGAACAACTTGGTTGGGGACTTCTTTGGATGTGGATTTCATTTTTTTTCATGGATTTTCATGGTGAAACTTGGATGAATGCATGGAAAATTTAGCGGGTTATCTTCTTTATTCTCGGTTTCATGTTTTATTGGATGGAGGATGCATCTATTAATGGTGTTAGCATGATATTTCTCTCATGATCTCTGTTAAACTCACCCTTCATCCAAGACTTACTATTTTTGAAAATTTGAGACTCAAGCCCTAGAATAAGTATGCTAACTTTCTCTAGTTCTTTTGAATTAAGTTTTCTACCCTTAATGTTGCCCTAAGTTTGTATGTTCCTAGAATCTATTAGCCCCAAATAAAAAAGGAACTAGTCCTCACTCTTGTCGCAATATTTAAAACCCTAGAATCCTTTTTTATTTTTTTCTAGAGTAAATTAGGGTTTATGTACAAAAAAAGAATACATTAGGGTTAGGGTTTTTTTAATAATTAATTGGAAAAATATGTCATTTTACATTATTTTCCAACCCTAATTTAGGGCTGACATATAGGGTTTTAGTGTTGTTATGTCTTTAAAACATAGAAAATTTGTTGCAATTTATTCATTATCTTGGCCTTCATTTTACATTATTTATCATAATATTTTGGGGTTGTTTCTATCATTATTATAAACTATTATATTGTAGCAATTTATTATTTTGAAAAAGATAATTTTTAATAATATTCCCTAATTCCTATTCTTATTCTTGTGTGGAATTCATTGCAGAAACCTTAGGGGTAATTGATGCATTTGACTCATAAGATCTAATTCTTGTTCATATCCTCTAGTATAAGTCATTGTAGAACCCTTATGGGACACTTAAATTGATGTAAATGGATTATTTTATTCCTAATATTTACTAGGGAAGCCTCCCTTGTTGGATTCCATCACTAAAATAAGGGGAGTTGGTGACAGTGATGACACTCCCATTGTTGCACTTGATCTAGGTTTCTTTGCACTAAGGTGCTATTTTTTTTTATAAAATTGTTTTTAGATACATGAAAAATTAGACAGTCCTTTATGAAATCCAAGATCATGTGCTTGGCCTTCACTTCCTTTTTTTATGTTCCCAAGTTCTATGAATTTGTAGGCAGAATCCCAATGTCCTTGACAATATCTCAAAAACCATTCTCTTTAAGTAAGTGTGTAACCCTAATTTTCCATGCTACAAAGTTCGATGCAACATCCAATGTTCTCAAACCAAAAGCCTCTTGCTATCTATGAGATCTATTGAAAAATATCCCAAATCAAAGAATAGAACTTCAAAATTATTTTACTTTTGATCCTTCCATCCCACAATAGATTTATTGTTGCAAATTCATAAGAATCTCAATTAAATTTGAGGATCTAAAATAAATTTCATACCATGGCATCAATCACACTAGCTGGAAATTAATCAAGGGAATCATAAAAAAATATTTTCCACACAGGTAGGTAATTAATCCTTCAAATAATATTTTCATTCCTTAAAAAAACTTACAAGGAAACCTTCACATGCTGAATGTTGTATCAAATAATCTATTTTAAGGTTTCTCCTAGTCCAAGTCATGCATGACATTCAGTTGTAGACTAAACTACTAAATATAAGACATTCACTTTTTAATAAATTAATTTACCAAATTGAATTATTTTTCTAAAAATAAAAGTATTTTTTCAAAAATATCTTAAACTCCCACCAAAAGAAGCATTTACTAGTGAGAAAAAATAGATGAGTAACTGTAGGTATCCCTTTTCATATTTTTGGTTCTCTTGTGTATATTCATATTCCTCATGAGAAGAGATGTAAATTTGAACCTTTTAACATAAGAGATATCTTTTTTGGATACTCTGAGTCATTGAAGGCTCACTAGATCTATCTTCCATCACAACAAAAGGCATTGGTAAGTTGAAATGTTTTAGTTCTACCCAATTCAACTAGATAGTCGAGACGACTTACTTGGACATTGTGGGAGTCACAAGAACAAGTGGTAGCACCAAAATCTAGATTTTGGTTGAGTAATACTCCTAAGAAGTTTCCAACTTATATTGCATTACTTATATTTTATATGACTGAACCTTCAGCTGCAAGGAAGAAACCGAAGAGAAAAGTTCACAGAGTTTGATGTCTGAGAGACAATTCAAAAACCCACTATGGAATTAGTGATTGATTTTGAGTAAGTAGTTGCTGATAAAGTCTTCCTTGAACAAGGGAAGTTCTCCTTGAAGAATGTGGAGGTTTGAGGTGTTCAGGGAGAGATTTGGTTTGGTGGAAAACATTTTCCTTGCAAAGAGGGAGTGGTAGTTTTACATTTTTCCTTAGTTACTGGTATTCTTCAACGCCAACATTAGATTCCATAACAGTATATTCTTTATTAGCAACAGATTCTCCAGTAGCATATCTTTTAGTAGCTTTAGCAGACTGGCACACACAACAGAATTAGCAAAGCTTTATTTCCTATGCAGATTGTAGTGGATGTGGTGGGTGCATGTTTGAAAGTGCACCATAAAAGCTTCGGTGAGGGCACAACATCAGTGATGGACATTTAGATATAGAGGTGCATGCATGCATGTGCTAGATTTAGATTTGTTATCTTTAGAGTGTTGGATTTTCCTTATTTAAAATTTTATTTCAGTTTGGGTGTTTTATTCTCCCAAGTGTTGTTCTTGAGTTAGAAAAACCATAATCCTAGAATAGTTTTCTAGGTTTATACCAGGTTCCTAGTTAGAGGGAGTGAACTTTTACAAAAATGCATTGCAGGTGGTTGATCTATTCTAGGAGGGTAGGCATTCTAAGACAGTGACGTAATTCACTGGCAGTGGGTGTTTTATTTTTAGGAAAATTAATCTTACAAACTAGGGCCATTACCTTAGGAGATTAGAGTTTTACTTTTGTGGGTGTTTTATTTATAAGAAAATTAATCTTACAAACTAGGGCCATTACCTTAGGAGATTAGGGATTTACTTTTGACAGAGTCATAGGAGACACTCTTTGTAGTGTATTTACATGCATTCTTACACTAGACCTCTCCTCTTCTATAAATGATGGTAGATAGATAGGGCGAACCATTGGTATGTGTCTTAGATATGAGTGAGTTTGACAGTTGGGTGGGTGTTTTATTTATAAGAAAATTAATGTTACAAACTAGGGGTACTACCTTAGGATATTAGGGTTTTACTTTTTACGGAGTCATAGGAGACACTCTTCATAGTGTATTTACATCCATTCTTACCCTATAACTCTCCTCTTCTATAAAGGGTAGATAGATAGGGCGAACCATGGTTATGTGTCTTAGATATGAGTGAGTTTGACACTTGGGTTTTGAGGTATTGTAATTTATGTTTTTTAAGTTAATAGAGGAGAAGTGATTGGTTTTATTCTTGGAGCATAGATCCATGTTAACTTTGGATCGACCATTTAAATCTCTCAAGATGCAAAGCTATTTTTGAATGCAAGACATGAGGAAAGGTTTGCACTTCCACAAATTTGATTCCTCTAGGTGCTTGGTGGATCAGATGATGATTTATGCTAATGCCTTATAATATTACTTATATTTATATAATTTCACATATTTATATATAGAAATATTCTTATTTTTAATTTCATTAAAACTGTGATAATACATATAGTTATAGTTACATATACATGCAACAGTTTCCTTTGACATGTTTTATATTTTTTAATTTAATTTTTTATGTGATATGCATAACATTGATGATATATATATATATATATATATATATATATATATGTTTGTTAATTAAATTTATATATGAAGTTCTGAAATGTAATGATTATATACACACACACACACACACATATATATATATATATATATATATATATATATATATAGATATATATATTTCATAAATGTCACGAATGGTATTGTTAAAAAAAGTCTCGAACAAATCCATGCAATTGGAGAAAAAAATTGTTCACCATACCACTGAAACTAAAATTCTTTGACATTTTTAAACATTTAATTAATAATAATTTAAAAACTTAATAAATATAATGAATAAATTGTTGGAAATACTCTCAACCACCGCCATGAATAAAACTGGCAGCAACCCACACTTCAATTGAATTGTGTTGTAGGGAAGGAAAAAATCCCAGGTCTCAAATCCGCAAGCATTCTCACGCAAGATCCAGAAACAGAGTACTCGATCCTTACTTCACGTTCAATTCCTTATCCACCGTATTCACCTAACTTTTTTTCTCGTAGTTCGCAACCTGCAAGATTTAAGCTTTACCTCTTAACACTTAACCGAAACTTATCTTTCCGTCGACGCAATTCGGTGGGACTCATCATACCTTATTGCATTACCAAAACCGCATGCAAACCTTTTTATTTTCACCTTTCCTTACCTTTCGCCTCTTCGCACATCTTATCCCTTACCTTTAATGCTCTGTCTAAAAGCATTGCGATGGTGTGATGTGACATTGACATCGTACATCGCAATGACAACATATTATGTTTTTCGATAAATTCGCGAAAGGTTGTTTGTTGTCTGTTGCGATGCGATATCGTCATTACACATCGCAATCGAAAATGTTTAAGTTTTCCAGTTAAGTCGCCGCAATTTAAAAGTCTTAAGTTGCGATGCAATCACACATCACACATCGCAAAGCTCAGGAGGATAGTGCCAAGCTAATTTCTGACACCGCCAAAGTATGATTTGTGATATCAACATGGATGAAATATCGCTCACAACCAAAAGTTAAAGAATTTCAAGTTCAATGTACAAGGCTCTTTGTGTTGTGGTTAATGAAGAAATCCAAAACACGACAGAAGGACGTTTGGTTGTTACCCGTCCGGTCCATCATTGAATTACCATTTATTTGGAAACTCTGCCATTTTGTATTAAGTAGGATGTTTTCATATGTATTAGATAGAGATAAAAAAGAATGTTTGGTGAAACTTGCTGAAGCAGAAGAATGAAATATAACTCTCTCTGGTTTTTTGTCTCTCTGTGTATTTTTGTGCTATCATTAATTTGAATTCCGCATTCTATGTAAAAAATTTTATGGTTCTCTATTTCGTGTATGTTCTTGACATAGCATCAGAGCATACCAGATTTTCCAACATGGTATCGAAGCATTCCATTGGAAATTTCAACATGGTATCAGAGCAAGTCTAGGCTCTTAGTGAAATAAAGAGCTCTTTACTGAAGAAGTTGAAAGGTTTTTTTGAGAAGCAGATTCTCCAACAGTGAGAATGTTTTTTTTACACATTTAAGATGGCAGTAGCAGGCACAAGACTGAATAATCCACAACTACCACAGTTCAATGATAAAGACTATGATTATTGGGCCATTACAATGAAGGCCATGTTTGCTTCACAAGATATTTGGGAGATGGTGGAGAATGATTTCCAAGAAATAGCAGATGTAGCAACATATAATGCTTTGACACAAGAAGAAACATATTTGTTGATGAAAAATAAGAAGAAGGACTCCAAATCCCTCTTCTATATTTTCGAAGCAGTACATGAGAGTA
Source organism: Pinus albicaulis (assembly GCA_034641835.2). Taxonomy (NCBI): domain Eukaryota; kingdom Viridiplantae; phylum Streptophyta; class Pinopsida; order Pinales; family Pinaceae; genus Pinus; species Pinus albicaulis. The sequence goes on along the minus strand of CM076583.1, from coordinate 420,430,213 downwards.
TTTTCCCAAGGGTTGCAGTAGGAACGAAGTCTAAGGAGGCATGGGATACCCTCCAAACAACCTAGAAAGGCATGGCAAAGGTGAAGAAAAAAAAACTTCAAATGCTGAGAAGAGATTTTGAAACTCTATGTAAGCAAGAGTCTAATAATATAGACTCATTCTTTACACATGTTATTGGGTTGGTTACCCAAATCAGGTCTCATGGAGAAGCACTTGAATAAAGGAGAATATTTGAGAAAGTCTTAATAAGTCTACCATCAAGGTTTGATGCCATAGTAGCGGCCATAAAAGAGACAAAGGATCTCTCACAGTTTTCAGTGGATGAGATTCATACATCATTGATGTCTCATGAGAAAATATGGAACTGAGCAACAAACCCCTAATTGGAGCATGCATTTAAGACACAAATGTCCTTTGGTCAAGGTAGAGGTTGAGGAAGCTCAAACTACTGAGGAAGAGGAAGAATCCCACACAGAGGTGTAAGAAGCAGCCTTGCAAGCACAAGTGTAAGGAGAAGCAATCAAAATCCAAGCCAAGGCTCAAGCCAAAGTCAAGCATAATGACAGAGGTATGATAAATCTCATGTCCAATGTCATTAATGCAAAAAGTATGGTCATTATGCAAATGAATGTAGAAAGAAGAAAAATGACATAGGTAGTAAACCTAGTGTAAATTTCAAAAAAGAAAATCAGAACCATGGTAGCAGGCTTTTAGCTTGTAATGTAGCACAAGAAAAATAAGAAGATATATGGTTCTTAGATTCAGGGTGTAGCAACCACATGACTGGAAACATAACATTGTTTTCCAATCTAGATGAAAGTGTAAGATATGAAGTGACAACGGGGACTGATAGCAAGGTCACTGTCATGGGGAAAGGAAGAGAAAACATTTTGACAAAGAAGGGAGAGAAGAAGTTCATTCCAGATGTCTATTATGTCTCTGGTTTAAAATTTAACCTTCTAAGATTTGGATAGCTCGTGCAAAAAGGCTACAATATGTTTTTTTAAAATGATGTGTGCACAATCATGGATAAACCTCCAAGTAGAGAACTCATTGAAAAAGTGCATATGACAAGGAATAGAATGTTTCCTCTCAATATTAGATCAGACTTGAAGGAAGGAGGTGTTGTAGCAGTTGTCGCATAAGAAATCTTTCAAGAAGAAGTGAAAGATGAGAACTGGTTATGAAATTTGAGATTTGGTCATCTCAATTTTGGAAGTTTGAATTTTTTGCATAGAAAAGGCATGGTAAAGGGATTACCACTCATAGAGAAACCATAAAACTTATGTGAAGGCTACATCTTGGGAAAACAACATAGAGAATCATTTCCAGCAAGAAAGAGTATAAGGGCAAAGGCACCTTTGGATATTTTCCACTCAGATTTATGTGGACCAATGAAAACGCCATCATTAGGTGGAAATCACTATATTTTGACATTTATAGATGATTACACAAGGAATACATGGGTCTGTTTTCTAAAACAGAATAGTGAAGTGTTTGAATATTTTTACTACTACAAAGCTCTTGTTGAGAAGCAAACTGGACACTACATAAAAGTGTTGAGAACTGATAGAGGTGGAGAGTATATCTCCAAACACTTCCTACGTTTCTGTAGGGAGCATGGAATTCACAAGTAATTTACCACAAGGTATGCACCTCATGAAAATGGTGTAGCAGAAAGAAAGAATAGGACAACCATGGACATGACAAGAAGCATGTTGAAGGCAAAGCATTTTCCAAATGATTATTGGACAAAATCCGTTGCTTGTGAAGCATATATCATAAATATATGTCCAACCAAAAGTGTGATGAACAGAGTTCTAGAAGAAGCGTGGAGTGGAACAAATCAATTTTTCACTCACATGAGAGTGTTTGGATGTGTGGCATATGCACATGTCCCGGATCAATTAAGGAAGAAGTTGGACAACAAGGGGGAGAAATGTATATTTCTTGGATACATTGATGAATCCAAGGCTTACAAGCTCTATAATCCATCAACCAAGAAAGTAATAATCAACAGATATGTTCAGTTCATAGAATAAGAAGCATGGGATGGAAGTTTGTAGAAGAAAGTAAATGTGGAGACATGTATGTCTCATGAAGAGAAAGATAAATGGACTACAGCAAGAAACTCTTCAACGGTGGCTCCTCCTCCACCTACACAAGTTCAATAGAGCACACCGAAAGCAATCAATAGAAAAACATTGAGAAACCAAGTAAGTGCTTCTCCAAGCACACCACAGGGATCAGTAACTCCCTCAATAATCTCCAACAATTTTATTCCACCAAAATACTTCAAAGAGTGAAGTAATTATACAAATTCTAAACTAGAATATCTTGAAAAAATATCAAGATTGGTTTACAAATATCTCCAACTGTTTTACATAAATAGAACTTAAGTAAAGGAAACTAAAAACTAATGCATCTATTTGGCACTATTTTTTATGGATAGGTGATGAAAAAGAGGAGAGTTCGAATTTTATCTCAACTCTTAGTTGATGATGAGGCATCCAAGTCGCTAACTGTCTCCTTTCTTTGTGCATTCTGCTCCAGCAACTCTGCAAACCTGGGGTCCAATGATACCTTTTTATTTATCAATCCAAAATATATATGTAAAAATTGAAATATTTTATTATAGATAAATATGTTTTTGAGATAAACCTCTCTCAGTTCCCTAAAATTATGCTCCCGCTGTTCACAATAGGCTCTGCAAAAATATGTGTAAAACAGAGTTTCTCATAGTATGAAAAATAGGCTGTAAATATGCGCATGTATCTCTCATTCTGTAATACCCGTGCAAAAAATGAGATAGGTTTTTTTAGATGAGTCTCTTTGGAAAAAAAAATTTCCTTCACTTTTGTAAGATTTATTTCTTATTGGCCACAATCTTCTCTGCAAAATGATGACTTAACAGGAATTTTTTGCAAAACGTGCTTTCAAATATTGTTTAATATTTCTAAACCCATAATGGCTATTAGAAAAGTGAGAGAAGTTTTGTAGTTGGACATATTTGGAACATAAACCTCCTTCAGTTTTACAAAATTCATCTTGGATTGTCTACAATAGTTTCTGCAAAACTATGACTTAAACATGAAATTTCTGCAAAAATGTCCCTTCTTGCTCTGTTTTCATTTTTTAACTTTACTGTTCTTTTAACTGTTTTTATTTTCACTTTGGATAAAATTCATTGTTGTTGAAAGTATTTTCATATTTATTTACCATTTACTGCCTCTGTATTTACTTTTACTACTTTACATTGACTGCTTTGTAACTTTGTTTTAACCTTTAATGTGACTTTTATCTGATACACTTTAACTGTCTCTATTTTCACTGCAAACTATTACTGCTCTGTTTACTGTGTGAAATTTTCTTGTTCTAGGAAAGCCTATTCAAACTCATTTCCTTGTGAATTCTTGGAATAAAATTAATCTTTAACTAGTATTTATATTTCTTTTATCCAAATTCTCCTTTTTCTAATGACCTGCAAAAATCAAACAATTCATTAATGAAATCCAGGTCTGCAAGGAGGGATTATGGCTTTGATGAATTGGGAAAACCTGTGGAATGAATTTTGACTCTGGAGGTTTAAATTTGTTGGCACTAAGTAATTGAGTGTAACAGTTAGGGACTCTGAACATTGGTAAAAGAGTTTGAATCTTTTAAAGGGTTTCTAAAGGTGTGGAAAAGGATAAATTTCTTCAATTTTGATTTAAATACAGATTGTAGTATCAAAATTGTAATTTCATCAGCGTTTAGCAGTGAATCTGTTCTTTTGGGGGCAGATACAGGTCATTTTGTGGGAAAAATAGGCTTTACAAGGCTCAATTTCTCAGAAAATTGGTTCTTTTCTAATTGATAACAGGCTTGATTTCTTGAAAAATACCTGTTTTACGCAGGTATGGGTATTTGAAAATGGCTATGAGGCATTTGATAGTTTCCTGATGTCTTCTGGAAGTAATTTAGGACTTCCAGCAATCTTGAATGGTAAATAGCGGGATTTTTGCAGGTTCTTAGCAATAAAACAGTGAAAATTTTCTTTTTTCTGAGTCGGGAAAGAACATATAATGAATAGGCGCAGAAAGAGGGATAAACAGTGGATTATAAAGGTTTAATGGGAAAATTAGGTTTATTTTACAAGTAATGAATGACGGTCACATCGGGCGGGAAAGTGGTTTTCGCATTTTAAAATAAAATCGGATGATGGTTATCGCATAACATTTGGGCGATAAGCTGATTTGCACCAAACACATGCGATCCAGTAGGAAAGCGACACATTGATGAGAGAGAAATGAGAAAAAATACCCATTCCACGTCCATTTTGTATTTGGTCGATTGATTAATTTTTGTATGTGATATTATGTATTGGCCGTTGGATTTGAAGTTTAGATGTGAAGGGTCAGGATTAAAAGGGAAGTTGCAGCTAAATGAAATGGTGGGACCGGGATTTATATACATGTGTAGATAGTTAAAAGATATAATTACACCTTTAGGTTTTTCCAGGGGTAAAGGCTTTAATCATATATTGAGGTGGGGTTTATTAGGCAGCAAGGATTATTATTTTTAAAACATTTAATATAAGGTTTTAAACTTACATATAATATTTTAACGGATATGGATGCGGGGTGGGATTAAGGTTTTATTAAAAATAAACCTTATCTTATCTTAACAAAACTTTGGGTTAAAGCGTATTTGTCTTTACAAAACACTGACTGAATGTTTTAATAAAACACAAAGAAGCACAATATTATTTTTATTTATATAGTAATTAAGCCTTTTTGAATGGTTTAACGACCATAGGGGCAGGATATTTATTTAGTGATAGTTTTAGACCAAAGGGCGTTTGATTGGGGTTTTTATTTAGCACATGGGTAATTACTTTGGTCAAAAAACTTTATAATAGTGGGTTTTTTGGGGTATTTAGATATAGGGAGATAAATAAGTATTATAAGGTAATTAGTTAGGGATTTAATAAAATAGGTTAAAAGTTAATATGAAAGGGAAATGGAATATAAAAAAAAATACATAAAATCACTAAGTAAAGTGTAAGAGTAAAGCATAGCTTATCTTTTTATCATTTCACCAATACTTAGGATAAATGTATTTTTGAGGATTTTATGCATGTTTCTGAAGGGATGAAGTTAATTACATGGGGTTCTATGCTTCACTATGTAAGAATGAGTCTTTACTTATGAAAATGAGTTAAAATGTATGAATGAGGGATGGATAATTATAAATTGGGATTTTAAAATAAGAACTCAACATTTTCAACTAACCAGTCATCAAGCTTTGGGTCTGGTCCCAACAAAAGTCAGAGAAATGCTCTGAGCCTCTTTGACTGATAGCTTAGAATATTGAATACTTATAGGGGAGAGGAAATTAGTGATTTTTCCCAATGATCAATATTACATGCTTTCTCCACTTCATTCTACCTACTCAGCGTTATTCTAACATTTTTTTCTTCATTTGGCAGGTGCATTTAGACTTGTAACCTTGAAACATTTATTATTTTAAAGCATAAACTATCTAAATCTACCTTATTTCATCTGAGGGCTCAGATTAAACTGTTGAGCTCTTCATTATTCTCTACCTATCTACTGATTTTTCAAGTTTAAATTGTTTGACAAATCATTATTCACTATTTGAAACATGAAATTGAAACATGAACAATTAAGATTAAACTATTTAATTGATCATGGATTATGGCATTTATTGACACTCTGCACATAATCATTATTTTTGCAGTAAAAAGTAAAAGTAGTGGCATTTGGATTTTCTCACTTTCAGGTTTTATTTTCATCTCTTTTTTCTTTTGGGGTCTATATTTTTCTAAGTCCTTTGATCTTTCTTTTAGGACTTTTTACCCTCTTTTTGACTTTTTTTATTTTTTTTTCTTTTTTCAAATATGGGAAAACAACTTGCAGATTGCAAGGTATGTACATATTTACAATACTTATCAAAGTCAATTCAAAATTTTATGAACCCTATTATTATATGACCCTAACAGTGGCTCCACATGGGGACGACATTTCCTGGTGAAATATCAAGAACTCTAAGACTAGTAGCCTGATCCTTTGAGCCAATCCCAAACATGCATATGATGTGATTGAAAACTATTGAACTGAATTTACATCTTTTTCTGCAAACTGAAATCGTATCTAAGACCCCAAAGTGGTGCAACTTTCAAACCAAACTACTACATCATCAATGTTTTAGGGCCTTTTCCTTGGCTTTCAAATCTTAATGAATTATTTCAAACTATCTGAAAACTGTAAACTGAAATAAGCTGAAGTCCTACCCACTTACTCTAATTAGCTGTCCAACTGCTGGTTAGGTAATATGAAATAGCCAATGCAACCATTCAAGCATTATGTACTTTGATAGATTTTGTTGCATGTGCTTGTAGATTGTCAAAACTGAAATTCTGCAACCTATTAGAAACTTGTCAACAAATGAGAGAATAAGGAAATACTTGATTTCCTTTGTTGACTCTAGAAAATTTTCAAAAGGATCTTCCAAGGTATATACACCAATGTTTAACTGATCTAAATAACTGTACATATTTTCTAGATGACCTCCATGCCATGAGACTAAATTGTCATTTTTAACTTTATTCCCTTGAAAAATCAACCTATGATTGTTCTAAGATACTTTCAGATAGAAAGCCAAAGAATAAAAGGTGTGTAAGTTGCGGAAAGCTCTATATGGGTTGAAGTAAGCACCACGAGCATGGTACAACATGATTTATGCTTACCTGATGGACATTGGGTTCGACAAGTGTGATGGTTAACCCACACTCTGCATCAAAGAAGATGATGGTAATATTCTTATTGTTGTTTTGTATGTCAATGATTTGATTTTTACATGCACTGATGTTTCTCTCATTGCTGATTTCAAAGCAGTCACGGAAAGTGAGTTTGAAATGACTGACTTGTGTTTATTAAGATATTTTTTGGTAATAGAAGTAAAGCAAACAACAAAGGGAATTTTTATCTCCCAAGCAAAGTATGTTGTAGATATTTTTAAAAAGTTCAATATCCAGAACAACAAGCCATCATCAACTCCAACTGTCATGGGGTTGAAGTTGAGCAAGGAAGATTGCAACAAGAATGTCAATCCGACATTGTACAAAAGCATGGTGGGCAATCTAATGTATTTGACTGCAAGTAGGCCTGATATAATGTATGAAGTAAGTTTGATATCTAGATTCATGGAGACACCCAAGGAGACACATTGGAAAGAAGCTAAGATAATTTTAAAGTATGTAAATGGAAAAAAGGAGTATAGTGTTCTATACTCCAAAACTGATGATTTTAAGCTAATTGGTTACACTGACAGTGATCGGACTAGAAGATTTGATGATAGAAAGAACACATCAGGGTATGTTTTTCATTTGGGATCAAGAGCCATTTCATGGGCTTCCAAGAAGTAGCCAATAGTTTCAATATCAATAGTAGAAGCTAAATATGTAGCAGCAAGAGAAAAAACATATCAAGTATTTTGGATGAGAAGGATGTTGAGGGATTTATGTCATGAACAAGACAAGTGACCCATAATTTTTTGTGATAACATCTCAACAATTGCATTGTCAAAGAATCATGTCTTCCACAAGAGAAAAAATCATATTGATGCCAAATACCATTTCATAAGGGAATTAGTTAACAATGGTGAAATTGTGTTGCAGCATTGCAGATCAGAGGAATAGTTTGCAGATATCCTCACAAAGCCATTGGGACATAAAATATTTTTTTATCTCAGAAATTGTCTAGGAATGGTTAATAGCGACAGTTGTTATTAAGGGGGAGTGTTGGAAATACTCCCAACCATCACCACGAATAAAACTGGCAGCAACCCACACTTGAATTGAATTTTTTTGCAGGGAAGGAAAAAAGACCAGGTTTCAAATCTGCAGGTGTTCTCATGCAAAATCCAGAAACAGAGTACCCGAGCCTTACTCTACATTTAATTCCTTATCTGCTGTATTCATCTACCTATTTTTTCTACAGTTCGTAGCCCATAGTATTTAAACTTTACCTCTTAACGCTTAACCGAAACTTATATTTCTGCTGAAGCGATTCGGTGGGACCCATCATACCTTACCGCAATACCAAAATTGCATGAAAACCTTTGTATTTCTGCCTTTCCTTACATTTTTCCTTTTCGAACATCTTAGCACTTACCTTTTATGTTCCGTCTGAAACTTTTGCAATGGTGCGATGCGACATCATCATTGCACATCACAATCACAACATCTTATGTTTTCCGATAAATTCATGGCAAGTTATTTGTTGTCCGTTGCGATGTGATATCATCATCGCACATCGAAATCGCAAAAAATTAAGGTTTTGAGTTAAGTTGCCACAAGTTAAAAGTCTTAAGTTGCGATGCAATAGCACATCACACATCACAAAGCTCAATAGGATAGCGCCAAGTTAATTGCTGACATCGTCGAAGTATGATTTTCGATATCGCTCACAATTGAAATGTAAAGAATTTCAAGTCTGGGGTACAAGGCTATATGCGTTGTGGTTAATGAAGAAAGCCAAAAGATGGTAGAAGGATGTTTGGTTATTACCTGTCTAGTCCAACACTGAATTACCATTTAATTGGTAGCTCTACCATTTTTTCTAAAGGAGGATGTTTTCATATGTATCAGATAGAGATGAAAAAGAATGTATGGTGAAACCTACTGAAGCAAAAGAATGAAATAGAACTCTCTCTGCTTTTTTGTCTCTCTGTGTATTTTTGTGCTGTCATTGATTTGAATTCCACGTTCTATGTAAATTGTTTTATGCTTCTCTGTTTCGTGTATGTTCTTGTTGTAACCGCTACAACACCCTCCAAAATTTTTCACCTTTTAAAATTTATGAGCCCCTTATGCTCGGTAAATATGGAGTCTGATACTGATCTAGTTTTTTGAATTCCAGTCACAGAGTCACAAATCTCATTAAATCCAAAAGTTGTGACCCTGCGACCTTGCGACCCACCCAGGTTGCAAGGTTGTAAGCTCCCATATTGCTCTAAAACCTAAGAGTTGTGACTGTGTGACCGCGCGACCTCCAGGTTACAAAGTCGCAAGGTTACAAGGTCGCACGACCCTAAACCAGCTTTAGTGTGCAACTTGCGACCCTCATTAATAGACCGCACATGCGACCCCTTTATAAATAAAAGCTTCGCGTAGGTCGCATTCGACCTGCGCGACGGAGCAAGTAACGCCTCTGACAAGCCAGCTAGAGCACGTTTTTCTTGGGTAAGTTGCCTAATCCTCCTGTGGTTTCCTTTCTAGTTGATTGGTTCCTTTCCTACCATTTCCCATTACCTATTATTCCTCATCTAAGCTTCATTTAAACCTCTCAAGATCTCTATGTAAGCCTGCACCTTCCCTATGATCTTTATTTCTCTGTCTCATCCTCTCAAAAGCTCTCTTGCCCCAGCCTACCTCAATCTCCCTTTCTAGCCTACCTGGAGAAAAGGCCTCAAGGCCTAGATGCACTATTTCCCTTGATGTGTTGCATGATTTCACCACGCATATCCCCGTGGGCATTAACCGCCACAAAACCTGTCGACCAAGCCATAGCGCGACCCCGAGACTCCGTGACCTTGCGACCCAGTGATTCGATTGATAAGTCGCAAGGTCACCTAGTTGCTCATTACCGACCTTTGGCCACCCGTGCAACCTAGTGATCCAGCAACCTCGCGACCTAGTCGCAAGTCGCCAAGTCACTAGGTCGTGTTTCTTTGAAAGTGTGAACTGACGTGACCTAGTGACTCAGCGACCTTGTGACCTAGTCGCAAGTCACGAAGTCACCAGATCGTGTTTCTATAAGAGTGTGAATCGACGTGACCTAGCGACCCAACGACCTGGTCGCAAGGTTGCCAAGTCGTAGGTCTATCCATTTCCTTGGATAATATTTAAGCAGAGGTAGAATAAACATAAGTATTTATAATTATGTCATCCATCTTATCGTGGGACTGTTTCATGAATATGCCAGGGAACGTCGAAGTCGAGCTCGAGTGTGTGTCCATCTCTTTGGCCTCAAGGGATATGGGGCCCCTGACAGTTTGAAAAAGAAACAAGAGTCTTGAAATAGAAATTTTAGAAGAAGAGATGCCTCATTCCCCTCCCCCTACTTATGGAGGCACCTCTTGTGTGTTCGGTAAAGGAGATAGCATGAGTTGGTATCAGGTATACTAGGATTTCACGAAGCCAAAATTTCCAGAAGACCTCCCAGACTGGCAGGTGTATATTCAAGTCAAGAGGTCCAAAATCCACTACGTAGGTCATTCGAGATCATTCAAGAAAATCGTTTGCAAATCTGAAGGGGCAAGATGTGAAAGTATACTATGCACTCCCCACCCGAGAACAATCTTTCAACGTTGAATGGGCTACCACTCATGCAGTTCCCATACGTGAGACTTTAAGGGGATGGTGGGAGGACCCAGAGAAATTCAAGTTCAGGAAGGATCAGGAATATAAAACAGCGGGCCTCAAGAGAGTCTACAAGTTGGTGGTGGAAATGCTATGCAGGATGTATGGCCGACAAGATGACACCACTTTCAATGGTACCTTGGTTTCTCTGATGTATGATGTTACTACATACGGCACCCACTTCAACTTGGACAACCTAATAGTAGCAGCCCTCAGGTCAAACATATCATCAGCACAAGCACCTGATGAAGGGTGTGCATCCAAATTTTATATGGCCTCCTACCTATTGGACGCATTATGCGAAAGATTTAAATTTACTGGATGGCCTCATAAATGGGATCCAGAGCATGGCAGGCCAATCCATAAAGAGTTAGAGGTGTTCTGGGCCTCCAATTACAAGCAAGATATAGAGTCAATCTCGCACAACTTCATTCCCGCACTCTATGGAAAGATGTTTGGCAAGGATTCCCCATGCATGTACAGGTGAGCCATGGATACAATAACACAAGTGGCCAATTGGTTTCTTGTCACAGATAGTACTTTCATCAGGGTCTTCGGGTCATACAAGGCGCCCCACGCACTGCTTGAGTTCATCACTGATAAATTACTCTTGCAAGAAGTGTGCTACCAGATGACAGGAGGGTTTTCCACGGTTCTCACCAAGGGCAAGAAAAAACCATGGCCTACTCTCCCGCTTACTATCGGCGCCTACACGGTCAAGGATTTTAGAGAAGTAGAAGTAGAGGCTAAGGAAACCAAGGGTTTTCATTTGCCACCTGTATCACATAGGTCATATGATCCTGAAAGAATCGTTCCCTCGCATTGCAAATGGGCCAAATTCAAATGGAGTTACCAACACATGGAATTCCCTGCCTAAGATCGAATCAAGAACTGGTACAACAAGGATAGGGAGGCTACACCAGAAGAATCAACTGATTAAGAGGAACAGGATGATCGAACTACAAAAGAAAGAACCAACATTCCAGGAGCCTCATCTTCTAAAGCAAAAAAATTAAGGACTGTTACGGGCAGTAGCCTCTCTAAACAAAAACAAGAATGAAGAAACAAAGAGGCTAAGGCACAACAAGAAGTCGAGGATAAGGAAAAAACAAAGGAACTCTAAAGGACCCAAGATTCCCTACCACAGCAGAAAGAGGAGGATAAGCAAAAGAAAAAACTAAGGGAAGAGTAGAAGAAGAAGCAGGCAAAAGAAGCTCGCAGGTAAAAGGAGAAAAAGGAACAAAAGAGGAAAGAAGAGGAAGAGCGGAAAGAGGTTGAGCGTAAGCTAAAGGAAGAGAAGGAAAAGGCAGAGGCTAAGAGCTAAAGGAAGAACATGACAAGGCAGAGACTGAGTGCTAGCTAAAAGAAGAATTTTACAAGGCAGACGCTGAAGAGAGAAGGAAGAAAGAATAAAGTTAGAAGTCACAGGAAGATCCCTCTAAGGAAACAGGGGGAAGAAAATATCCACTCCCAGAGATAGGTGAACAGATAGAACTGCCGCCCATTGATGTACCTCAGATTACCCCTATGACAAGTGTTCATTTTCCTCTCTCAAATCTTTCCAAAATCTCTTAGAAACAGGAAGATGAAGTCTTGGATCTAACAAGGATAACCTATGACCAGTTCACGCACAAGATCCGACAAGAGAAGAGTAGATGTCTAGCGCAAAAATCCTGTTGCACCTCTCGCAACCACAACAGAAAAGGACATGGTCTTGGATACTAGTACCAACCCAATTATGATTGCATCAGCTGGTACTGCCTTTGCAGCAGCCACAGAAGAAAATTTTAGTAGAATGAGCAGAGAGATTCTCTCTTTACAAAATATGCTGCAAATTTCTAAGCAGAAAGCAGCTCAGGTTGAACAGGATAAGAGGGGGCTGGAGGAAGAAATACAAAGGTTACATTTCACAACTACCCAAGCCAACAAATTTCCACTCACCATTCAAAGGGATTTATGCACTCTGGAAGCCACTATGAAACAAGTGTACGAAGAGATGTTCATGATAAAAAAGATAGCTGCTCCATTACTGAAAGCACAAGCGAAAACTAAAAGGAGGACTGCAGAGCTAAAGGAGGCCTCCACTGCTTTGGATAATATATTGGAATGGTCAAGAAGATACCCACAAGCTCTTGACACTCTACCTAGGAATGACTGGGTCTGCACCCAGAATGACAGGGTTCAAATTTGAATGAAGATACAGTCCAAAGACAAGCTGGTCAAGGATCCAGAGAAATTAATGTCTGCATATGAACATCTGATCAGTGGAATCAATTCAATGGATGAAACTCACCAAATTCCTTCTCTGGGTACATTGGACACTGAGAAAACAAGAGAAGAGGTTGCTCAGGACATTCAAACATTCCTGCAACCCATGAAATAAGCAGTTGCCTCTCAGGATCTTCCGGCCTCATAGGAAAATATCATTCAGTTCATCGTCACTCCGGTATGAATCTACACTAAGTTGGCTTTGCTATCCAATCAGATCACAGTGAAAAGGCGTACCTTGATCCCAGATGATCTTGAGTGCTTCCATATATTGAAAGAAGATACTCCCCAGGTAACTCCGGTCACTGCAGATTATCAAGCATGGAAAAAGTATCTCAAATACAGCAACAAGTAGATGTATCAGACCTAGCAGTCACACATTTTCTTCCTTGACCAAGGAAAAGGCATAAGTTGCAGGTCACAATAGGTAAGAAGTCGTGGGTCACAATGGACAGAGAGTCACGGATCGCACCAGGCGTTGGGTCGTAAGTTGAAAATGTCTCTCAGGTCGCAAAGTATGTCAACAGTTGGGAATGTGAAGAGTCAGGGACACCCAAGTGTCAATTTTGTTCTATAAATACTCCCTCTGGGGAATTGTAAAGGAGCTTTCGGGACTCCAAAGGAGCAAAGAGAATTGTACAACATTAAATGCATATTTCTGAGAATGAATACGAAAAAATATTTTTATTCCACTATTGGATCTGATGAGGACTCGTGTGTCAACATTATGAATATTTTTGTCTCATGTGTCGGATATCTTTTATGATCAACTGATCTGCGTTTTTTGCTTATATCATTTATACATTTTAGCTCACTTAATGTGTTAATGGTATGGGGTTATTTAATTAAGAAATTGTTAGCAGCTTCATTATTTACATTATCTTATCTTTGAAAATGCTTAAGGAATTGAAGGGTGTTTTGACCATAAAGAATTATTTCTTTTGTGGTTTGAACAAATTTCTACAAGCATGACCCTAATGATGTGCTACTAACAACATTTCCTTTGGCTACATGCTTTAACTCGCTTTTCTATTTGTAGTGTTTTATGTCATTAAGACTCATCAACCATTTGTCTTGTATTGTTCAAAAAAATTTGTGTTCACAACTTTGTAGGGCTTGTTTGTGTCCGAGAAAAGGAATATTCAGTGGTAGCCAGACACACACCCTGGACGAGATCCCTATCACAAATGGTTTAGGGTATAATTTGGACTTTATACCAGTGAGATCCTTTACTGTTGGCCAAAAATTTCTTTCCATCAATAGATTTGGCGCTAGAAGGAGGGCCTGAATGGAAAGCTCCCAGCACACTAGTAACATCCCGTTGCAAACCCCACAAGGGGAGATCACGTATGAAAATATTGGTCCTCCACCCCTTGAAAATTCCCTGTAGGATGAAACCTCTTATTATGAGATCACCTCAGACCAGTTGAGGGCCTTGCACCCGATCTCCTGTGACCTTATTAGAGGCTTTCAAAATGTCATGACCACCGATTCCCTGGCCAACCCTCGAACTCCCGCAGCTAATCAGACTCGCCAAGGAGCCCTATTCAATTCCATACCTCAACTGATAGGTCTTATGCTCGAAAATTATGTATATGTAGTTGAGCGTAATTCAGCAGAACACCCTGACAGTCCCTGATGGATTGAAGGAGGTGGGCTCGAGGTCATTGAAACCTAGCCTGATGCTTGCCCACAGCCTGGCCAACCTTTGAACGATAACCCGCCTGGAGGACGAGCCGGGAGGGGTCGGGGAGACCGAGGCTATAGAAAAGGTTGGAATACTAGCCCCCACCATCATAATTGAAACCAAAATAGATTCCCTTTCCTTTATTACTAGAGGAATATTAGAAATATGGGAAACCGTGGAGGAAATCAAGACATGCACTCTCACCATGAGGGTGAGGCCTTCGGATCTCGCATGGGAAGTGAATCCAAAAGTGAAATGGGGCATGTTTACATACCACGCCACCAGCAGGCCAGACATGTGAAGTCGTTGGCTTGGATGACACAATCCCCCCTAGGGCTCCACGGTCCCCTTCATGACATGCCCCAGCACCCTGAAAAGCACCTCCCAAAGTTCGACCCCAAAAAGGGTATGCTAGCCGAAAATCACATAAGCAACTTCTACTTTACCTTAAAAATGATGAGGCTATAGTATGATGATGTAGCATGATGGATCTTTCCTCATACCCTAGAAAATAATGCTACTACATGGTACCGTTCCCTCCCCATTGCTTCCATTTCTTCCTGGGAGAAATTTCGCTGTACCTTTCTCCAAAATATTTCAGAAGACAAGACTCCTTTCATGCTCCTTATAAAGCTTAGTACTTTGAAATTCCAGAAGAAGGAGAAATTCAAAGACTTTAATCAACGCTTCACTACTATATTGAACAAATTCCCTCTAAACATGACGTTGGATGATTCCATCACCATTGATTACTACACAAGGGCTCTCCCTTGGGATATCGCTGTGTTCATAAAACGCGAAGCCAGAGCTACCCTAGCTACAAATTACACCAATGCCCTTGTTGTTGAAAAGGACATGCTATCCATAGGAGTTATTGATCATGATGGCCGAGATGACACAAAGCCGAGCATGAAAAGAACTCAATCCTCAATTCATAAGCTCGGAGACAAAGACAAAGACCCCTTCTATTTCGAAAGTATCACCAAGTCTCTCAAGCTGTTAACAAACGAAGTCTCTGACCTCAAGAGAAAAAAAATGACTCCACATTAGGTACGAAAACTCAGAAACCTTTCTTTAGGAAGAATAACCCCGCTGTCAGCTAGCCTCCGTCAAACCCGAACACTGGGCTTAACATGGAAGAAATCGGCAAAGATAATTTCTACTCCTTCCATCAAGTTTCCCACTCTGAGAAAACTTGCCCCCAGTGGATCAATAGCATGAATGTCATGGTAAACCAACTCTTAGAAGATCAGACCACGGGCGATTTGGAAGAGGAGGCTATTTCAGATAATGAAGAAATATTTTCCCTAGACAAGGATGTGGGATCCACTATCCTCGCCTTCGAGGTAGTCCACGAGGAAAGGCCCCCTCCTACAATTGAAATAAACATGGTCAAAGACCCTCAGTCCAAACCCCCTCGGAATTATAGTTTGTGAAGCAAAGTCCCGGACCCAGAGCGGTCCTTCAAGGAAAAGAGAAAAGAATTCTTAAGGAAAATCCTGCCACCAAACAAAGAGAACCAAACCATAACTCTCGAAAAATCTAGCCCAACCACTTCTCTAGTAAACACAAAGGCTAGATCATCATCAGGTTCTCCGAAGGCCTCCGCTAAACCTATCTCACACCTAGATTTTGGGTATAACATTATCAAAGATATGAAGAAAATACGAGCCAAAATTTCTCTCTATGAACTCGCTCGCACTGGAAATCAGTGAGATCTTATTCTTAAAGAAGTTTCCAACCCAACAACATCCAAACCCATGAGTACCATGTCTTCCCAAGCTGTTTCAAGTCTCGAGTCTATCGTGAATGATGTTAATGCAAACTCTAGGGGATCCACCCCCCCTTTCCTCCTATCTTTCTAGATATTTAACTTCAATGTCCATAACTTCCTGATCAATTCCAGTGCATCCACAAATGTTATGCCCTTGTCTATATGCAAGAAGTTAAACATGCGCCCCGAGAAAATTGACACCAATATCATTCAGCTCGATAGATCCCAGGTTCCTGCCGTGGGTGAGTTGAATAACGTCATCATCTACTTCTCCTCTGATTCTAGGGTGCATCAGTGCATAGGCATAGTGATCGTGGACATCCCCGAAGCCTATGGTCTTCTCTTGAGCCGAGATTGGTCTAGCAAGTTGCAAGGATACTTTGCCACTAAATGGTCCCACTTGTGGCTCTCATACAATTGTAGGAACAATAAATCTAGGTCGAAAGAAAACCTTACATGAAACACACAGTGACCGACCTGGACGCAACTAATGAACCATTCAGTTTCTCATAAGAATAACTCGGTGTGTGTTTCTTAGAATCCATGTTTGGGTGCTACCGAACCCCCCAATATTTGGTCACCCAAGACATCTATTTAGAAATGTTTTTGGTCATTGACCACCACCCTGCCTTAGCGAAAGAACCGCTGGAAGACGTTTCCTCGAGTATGTCTCCTATGTGCTCAGATAGCCCTATGAAATCAGAAGAGGAAATTTGGACCTTGTACTACGACGATTCTGAAACCCATGATGGGGTCAACGCAGGCTGTATATTTTTAGACCCTCAGAAGAACAATTTTCTAATCTCTTGTCATCTAGAGTTCCAGTGCACAAATAATGTGGTTGAGTATGAAGCGTTGATCCTTGGGATCAAGAAAGCCATAGATCTCTGTTGGATCGAGGGGGTCCTGACCCAGGTTCGGAGGTGAAGGCTTTCCAACAATCCCCTATACTATTGGTCATTTCACTAGTGACCTGCTTGCGCAAGTCAAAGTCTCACCTGAAGTAGTATGGTAGGGTGCTGGAACCAGGTTTCTGCACCCTGAGAGAGAGAGTAGGTAATAACACAGGCTCACAATTATCAGGTCTACACAGAAGAGTGATTTGCAGGGTTCTGGAATGTAACCAAACTATAGTTCTTATCATATTTGCTCTAGCAGGTTCGTATCACATGCGTATCAACAATTACAACCATAAAACAACATAATCATAGACAATATTGTCAACACAGATAGTTCACATTCATAAAGAGAGATGTAATCAGTAAGTGCAACAATAGTCACATCACAATAATATACTAAATGCAAATACTTTCATACCACAGAGATAAAGCAGACAAGTTTGAAGCTTAATCAAACAATATTAGTTCGCATCAATCATAACAGAATAGATCCAGACAACATCATATGTTTCAGCAATACTTCACATATATTACTTATCAAAACCCTCTTACATTCCCTGAATACCACCTATGCACATAGCCAACAGGGTCCACACACAGCAGGACAGAGGATCTCTACGCACATAGGCAGCAGGAGTCCTAACCCAAACAACCCAACCAAAGATCTAGAAATTCGTACTTTGTATCCATCTATATTCATCTTCTCCCTCTAAGACTCAAAATTCTCATCTATTTATAATGATTTAGCCTAATCTTTCCTGTGGTCCACAAACCATGGTTTGCGGACTCTAGGTCTACCCTTTGACCCATTATAATTCTTTCAGGGCTTTGACCCACCTCAAAACCCCTACGTTAGACTAAAATATGCCAAAAATATACAAAAATACTCAAAATTATCCCAATTCGTAGCCTTTGGAGGACCCTGTTCCAACAGTCCCCCAACACAATGTTGTGACTTGTCCCAAGTCACTGTAATGGTATTTTCTCCACCTGCACCTGCATAGCTACTCTGACCATATAGTCATTTGAATCGATACGATCTGAGCCGACTACCATTGACGTATCCTAGTAGCATATCACCGCTCAAGGTAGCTAAGGCTAACAAATACGCCATATGTGACTTCCTCAACGCTGTAGGGACCAAGCCAGTGCTCTCAGAACTTCCCCAATTGCTTTGCAAATTTGCTATCATATAAGACGACCAATTCACCCTTTGCAAATTTCTTTTGGTGAATATTTCGATCATGCTAGGCTTTATCACGGGCCTTCTAAACCTGCTGGTGGAAATTAGCGAGAAATTGATCTTCCGCCAAAGCCATAAGCTCTACTAATCACTCCTCCATGATGTCAGGTTCTGCGATGTTCGTAATTCTACTATACGCAAACTAGGAACAATATAATCCATTGGCATAATAGCCTCATTACCATAAACCATCCATAATGGGGTTTTCCCTGTTAGATTCTTAGAAGTTGTTCGATAGGCCCAAATAACGAATGGGATGATCATGTCCCAATCATTGCGATCAGCATTTCATACCTTTGTCAACGCTCGCTCCAAGATTTTGTTAAAATCTTCATCCGCGCAATTTTCCTGTGGGTGATACGGTGTGCTCTTCCCATGATGGATCCGGAACTCCTCAGTCAAAGCATGGATTGTTTCATTAACAAAGTGTGTACCTCTGTCACTCATGAGGATTTTAGGCCATCCAAATCTGGTCAGGATTTGTTCAAAGATGAAATGTACAGTGGTCTCCGTAGTAAAATCCTTTACTGCTTGTGCTTCAACCCACCTGGTTACATAATTAGTGGCAGTAATAATGTAGCGGACACCCGTATTATTCCCTGGTGGGTTGATAGGCCCTATGAAATCAATGGCCCATTTATCAAATGATTGTAGAGAAATTTGTGGTTGAAGGGGCATTTCATCTCTGCGGGATGGCCTCCCTGTTTGTTAGCATGTAACACATGCTTTATAATAATCATGAGCGTCACTATGCAGGGTTAGCCACCATAACCTAGCTCTCAAGATCTTCTACGTCGTTTCTTTCCTTGAATAGTGACCTCTTGCTACTCTGTCATGAGCCTCTGCCAAGATAGCATGCCTTTCATGCTCCAAAACATATCTCCACAATACTTCATCAGCTCCCATCTTATATCAATGACCTGTGATGATGGTAAAATCTACAGTCCGGGTAACTAATTCTTTCTTCTGTTGTACCGAGTACTCTGCAGGTGCCCTCCTAGTAGTCAAGAACTGAATGATATCAGTGAAGTGTGCATCCACTACCTTGATAGAAAATAGGATCACATCAGGAAAACTATCCTCCAGGTTGGTTGGCTCCTCGCCACTCTCAATTCGGGACAAGTGATCCGGCCCATCATTCAACTTTCCTGGCTTGACGATGATTTCAAAGTCATACTCTTGAAATAGCAGTATCCATCAGCATATTTTCCCTCCGAACACAGGCTTATTTACAAGGTACTTCAATTATGAATGGTCGGTGAAAATTTTGAAGTGTCCTCTTGACAATTAATGCTGATATTTCTGCAAAGCGTACACCATGGCCAATCCCTACCGCTCTATAGTGGAGTAGTTGCGTTCCACACCAGAGAGTTTCCTACTCGCAAAGGCAACCAGATGGTTGATATCTCCTTCTCCCAGCTGCATAAGGCGAGCCCTGAGAGCAATGCCCGATGCATCGACGTGAACATGAAATACCTTCTCCCAATCAGGAAAGATGAGAATAGGCACTAAGACCATATTTTCTTTAAGTAACTCAAAGCTCTTTTTACACTCGACATTCCAAAAGAACGAAACATCCTTCTTGAGCAATTTTTCCATAGGGTCCGTAATCAGCGCATGGCCTTGAATGAATTTCCTGTAGTAGCCCGTGTGTCCAAGGATCGAGCGTAGCTGTTTCTTCATTGTTGGTATTAGAAAGTTTATGATAACTGTAATTTTGGCAGGATCCACCATCAGTCCTTGCCAGCAAAATATGTGACCAAGCAAGATTCCGAAGGGTACGCAAAAGATACATTTCTTGATATTTAGGGAAATATGGTGTTTTCGGCAGGCATCCAACATCATGTGCAGGTTTGATACATGCGCCTTTACTAGGCCTAAGACAGTCCAATCATCAAAATACACTTCTAGGAATTTGTCGATGAATTCCTTGAATACTGCGACAACAAACCGTGAGAAGATAGCAAGGGCATTCTTGAGCCCAAACGGCATGAAAATATACTAAAAATATCCCCACTCAGTGGAAAATGTGGTTTTTCTACGTTCCTCAGGTGCGATTCTGATCTGATGGTATCCGGAGAACCCGTCCATGAAGGAGTATGCTTCCTGCCCTCCCACGTTTTCCAAAATTTCATCTGAGAATGGTGTAGGGAATGGATCATGAACGTAGGCATTGTTCAACTTGCACAGGTCCACACAGATCCGAATCTCTGCCTTAGTATTTTTCTCCTAAACCACCATCGGGCTAACCCAGTCTGATTGCTCAACGGGTTCGATGATACCTACATCGGACATTTTATCAAGTTCTTCCTTGACCTTCTGCTTATAATTGGGATTCAACCAATAGGGTTTATACTTCACAGGGCGGGCATCCAGTTTGAGAGTGATATGCATGACCCCTAAGTCCCCCATGATCCCCTTCAGCTATGAAAAGTTTGTTGGGAACACGTCCGGGTATTCTGTGAGTAATTCGGCCACTTTGCCTACTATATCCCCATCCGAATAGTCCCCAATCTTATCCAAATTAGGGTGGTCTTCTGTCCCAATATTGAATTCTTGCAGCTTGAGAGGCTTAGTGACATCCACCTCTTGTATTGGAGGTCCTGTAATGGTGCACTCCCCTTCCGATTCCGGGATAGAGACAGACCGTGGATCATCTTCACCTTCTTCTCTTGCCAAGCTATGGCAGTTGAAAATATCCTGCATCTGTGTTTCCCATGTCGACACCCTGAATACTGCAGAGGATCTAGATTTTACATACACAAATGTGTCTATAACCTGTAGATATTTTTCAAGTGCCTCTGAACCCCCTATCAGTCAGAATGTTCCTACGAAGTCATCCTTCAAAGTTTCCCAATGGCGGGAGCATTGATGATGCTCCGCATCCAAGTACCATGTAAGGGATTGGACCCAACATATGAATGAACATGTTAGTCATCAAAATTTTTTACCTGTTTAGATGACTAAATGATTATCCCAATATTTCTAGAAACAAATTTCATAGACATTGTGAGTTCTAGAAATCTCACTGCCTTCATTATCCTTAAGATAAATTTTCACTATTTTTATCATCTTCTTCCTTACTAGCTTTTCCTACCAGTCTTAGAATACCTATTAAGATCCCATGTCACCCATTGTATCTATATCTGGACACCTTTGACCCAAATCTCCTGTTTTTGTTTCACCTAAAAATCTCACTGCTATCTAAGGTCACCAATCAATCAGCTTTTTGTGTCCACCAAACTACTCCTTAACACTGATAGTCTCAAACTATCTTTGCAGACTCCTTAATAAATCAAGTGCAATGGGTTTCAGGTATTCAATACATTAGTTTATCATGAAATCTGTCTCACGCTTGATAAATCCCAGGATCTAGGTTTCAGTCCAAAAGGTCAAGTCCTACAAAACCTCCACTAGGCCACCTAGAGTTTCACAAAGTCATAGGATGGATTTGGTGCCCTACAAACTCTTTTTTCCTATATGAAGAAACTGCATTCAAAGAAAGAAAGGACTGGTGATCTTGTCTTAAACTCATCAAAGAGATCATTCAAAGGGTATTGGCCTGAAGCACAAGTTTTTTAAGGGGACAACTACCCCTTTCTTACATTTCTGCAAAAGAGTCAAAAGGATACCAACCTAGCAAGAGGTAAAGTAATGAGAGGCACCATCACCAGAAAACCACTCACAACCAAGAAGAAAGCATCAAGGTATGGGTTTGATGGAAATCAAGGTTTATGACTGTTTTGATCAAGAAATAAAGCAATACTAGGTTTACAAAGGCAAAGCACACCTCAACCCTTTCAAAATGATCATTGAAGACTTTTAGATATAAGTAATGAGTTTGATAAGTATTTCTTTGAGAACTTAGAAGAAAACATTGTTTGCTTTTTTTAAACATCCCCAAAAACTTAGAAGTTTGGGAAGGTGGACAAAGATGGTAAAATAGTGACAAAGAAGCCTCCTTCATCACAGCAGATGGTTTCAAAGGGTTTTCAAACTACCTTCTAGGGTTTGGCAGACAAGCACTAACTCCACTGCATCAAAAGGTAAAATCATAGGTTTTAAAGAAGATCAAGAAGGGCAGACATGAAAATCCATACTCATCTACACCAAAGGTAGAAAAATGATAAATTTGTGATTAAAAATGACTAATTTTTTCATATATGAGACTATTAGTAGCTAATTGATAGTATCTTATAACATGACCAAAATTTAGTCATATTTCTTTGGTCATTAATTCGTTTCAAACGATGACTAAAATTTTCATATATATGACTATTATTAGCTAATTTATAGTATCTTATAACATGACCAAAATTTAGTCATATTTCTTTGGACAGTAATTGGTTGATGACTAAAATTTGCATATATATGACTATTAGTAGCTAATCTACAGTATCTTAAAACACGACCAACTTTTGTTCATATTTATTTGGTCATAAATTGGTTTTTTCGGGTGATCATTTGGTAATATATTTTGTTTCATATTTGGTCATTAATTGTGGCAATTAATGACTAAATTAATGACTAAAATAATGACTAAATATATTACTAGACAATAAATTTGAGACAACCAATTAATGACTAAGCTAAAAACGGATAAAATTTGGTCGCATTATAATATACTGTAAATTAGCTACTATTGGTCACCGACCGGAAAATAGTTGTTTATATGTAAATTTTAGTTTTTTTTGTAGTAACTAATTAGCCATTTTGTACTAGTGAGTAAATTGGTCCATGTAATTAATCCAATAATTCATTAATGACATGAATGTGAAATTTATCTTTAATAGTGAGCTTGTTGAGCTCCCTATAATCCAGACACATGTGCCATGATCCATCCTTCTTGTGCACCAATACTACTGGAGTAGAGAAAGAACTTTGACTAGGTTAAATTATAACAACCTCTAGCATTTTTGCAATCATACGTTCAATTCACTCTTTTGGGCATAGCGATATATGTAAGGCCTCATGTTTGGAGGAACACTTCCTGGAATCAAATGAATAGCATGATCATGATCATGAATAGGTGGGAGGCCTTTGGGTGTCTCAAACACCTTGGAATTATTGTCCAATACATTTTGGAGTTCTAGAGAAATAAAGGATTTCAATGTTTGAACCTCATTTTTCTTTCTTCAAAATATTTTTCATGAAATTAGAGTTGATTATATTTCCCGGTTTCCCTGCGATACCCCATAATTCAACTTCCTTTCCTTCCCAAAAAAAATTCAAGAAAATTTCTTGAAAATTAAAACCTATAGTCCCCAAATATTGTAACCATTGGACTCCTAGTACAACATCAGCACCACCCATTGGAATAGAAAGCATTGGAA
Source organism: Pinus albicaulis (assembly GCA_034641835.2). Taxonomy (NCBI): domain Eukaryota; kingdom Viridiplantae; phylum Streptophyta; class Pinopsida; order Pinales; family Pinaceae; genus Pinus; species Pinus albicaulis. The sequence continues at coordinate 420,406,583 of CM076583.1, read as the reverse complement.
TATTCAATATTCCCCCATGGTTAGCTTTATATTATGGCACTTTCCAGAGAAATTTATAGTTCCTCCATTTGAAACCATCACTCAAAATTATGGTGTTGGATATAGGAAGAAATTCAATTCCTTGGCTATCTTAAAATGAATAGAATTATGTGTAGTACCCGAATCAATCAAAACTATTACCTTATATATATATATATATATATATATATATATATATATATATATATATATATATATATATCCTTCTATCTTGAGAGTTTGAGGAGTGGTAATTCCTGCCAGTGCATTACAAGATATGGTTGGATTCATTTCTTCCTTCCATGGGGTTGGTTCCTGGTGTATATCCTCCTATTTTGATGTTTCTTGTTCTTTTTCTTCCTCCTCTTCACAATATATGTAAAATAATTTCTTCTTGGAGCACTTATGACCTTTAGTGTATTTTATATCACAGCTATATTCAAGCCCATTTGCTATGTTTTCCTCCAATTTTTGTGGTGTCAACCTTGTAGGTTGTGGAAATCTAGGAGCAACAACATTTCCATCTTTATAGTTGTGATTGATAGACTTCCATGTTGCCATAATTTTTCTTTAAAATTTTCTTTCCACCCTGAATGCCTTCTCCAGTGAATCAGGTTCCCAAAGGTGAACCTCATGTTGGATGTTATCCTTTAGAGTCCCTATGAAGATGAAAATACTATGCTTCTCTAGAATATCTGCTACCCGGATATTTGATTTCTAGAAGTCCTCAATGTTCTTTGCCATTAAACCCTTTTGTTTGAGATTTATCAATTGGATAAAGAAGGTGTTGCTCTTTGTATTCTCATAATTTGTTGTCATTTACTCTGCAAAAAAAGACCAAGTGAAAAGTGCTTTACGAGAAAAAATCCATCGATACCATACAAACTAATTGGGTTCTAAATATATAGTTTCAATGCACACATTTTGTGTGTTTTTCACATTATGGAGATCAAAATATTGCTACATCTGTAGTATCCATGCTACCAGATTCTTTCCATCAAATTCCTCATATCGATATTTTGAATATGGTGGGTCTTAAATCCAACATTAGAGTCTATGAAATCATGATTAATTTTTTTTTCTTTCTCATCATGAGTTTCATCTACTACCCTTTCGCCATTAGGAATCATTTCTTGTAGCACCTTTTTCAAACCTTCCATGTTTTCTTTTAGTTTTTCTTCTACATTGATCATAGCTTCCATGCCATCCATATTAGCTTCCATGCCATCCATATTAGCTTCCATTCCTTTCTTCAAATCATCAATCTTAGCTTCCATTTCATTTTTGGTTATTTTTTGCGAGAGCGGAATTTGTTGCACTTGGCCTTGTAATTTTGATATATCATGTTGCAATTATTCCTCTTCATGCATCATACTAGATATTTATAAGGGATTAAAGGGTGTAGAATTCTTTTTTGGAGCAATTTGTAGAACCCAATGCTTCAATATTCCCTTGGAATCACTTCAAACTGAATTTTTAAACAAAAGTTATGAAATTAAAAAAAAACACAACTTTTTTGTTCTTTTGAGGAGCTCGATATTGAACCTGATGTATCTCTGTGATTTTGGATCCCCAAGATCTGAACTTGGGTCTTGTAGTAGCTCCTTGATTCTTCTTTCCAATGCCATGGGTTAGGCCTAATTTTGATTCTTCAAGGCATAGTTATACCCGATATCCCACAATGACCTTATTATCGACTACTTCTATAGAGCGAACTTGTACGAAGTTTCGTGTGTCAATGTTTCGACCTTCGGCTCTAAAATCGATACACAGGAAACTAAAGTGAATTCGATTTCAGCCACGTTTTATAGAATTCAAATATTATACCTCAAACAAAAGTTATGATGATTTTCCCTCGATCACCTATTTGAGATTAAATTTTGGAGCCTACAAAAACTCTAACTTCCATAGATCAAGTCTCTGAAAATATTATGAGCCAAGGTCTAAATTTTTTACATGAAGTTCATCAATAATTCGTCTCTATGTGGTCAATATTTTAGCTTCTGAAACCTCATATAAAACAAGTTATAGCAAAAATTCCAAGATGTCTTGTTTCAAGAAGAAAAACCCTAGAATCCCAAGTTTTGATACCAAATGTTATGCAACCAACTCACAAAATAGAAGAAAAGGTAGATCAAATACTTAGAAATCATCCTCTTCAAGGGGGAAACCTCCTTTAAATTACATAAATGAACAAGTATTGGATGATTCAAATGAAAAAACCCTACTTTCTATATATAGGAGTCTAAGGGGTCCCAATATAATCAGAGACTACATAACAATAATAATGTAAGGGAACAACAATAACAATAGTGGGCTTCTATGGGGCACAATAATAACATTATGGGGACTATTTGGGCATAATAAAAAAAAGGGGGGGGCTACACTAACAATAACAATAAGGTGATACACTAGTATTATAGGGACCTAACAAGACCTCTATTTTCTTCATTTTCCCTTATTTTCCTTAATTTTATTCTTGACATGAAACCTGTGACCTTTCATCTCCATTTTCTCCTAATTTCCATTATTTTCATAAATAAATGTGCCAAAAATATCATTTTTCCTCTCCAAAGCCTTTTCCTTTTCCTTTTCCGATTTCTTTAGCCATAATAAACCAAATGAACACCCACTGGGATGTTTTTCCCAACATCCAGCTTGGAATAAGTGTCTTGTAAACCGTGGTTATTATTTTTAACTTTCATACATGGGATTTTGATGAGAGATGTTACATTATCTTAACTGCTATATTCTTCACATACCTTTGCAATAAATCTTTTCATAAATCCAAACCATATCCCTTCATTATCAGATTTTCGAAATCACAATAGCTTCTAGTCAAGGTGTGGGATGATGTTTTCTCCCTCTTAGGTCAACATTCCTTTGCATGGTCAATCTTCATATTGGAAAAAAATTATTTTTCTTTCTTTTCCACTTCCAATCATCAATTAATGTGTTCCTAGAACGAACCAATCAACTACTGGTACAATAACATTAGAATATTCAATATCTTTCTCTTTGATAAAAAAGCTTCAAACTGCTCATTTCTACTTAATCTTCGTGCTTTTCCAGGTTCTTCTACTTCTTCCTTTTGTCATTCGCTTTTTAGATAAATCTTGACTTGGCCTGCAACATTTATTAGAAGATAAAAAAGGGAAAAATATATAGATATAAAAGAATTAGTATTAATCAAATAAATGTAGGGTACTTATATTTTTGGAGAGGCTTAGCTCCCTCTCTTTATCTTAGACTTGTTAACCAACCTTGTCTCGACATCGTCACGGTGTTATTCCTGTCAAACTCAAGAATTATATTTTTTTTATTTTTCTTTTTACCAATAGAAACAATTAGTTAGGGTTTTGTTGATAGTGTCGGACCCATAAAAATTCAAAGGATATGCCCGATATGAAGTTCCAACTTGACCTCACACCATTTGGAGTAGGAGTCCCAGTAGTTGGGATGTTTAATGATATGCCTTGGATTACAAAATGCATAGAGTAGTGGACGATTTCTTTGGTTAAAGCAAGTGTGTAACCCTGCGTAAGGTCAATATGATGAATGAGAAGTTTTAACACATGAAGGGAAAAGGAAGTGCGCTCCTTGGAAGCCTATAATAGTACGCAGCTTGAAAGGAACACATGAGTTGAAAGACATCACAAAAACTGATAAGTAGAATAGTCCACAAGTTAAAGGTGACGGGTTAAAACATGAGCATGGATTTAACAAGATTTGTACAAATGCAAAAGAAACAGTTCATAAGAATATGCATAAGTTAAAAAAAGATACATCACAAATATAACAATAATAGTCCTACTACATTTACAATATATGCATGAAGGCGTGTTAGATCTAATTTTATTATAAGTGAAAGTTCCATTCATACATACAACATGACGAACCACTTGCCCCAATAGTGGAACGTGAAGTGAACAATACCTACTCCTCCCAAATAAATATACTCCCTCTATGCTACGAAGAAGCCAAGGCTGACAAAAAACTCCAAATTCCTTTCTAAGCCTAAGCCTAGCCAAATCTTCACTCCCAAAATCCCCTTACAAGAGAAATGATGATGTATTTATAACAAAGGGGGGTGACTCTTGGCATGCCCCTTTTGTGGCTATTGGAGTCTCCTCATGACTCTTCAACTCATTACATATGTCTCTTCACATTCCAACAAGGACACTTGGAATTTCACTTTTACAAATACAAATAATATTACATTTCCACTTGTACCCATATAAGACAAAATAGGGTAGAGACAACTTGAAATCATAACAAGAAAAAATAATATGATGCTACAGTTGGGGTGAAATTAAGTCAAGCATATTTGACTTAGTGTCTCTTGGTCACATACTCATGCCAAGATTGGTATTGTGCGATGGTCTCCCTAAATTTTGAGATAGTGTAAGACTAGAAGAAGACTCTTGCCTCCGTACCATCCAAGTAAAATGTCTTGAAGATGGTCTTAGACTCTTTCTCAATTAGGAGAAAAATTGTTTTGATCCAAACCGGGTCACCAATGTAAGTCTGCAAGTTATTTCTATTCACCTCCAAGTCATCTCGGGTGCCCATATGCTATAGTTTCTCCAAGTATCGATCAATATCCTGTCAGACTTGTCGTTTTAATTTAGTCTCGGTGAGGGTACTAACTTATGGGATCTAATGGGTTCTCATAATTAATTCAAACTATTGTATATTTTTACATATGAGGTCTGAATTTTTCTGATGAATCGGGAAAGTTGCTTATTATTCTAGATCAACATCTGAGCTCTTGATTTCTCGAACTCTTCCTGTGGCTTCATATTATTCACCAGTGTAAGCTGTGCAGCCTTGTATCACATTGTCCACTCATGCATGGTGGTGATGGAAACTTGTATATTCTTAAGGATCTTGAAAAACTCTCTGGTCTTCTATTGCAAGTTGTAGAAGCAGAAAAATGGCTTATGTATGGTCACAAAATCCCCATAAATGTCCCACATAGTGTCTCTAAGTGTAGATACTTAACCAAATATCATTGATCTTATCTCCTCCTGGTAGACCTATGTGGAAGGTTCATTATGCACTTCTGGATGAAGTTATTTATTCTCTTGTGGAAGTGCCTGTAGATTATATGCCAACTTCTTTTTCTCGACCATTAAACACTAAGTGTTAAATCTCGTTGCACCTGTGAAGGCCAAGCTAGAATCGACAATGGAATTTGAATTATTGCTAGTGTCTTCCACTATCACCCTTTCTCTCATGAATGCAGGTGATGCATAATCATCTTGAAAGTGATTCCTCCATGTTTGTACAATCATATTCTGTAGTTCATCGAGTGACACATTGTACACATCCATGACCAAATCATCATCAACGAGAACTACCCCCCCCTCCCTCGCTCAAGGCCGGATCTGCGGCTATAGGTGGTGGAGTCTGAATGGTGACCTATGGTGCACTAGCATCCATGTCTTCATATTACGGCTCTAGTCCCATCTGCATGTCACCAACTTCAATCAACTTCTCAATCTCATAATCAAGCTCTCATTCCTGCATCTGTTTGCTCACTCCTTCTACAACTAGATGATCATGTATCTGCTCTTTTACCTATACGAGTGTCCTCTCTTTGTTGTGGCATCTTATGTTCCTTCCTCTTCTTTCCCATATCTGTCCTCTTGCTCTCTTCTTCTAATCTCTTTTTCTTCCTTCAACTCTTGTTCTACTCTTTGTGCCCTATGCTATATTCTTATAAGTATTTCTTCTCTCTCTTCCTCTGCTCTACCCTTTGTTGCCTCTTTTCCCTCTTCACTTTGATTTCGAAAGATACTTTATTAGTGAAAGGATCTTATTTAATATTCTTTGTTCCTCTTCTACATTATAATCTACCTTCCTCCTTCTTTTGTCTTGCACCATACCACTATGTGTTGTTTCTACTTCTTATGGAACTACTTCTGTCTGGAGAAAAAATTCAAAATAACTAGTCGTATTGATTGGTTCATAAGGTCGGGAGGAGTTATAACAATTCTTCCATGGTTCCTCCTCCGGCCACCGAAATATCCCACTGAATTAGTTTTAGTATACTCTCACACATTGGTCTTTGAAAATTCTCCTTAGATCACATGGATTGTAACTCTTTGTGTCGAAATCGTATATGACTATGTCTTTCCCTTCGGTATCTGCAACTTCAAGATTCTTAATCTTGTATAATCCGACTTGAAAAGGAAGAGTTCTCCATGGTTTCTCCTTTTTCCTATGCAGTGTTGCCGACAACCCTGTGGACATATGATAAGATACCTCTTACATGACAAGTTTTTCGGTGTCATTTCTTGGAAAAATATGTGGTGTCTTTTTCCAACTGAATACTATGATTAATGTGTCATCTGGTAAGGCAAACCAATCTGCAATCTCTAATATCCCCGCCATAGCTGCTCGTGACATGAAAGGTGGGTTATCATGATTGATGAGCTTGTAAAGTAGGATGATGAAGTGATCAGTAAGTTGCTCCATGAATCCATGATGACTACAATCCAAAAATAGCTTGCACTAGATATGTATGTTAGTTTATGTCTGTTTCCATGTCCATTTCATGCTAGGAAACTAATTTTGTGCACAAATTGCATCCAGTAAGTATGCACACATGTAGAAGCGTTCTTTGCTGCCCTTGGGTGGATTCTAAGCTTGTTTCATATGGAGTCTTAGTTGATGAGCTAGAAAATATTACCATTGAATGGGTTCCCCTCATTTACTACCTGGTCCAATAAGATATCCCACCCCTTAGGAAATTGACCAAAATATTCTACAAATGGGTATGACCAAAATTTGATAGCCTTTCCTACGTGATTTTTTCTTATACATGTGGGTGGGTGTCTATATAAAATTCATTGCCTCCTTCACCCAGCTCTTGATGATATCTATGTGTTAATGTAGTTGTAAGTGGTATAAAACAGTGGGTCCATGTTCTTGATTTGCCCAATAAGACGATACATCTACTGAAAATATGTTGCCACGAATGTAGCAATCTTCTTCCCACTAGTGTTGCTCAATGTGATATTTTTATCATCAGTGTTTGAGACAACCCAAATGATCAATTACACACATGGGAAGGCTTGATATCTACATTCAGCCTTGTAAATCCTTGATTTCTTGATGCTAAGGCACGCTTGTCATTCCTCTAAGTATGCTTAAAATTCCTTTATGAAATCATCTTTTATCTCCTTCCATGTCATTTTTTATCCCTTCTCTACAAACAATCGAGTGTCTGCATAAACTAGCAAGTTAACGAGAACATTTCAACTACTTCGCCAATACTGCTTTCAATGGTTTCCATTGAGGTAGATATCTTAGGCTCCATTGTCAAAGTTACTGTTAGAGAGATGCTCAACAAATGTTGTACTTGTGGGACAAAAAAGACACTAACGGCAAGAAAATATCGGTTATAAGAAAAAATACTTTCAGGACATGTTCATGAAGCACACTGAGAAACTTACTGCAAGGATTGTGCAATTATTTTTGGGAAGAGGATTTGAGTGGATGAGGGGACTATGCACTATGTAGTCCTAGTAGTAAGTGTCGAAGCTTGAGGCTTGAGACTGCGTAATGTGCAGTTCAGCCTGGGTAGTGAGCTAGGATAGTCTGTGCATTGTGCAGTCTCAGTGGCCAAGGATGCAAGATAAGTCTTGGGACTGTGCAATGGTGCCATCCTGTACTATGCATTGCATAGTTCTAGAGGGCAAGCTATGAGCTTGGGCCTCAAGATTACACAATTCCCAACTGGTAAAAGTGAATTATGGACAAGGGAAAGGCATATATGAGAGATGGTGTAGACTTGAGTGCATATATAACTATGTGTGATTGAAAAAAGAAAAATTGGGTGCAGAAAATGAACAAATGAGAAGTGAATCAAATATGTGAAGGGAGTCACTGCAACGACAACCATCAGTGGTAAATGAAGAAACGGATGAGGTACTTGTAAAATAAAAACGAAACTTGAAACGACACTTCTACAGGCTAAAACAAGTTAAAACGTCAGCATGCATGTAAAGAAAAAAGAAAAACAACACTCATGCAAACCAAACAACGAAAAGTATCCGAAAAGAAACTGAAGGAAATAAATGCAAAACTCACCTGGAAAAGCAATGAAAATCATACTGAAGGTTCCTTGATCTCCTCGGGAATGCTATATCTCTAAGATTGAATGTGAGAATGAGCTCTAGGGGCATCCATTAAATATATTTGAGAATTTATGGTTGATGACGCACATGCCAAAAATTAAGGGAAAAGAGACACACGGAAAATTTCTCCAAAAATACCAAGTGTGTTTCGTTCATGTTACTAAAAATATATCCCTAAATTTTAGGGATGCTTTTTAGTTTTTTATATTTTCTTCCTTTTCTAGGAAAATCGCCATGCACATCACTGTGAAGGATTGCACAATTCCGGAGAACTGGCAGCTCCCATCTCAGTGCACTACGTAGTTTCTGATCGCAGTGGGGGATTACAAAAACATTTCACTCATTGTTGGGATTACTATCATGAATGCATAGTTTCTGAGCTCAAACTTACTTCCATTCATGATTGTGGAATTCTGAACATCAAGGTCAAGTCTCACTCCATGAATTGCGCAGTTTTTGGAGGCAAGCCCAAAAATGTTGCACAAGGTTTAGATAGGAGGTTAGCTTGTGACCTAGAAAATATTTTCTAAGTGAAGAGAAAGTAAACAAAAGAATAAATATAATATAAACATCAGTCAAAGCATGAATACTTGATATAAGTGCAAGGTAAGATCCTCTAAAAAGAAGGCTAGGCTCCAAAATCTAAGCAATGGAAAAATTTTGCAGGGTGGTTGTAGCCGCTAGAACAGGTTTCTAGGGTTTTCTAATTAAATTTTTTTCTAGGGCTTACAAATCATAGGTCATCCATAGTCACCAAAACCTCTTATTAAAGAATTGAAAAATTCTGCAAGCATGTTTTAAAACCCTAACAATTGACTTTCCTTTTATTTTGGCCTTCATATGTAAGAACTACTTGGTATATTAACCATCTCTTGTATGTCATGGTCTCATATATATATATATATATATATATATATATATATATATATATATAGGCCCATTTTTATCTGTAAAATGATCAAGATCATGACCCATTAAATGCACGCAAAAAAATAGTACATACCTCTACAACTTTACCTTATATCTTAAAAGATACGATACTTTCGCAACTGTGATTTTAATATTCTTTCAACAAAGGTTCTTCAAATATTTGGTCATCCATACGAATGATATTTATTTAAATTTCTTGTAGTGTCCTTCACATCCCTCTTTATGAGGAGATAAAAAGTTATTCCATATCATCCTATATATAGTTCTTTCACAGTTCACAATCTCTCACGTTACACTATATTCTGTCTCTTCCATAAGCTATATGCATATCCCAAAAAAATTTCACAGATTGATGGATTTTCAGGTCTTCACCTATATTTTTCACTTTATTCTTTTCAAACTTTGTCATCTTCCTCAAATATTCTTACAAAAATGAGTTACTACCATGTCATTCATCATTGTCACATATCTAGAGTATTGTCATGAAGGTAAATCATGAGCAGTGTCATATATAGGGTTTCTTCAAAATCAAATACTATACAAGGTTATTGACATATGAAGGTTTGAGTCATGGCATATCCAAGGTCATTGTTATATATAGTTCATAGTTACGCCTCCTCACTGTCATATAGATCATAATCAAATCAAGATAATTTTCATAGCTATAGATCATTGTCATATTGAGATATGGTTATTTTCAAACATTATGTTGCCATCGAGAATTTTGTAATCGTTTTTATATATATCAAACCTAATCCACTATGTAATGTCGAGCCCCTCGAAGTATATAAGATCAAGAGCCTCATATTTATAGATGTGATGCCATTGTTATAAATATGATACCACTAAATGATGTGATGCCATTGTTACGAAACAAGTAATATTCCACATAGTATAATCAAATGTAATGTTATGAAACAGGTATGCCAAAAATTATAAGAAATATTATTGTGATATGTATGAAGACCATGATGCTTAGAGACATAGTGAGAGCCATAAACAAAAGCGAGCCTCCGAGATGCAGGAACTAGAGGATGAGTCATATAGGTCATAAAGAAATATTAACACATGCATAATGCAAGCCACATAAGTTATAGTGCTTCCATAAGTATCATATGCAATCCATAATAAGAATTAGGTCATATATAACTAGATACAAGCCTCCATAGTTGTATATATATATATCGAGCCTCAGACATTCATGTGAACCATCATGTATATATGAATCATAAAATGATGTGTGAGTCATATTGAATACAATATGAGCCATAAGAGTGTGTATATGTGCCATCTCAGAAGAAAATATGAGTCACAAATGCATAGTGATGCCACTATGTAGGTTATTTAAGCCAAAAAGGTATATATTTGAGCCACTATGAACATGTGTGAGCCACACACAAGATATGCGAGATAATGTGAATCTATGGGGGCCATGTTGTGAACCTATGTAACCCATACACAAGATATGTGAGCTACTATGAAACTATGTGAACCATACTGTGAACATGTGCGAACTTATGTGAGCCACTGTGATAAAGAAAATTACAGAGGATACAATGTGAGATGTATCAGTAAACGATAGCCAATGGGATAAGCCACAAGGGGTAATGAAGGTTAGTTGAAGAGCAAGCCACGATAGATAACGCGAGAAAATATATAATGCAAACTTCAGATTGATGTCAATGAATCAATAAATAGTGTGAGCTTCAGATAGATGTAAACTATCCAAATACATAATGCGAGCTTCAAATTGATGTCAATGAACCAAATAGATCATGTGAGCTTATAAATAATGTGAACCATTTTGATTTAAGGTGAATCACTATGAAATATGAGCCCTAATATAAGCCTTTTAATTGAAAAATAACTCTTAGACATGAATATTTCTACAATGATGATGAGACTTCTTCAAGAATGCCAACAGAATGTGATTTTCAAGTTGTCATCCATTAGCCTTAGCTTCGATACCATGTTGAGAAATCAATAGGCAGGTAAAAGTGACAATTTATCTTACTTGATAATTACTTATGAAAGTACTATTTGATTATTATTCTTATATTTGTATTATTATTTTCATCAGTCAATAACCAAAATGAAAAAATATGAAGATAAAAAAGAACAAGAGACACTAGATATAGGCTCCAAGCCAAGGCAAAAACCCCAGAAGGATAAAAAATTAAAAATTCTCCTCTTATTATAGAAACATATCAAAGTGAGAACTCTAATACCCAAGAATTCAACCTCCATGAAGCCAAGTCAAGACCTTAAAATTATTAGATCATCTTCCATAGAGAACTTGTTTTATCTGAGATCATCTTCCACAAAATATTCACATTATCTCATATATATAATCATAAATATAATATTTACTTGCCTAAGTATAACCTCATGAACTCACTCTCCTTAATACGAATGGAGCTTCTAAAATTGACATATTTTTTCCTCATAACTCATCACAGAAAAAAAATCAAATTTCTTACCATTTTCGTGGAAGACGCATTCCAATAAATAATTGTTCTCATATGCAAAAAGTTACTTATTTTGAGTGAGCTGAATTGTCATCCAGGAGGATCAACTTGGCTTCTTGAGGTGAATTGACCTAAATTAAATTTTGAAAAATTATTTTTCTTTTTTATTTACAAGAAGTCCAAATAAGAATTTGACTCTTTAACTCAACAAATCCTAGAAGAATGAAGAACATTATTAACTAATAAAAAAATATGTTCCTTTTTTATTTACAAGAAGTCCAAATTTGACTTTGATTCTTTGACTCAACAAATCCTAGAAGCATGAAGAACATGATTAACTAATAAAAACATATTTTTCTTCTTTATTTTTCTTTTTCTTCTTTTTATATAAAATACATAATAACACAAGTATAGTTACAACTATGAATATTGAACCTAGTTACACTTTTCAACATTTTGAACTTGGAGGCATTCCTTTTTTTTGGCTATGATAGTGCATTAGGGAATCCTTTCATGGTAACTTCCTGAATTTGTATATAAATGGTGTAGGTATTAACCCTTTACATAAATTACCTGCAAATGAATTCTTAACGTAGAAAATATACAATGTTGAGAACATAAAACATAAAAGAAATATACACATAGATTTTCCCCTGGATCACAAAATCAGGACTACCAGATTGATTTTTCATTATATTCATTTCAATGTTACAATATATATATATATATATATATATATATATATATATATATATATATATATATATATATATATATATATATATATATATACATGTCGAAGCATTCCTAAACCCTAATCCATTAACCCTATATTAGAACATAACTGTAGTTTATTGAATGGATCTACAAAATACCATGGACATAAAACCATCATGCCCAAAACCATGTGGAAAAACCATGCACAAAACCATAGGTAGGTTTGCCCACCTATTATAGGGTCAATTTTTTTTTTCCTAAGGTGCTACCCCTGACCCCGTGCAAGGGGGCTACCACCCCCTTGCAAACCCCTTGGCAGGGGGGACTTCCCGCCCACCCCCCCTGTGACCCCCCTATTGTACCCAATGTAATGAATAGGGGAAGAGAATATAACACACACCCAACAAATGGCATAATTTTAGAGAATCTTGTCACAAAAAACTATAATTCTCCATGCACAGTGTTAGAAGCATGTTCGTGGTTTTTGAACCAACTTTGGACCTTCATGATGCTTAAAGGTGTGCCACAAATATCTAAGGGATTATCCCTCCTCACATTTGGGGACTCAAAGGATTACCCTTGAATAATGCAGAACATGCTCACCTACATGAGAGTCTAGTAAAGTCTCAACATATCGACAATGTGGTCGATGAAATTGTTCATTAGCATTGACATGGAGTGAGAGAAAGAAAACTCAAGGGAATGAATGATACCATGTTAGAGGTGTTTCATTGATGGTGTTGGCTAGAGCACATGTTTTCTCATTGCAAATGGAAAATATTTTGAGCAGAGGGGCTAGGGGACATTTCTTTGAGAATGAATTGAGCTGGGCTTGCTTTGATACCATGTCAAACTGGGATGAGAAAATATAGTGTTACATCATAATTTCACTATTATGAAGTTATTTTATTACATTTGATGACACTTGGTTTCATCTTCCAAGACATATGTTGGCCTTTAATATTTAACTAATTGTTCACATCCTTACTCTTTGATTTACAATGATATAGAAATCATGTAGAGTTATGTGTCTTGTTATTGTCCTATGTTATAGTAGTCAAAGTCAAGCTTAGTTTTTTTAATTATTTTGGTAAAATTTTAAAACTCTTATATGATCTCATAGAGATCAATTCTTATTGTCAATAGGGTATGTTAAATATTGATTGCTAAATAAAATCAAGTTGTCAAAGTTTTAAAATGGTTTAGGTTAGATGAGTCTACGATAATGTGTAATACAAAGTTATGAGTGAAAGATAGTAGTGGGTCATTATTCTCCCACCATTGAAATAAATAATTTGTGTATTTTTAAGTCAGTTACCAGGTCAATTCAAATATTTTATCATAATTTTACCACTGCAAGTTGATGTTGCACTTTCCTTTTTTGTTGCGCATCTCTTTTTTTTTGTGCTTCAATATTCCAAATTTGAAAAATAAATCATTGAAATAAAATGATGGCTTGAATCACGTCGAAGGTAAAGAATAAATGGAATTGTCTCTTAAGAATACATCAAGCGGGCTTCTAATCCTTTTTAGACATTGTGAACAATAGATCAAGGTTGTTGTGTTTTGGAGGTAGGTCTTCGCTGTGCTTCTGTAGATTGGAGGTTTTGTTGTACCACTATCACTCTTAGGTTCCAAATATATCTTCCCTAGCATAATTCACATTGTGTGTTTTTTTTCAATCTTTAGCAATTGAGCAGAGCTCCCATAAAATCTTGCAACCCTGCTAAACTTGAATTCGTTGTGCTTTCTCGCTACGCTTGTGTATTGGGAATTTTGTTGCATATAGAAACAACCAATCGTTGTGTTTTGGTATGTGAATTAGGTTCTTGTTGTTTTAACTTGTCAATATAGGGTATATCTATCCGAAATGTGTCAGAATCCCTCATCTAAACCCTAATTATATATTTTTTGCACCATTGTTGCGCTAAGTTATTGAGCAGTTTAATAGCATTTTAAAACCCTAGAATTCAAGTTGACAATTGAACCTTTTGATAGCCCCTAGAGAAAGAAAGTTACAATTTCATCAATGTAAAAGGCTGCTCAACCAGTTATAGTAATCTCATTCAAAAGGCCACAGACTTCAGTGGACCTATATGATAGTAAAAAGGGAAAAAATCATAAATTTTCTTGTGAGGTGGTAGAGGTTTCCAAGAAAACACTCGCAAGAGTTGATGCAAAGAGGTTACCCACCAAGAAAACACCTAAAAATATCACTAACATCCAACAAACTATATTAGAGAATTTTCATCTAAATCACAAGGATGAGGAAATTATGGAATTACCGGAACAATTGAAAAATGACCATTTAGTCATTGCTCAGCTTCAATATGAGAATAGGGAATTGAAGAAGAAAATTTTGGAGAAGACATCTAAAGTTGGTGAAGCAAAACCTGTGATGAAGACAACTTCAATTTCCACCAAGTATAGAGGTAAAGTAAAGGTAGAAACAAAGGACATTCAGGATCTTAAGACTTAACAATCAAGGGTCCACATGACCAGATCTTCAACTAAGAAATTGGATCTACATAAAGAATGTTTGATTAAAGGATATTCAATGCAAGAAAAGAAGAAGAATGAGATGGATGAAGGGAAACATTATTTTCTGATAAGATGAGGAAGCAATTGAATAAAGTTCAAGATGAGATTTCTAGGCTTAGAGAATAGGATGAAAGAGTCAAAGAAAAGATACATGACGACTTGAATATCTGTGAGCCAAAATTGCTTGAAGCTAAGTAAATGTTTAAGAGAAATATTCCTCTACGCAAAAATCTGAAGAAAATTTACACGGAAAACCTAACTTTGAAAAAGGAGGTGAGGACTACAAAACAACAGTTAGAGGAGGCATTACAAGAAAAAAAGAAGGAAGAAAGAGGAAATCTAGACTTGTTCGCTGATGTTGCAAATGTTTGAGTCTGGACAATAAATCAAGATAAATTTTTATTTTTTCCTTTTTACTTGAAGTGTACTATCCTTTTCCATCATATCCTCTGCATTTTGGGTATTTTTTGTAAACGAATAAGGTGACATAGTAATGCAACAAATGTGTTGTGCTATTGTTAAAACATTAACATTTGATAGAGGGCAACACTTTTTATTGTGTATGGAGGCTCATGAAGGTTTCCAGAATCATCAAAAAAACTATTTTCCTTGGTCATAGACCTCAACACTTAGACAAAGCAATGCACGTGAAAATTTGTTGTGCTCAGACGTTGTGTTTTTGTTTTAAGTTTTGTTTTTCAAGGATGGGAGTTTAATCTACGAACATGTGTCATCCAATAGTATTTGATGATATATAGGTTTTATTTCATATGTGTGGCACATTATGAAGTCTAGGAGGTGATCGAAATATTGCAAATCATCAACTCAATGAAGGAAGTAGTCCAAGGAAGTACCCCAACGTAATGTTTACATTTAAAATTTTTAATTTAATATCGGAACTATTTAAAAATAAATATAGTTATTATTATGTGTAAACACAATATAAATTTAAAATATAAAGAGGGTTACTAAAAAAAAGCATGCTAAATAAATATAAATATAAATAAACATAAGGTATGGTAAATAAGTAAAACATTTTGGTAAATAAATATAAATATAAATAAAATAAAAGTAAGGTAAGTAAATAAAACCTCCTTTTATATTTATTCCACAAACCTCTTTATATTTAGGTAAAAAAAGTGGTATGCTAAATAAATAAAAATAAAAAAGTGGTATGCTAAATAAATAAAAATATAAATAAACAGAAGGTACGGTAAATAAATAAAACATTTCGGTAAATAAATATAAATATAAATAAAATTAAGGTATGGTAAGTAAATAAAATCTATTTTTATATTTATTCCACAAACCTCTTTATATTTACGAAAACTCAAAAAAGAGATTTTATTTAAGTGAAACCTATGGGAAAAATACCATTTTAATACCATGGGATAAATACCATATTTATAGAAGAGGCATGGTAAATAAATAAATATAAAATAGGTATAAAGAGGTATGGTAAATAAATAAAAATATATCAAATAGGATTATAAATTAACATCTAATTATGTACCAAGCCTATGGGCCAAATACAAAGGTAGATAAAAGATATATGGTAAATAAATAAAATATAAATAAATGATAGGTATGGTAAATAAATAAAACCTCTTTTTATATTTACTCAATAATCCTCTTTATATCTACGAACACTAAAAAAAGAGGTTTTATTTAGGTGAACCCTGTGACCCAAATAACATGAGAAAAATTATTATTAATAGCATGCAAAAAAAACATTAATATCCCTAATATTAATATTCAAATATTAAGATTATTATTATTATTATTTATTCGAATATTAAAATTAATATATTATAACATTAATATTATTAAATTTAATAAATTTGTTATATTATAATATATATTAATATATCATGATATATATTAATTCTAGATATATATGGGAAGGAAGAACAAAGACATAGAGTGATAGAGGTGGAGTCACAAGGGAAATATGGAGACAAACTGAAGGAGGGGGGAGAGAAGGAATGGACTGAGAAAGAGGGAGAGGGAGACACAAATATGGAAGGGGGAGAGATACAAGGAGACATGGAAGGAGATAATGAGAGTATTTGAGGATAGAGAGAGCGAGAGAGAGAGATGGGGGAAGAAAGAGGAAATATTTGAGAGAGTACTTGAGAGAGAGGAGGAGAGAGGGAGGGATAGAGTGATGGAGTTGAAGGAAGAAAGAGGGAGGGAATAAGAAATACATAGAGAGTGAGAAGTGGAGAGAGAGAGAGAGGGAGTTACAAGGGAGAGGTGGAGAGAGAGGGTGTATGTTTAGGGGTGAGATAAAG
The DNA here is from genome assembly GCA_034641835.2 of Pinus albicaulis. NCBI lineage: Eukaryota > Viridiplantae > Streptophyta > Pinopsida > Pinales > Pinaceae > Pinus > Pinus albicaulis. The sequence continues at coordinate 420,389,468 of CM076583.1, read as the reverse complement.
AAACAAATAAAGAAAAATGGAGAGAAGGCAGAGAGAAGGAGAGATAATTAGAGAATGAGTAAAATAGTAACATATTTGGAGAGAGAGAGAGAGAGAGAGAGAGAGAGAGAGAGAGAGAGAGATGTGGGGGAAGAGAGAGGATTGGAGGGAAAAGAGAGAGAGAGAGAGTGAGAGAGGATTGGAGGGAAAATAAAGAAAGAGAGAAAGAAGATTAGAGGGAAAATAGAGAGAGAGAGAGAGAGAGAGAGGGGGGGGGGGAGTAGGAGAGAAAGGGAGAGAGAGGAGGAGAGTGATGGGGGAAGAGATAGGATTGGAGGGAAAATAGAGAGAGAGAGAGAGAGATGGGGTAAGAGATATGGAGGTAGGATAGAAAGGGAGAGATAGGAAGGATGATAGAGAGGCGGAGAGAGGGAGGGAGAGAGGAGGAGAGAGTGATGGATAGAGAGATAGAGTTTGAGGGGGAGAGAGGGAGGGAATAAGAAAGACATGGAGAGTGAGAAGTGGATAGAGGGAGGGAGTGGCAAGGGAGAAAAGGAGAGAGATTGGGTATGTTTGTGGGTGAGACAAAGAGACAAAGAAGGAGAGATGGAGAAAATAGGGGAGAGAAGGAGAGGTAACAAGAGAGGGATGGATATAGTAAGAAAGTTGGAGGGTGAATAGAGAGAGAGAGAGAGAGAGAGAGAGAGAGAGAGAGAGAGTTGGCAGAGAAAGGGATAGAGAGGAAGGAAGAGAGATGATGTGAATAGTGGAGAGAGGCAGGGAAACAGAGATGAAGTTGGAGGGGGAATGAGAGGGAGGTAAGAATAAGGAGAGAGAGAGAGAGAGAGAGAGAGAGATGGGAGGAGGGAGGTATAGATAGATTGATTGGAAAAAGAGAGTGTATGTTTTGGGGGTGATATAGACAGACAGAGGGAGATAGAGATATTGATGGAAGGTGAAGGAGGGAATAAGAGAGAGATGGAGAGAGGGAGGGAGGGACAGAGATATTAATAGATATGGAGTGAGAAAGTGTGTGTGTGTGTTTTTTTGGGTGAGATAGAGATATAAATAAGGAGAGATGAAGGGAGATGTAGATATAAATAGAGGGGGGAGAGAGGGAAGAATATTTATTGCACTATATGCATTGATTTTAGTGTAGATGGCGATTTATAATCCTACTTTTTTTCTTTCACTAGATGCATTGATTTTAGTGTAGATGTTGATTTCTAATGATATTTGATTGATTGCACTAGATGGATTGATTTCAATGTACATGATTTCGAATAACATTTGATTGCTTGCACTATATGCATTGATTTCAGTGTATATGATGATTTCTAATGCTATTTGATTGCGTGCAATAAATGAATTTATTTCAATGTAAATGGTGATTTCTAATCCTATTTGACTGCTTGTACTAAATGCATTGATTTTAGTATAGATGTTGGTTTTTAATCCTATTTTCATACTTGCACTAGATGCATTGATTTGAGTGTAGATGTTGATTTCTAATCCTATTGACTGTTTGCATTAGATGCACTGATTTCGGTGTAGAAGTTGTTTTCTAATATTACTTAATTGCTTGCATTAGATGCGTTGATTTCAGTGTAGATGTTGATTTCTAATTTGATGTATGATGGTACATTAACTTTAAAGTGATTGGATTAACAATGCGCATTGATTTCAGTGTAAGAAAAATAAATTGTTGGCAATGTACATTGATTTTTATGTTATAGTAATTAAATCTATTAATATTGGAGAGCAAGAGGGACAAGCTATGGTTTTTACTACAACAACTCAAGCTAAATATTTAAATGGTTTACAATTTCAACTATCCTTTTCATATAATCGATATGAGAATATGAAAAAGCTGACAAGGGTGACAATAAGAATAGCAGAAGAAATTGTTTGAAATTGATCACAATGAAGGCTATTTGCAATTGACTATATTATTATTATTCACATGAGTCTATCATTTGACACTATTACATTGTCACCTTGCATTCAAATTTTCTATTTAATAAATTTTCATCATTAAAGTTATTAACAATATTTATCATCTCAACAAACTAAGGTAACTAAGAAAATTTAAAATTAAAATGACCAAATTAATCTCAGACATATTTAGCATATTTAAAATGATAGTATATTAATATTATATTTATTTACATATTATTGATAAAATTAATCATGTGTTCAATAGATTTTCCTTGATTTTCCTTGGCCGCACACTATTGAAACTAAGCCTAGCTCCATCTTAACTCTGAATCTACCAAGCCCCGAGAGGGATCAAATCTCTCTAGGTGCAAATCTCTCTTAATTAAATAAAGTGATTATAGCAACCGGTTTTTAAAATTTGATGACCTCAAATTATGATAAAGTTTTTCCATTGTTTAAAAAAAATATTAAGGAAAATTGTTTAGTATATATCATTAGTAAAGAGGAAACAATGCAAATTTGATGACAACAAATTCTAATAACTTTTTTCCATTTAAAAAGAAAAAATATTAAGGTAAAATCTTTAGTATATATTAAAAGTAAGTACGAGACAACGTGGCATGGCTTTCCTGTTTTATCACTGGCCTAGGATGTTCTCCACTGTTTAAGATCCGATGTCACCCCCTTCACATTATTTACCATTAAAAAAAAAAAATTTAATTACTGTACCCAAATTAACACCTTATAATATATCATTTGTATTAAATTGGTAGGAAATCACATGATAACATATGCACATACATATTCGAACTTAATCTTTACATTGGTACAATTAATATGGTTTGGGCTCTTGGCATTAATTCCAACATTTATTGATTACCCTACTTTATTATGTCATGGAATATTAATCATTTATGCATGTATAGTACTGAGTCGAGATTTTCTTCTAAAGATTGGTTTAATTATTTTTTTATTTCAGGACATACCTAAGATCCAATTATTCTGGTTACCTTATCACTCATCATCCAGAAGTATTTTCTCGTTTACTCTGAATGCTTGGAAACTGTCGGTTGTGAATGGATTATGGGTTATTGTGTTGTCCGTTGATCCACAAAACCTAGATCCAATGGTGGAAACATTTATGGATGGGCTTAGGGTAACCACCTGACCAAAGAATCACATTCACGCCACAATTGTCTCTGCGCTTCTGTGGTTTCGATCTTCAATTTTCTTTTATTTCCCTCTGTTGTCAATCTATGGAAACAAGTGTAAATCTACTTCCTTCTCCGAGCATGAGATGGACCTAGTTTTTCTGTTATGCATGAGGTAAATTTTGTTTTCTATAGATATTTTCTTCATTGGGACTCTGTGTTGAGATGCCATGTGATTAGGGTCTATTTTAAAAGTTTTCTTCATTGCTTCTGCACCCTGCTCATCGATATTTCACTGGTGATCGTATTTATTACTCTAGTTTTCATTTTCTACGTGTAATTGCTCAGGTTTTAGAGAGAAGCTTGGTTTTTTATCCACAGGATGTTTCTCAGTTAAACCATGTGTTGTTCTTAAATGATGTTCAAGATGGTAACAACATGGTGCATGAGGCTTTTTATTCAGAAATTGATCTCAGTTTCATTTTTCACAAGAAATAAAGAGCACCACCTTCAGTGTGTGCTGAGAGCTGGAACCCAGGTAAGAACATGCCTTTTTTTGTTTTCAATTTCTTCTTATTTTACCCATATTATAATAGTAATGTATTCATGTTTTCTTTTGTTATTTATTTGATGCATGCAAGGGTTGGTTGCAGGCAGTATTGGAGGGAAATTCAGATTTTCTTTTTGCTCCTCCTCAGTGGCCTCCACAGGTAAGCTGAAATTCCCTTAACCAAAATTATAATGCTGTCATATTTGTCTTGAGGGTTTTTCTGAGGATTAAACCCTATGTTTGTAACAGGTACCAGAAACCGGCCTTGGTCATTGCATGGGTTTTAACTTAAGGCTTCCTTCGTGAGGAATGGCTCTTGAACCATAATGTAAAGGGGTTTTCGGTGAACTATTATTTTAAAGGTTTATGACTGATATCATTACCTGACCTTGTAGAAGTTCCATCTAAAATTATGAGCTTTAACTGTATAATTTTGTTTGTACTCTATATAATTTTTCGAGGGTTTGTCCCTAAATTTGGCTCTGTCGTCTGTGTTCACTCGCTCGTTTTCTATAGGCTTTCATGTTTATAAATGCACATCTTTGTTATACTTCCGGTGTTTATTTAAAATATTGATAAAGTTTTTTGATTCAGTTGTATGTAGGGAAAGATTGGATTCTGGTTAATATGTTTAAAATCTGTGGCATTCCACAATGGACATATTCAAAACATTTTCTGAATATTTTGATTGGGTTCAATGTTCTGTGCTATTGTGTTTTCCACCTTATAGAATTAACACACATTCTAGGATTTCAAAGCTTCTTTCCGTGTTTATTTGTAGAAGCTTCTTCAACGTCTATTTTAATCAATAAACGGATAGAGGACATTGATCCCCGCTCTGTTCTCTACGGAGCTCGGGTTCTAAACCATGAAGCTTAATGTCTCTATTCTCAAGTTACTAGAATTGTATAAGTAGTTAAAATAGCTTTCATAGCATGCATTTTATCATTTGATCTTTCCTTTCCTCAGTATACATATACATATATATATATATATATATATATATATATATATATATATATGTATGTATGCATGTGTAGTTTTATTATGTAGTTTTAAATGCAATTATTTATTTTGTACATTGCTATCATGTCGGGGTTAAGAACATTTACTCAGCTAGATAATGTTTTCCTATTTGAAGAATTATTCTCTGGTATATATATATATATATATATATATATATATATATATATATATATATATATATATATATATATATATATATATATATATATATATATATATATATATATATATATATGTTTGTACCAGATTCCTCAGAAATTAATATTTACACAGGTTAATAGCGTTTTAAAGCAAGGATATCTATATTTCAATTTTCTTGACTTTAGCATGCCATAAACCGATTTATTTATCTAATATTCAGATTTATTCCATATTTACTAGAAAGGAAATTCTAGCTTATCTGATAATATTTTATTTTTCCTCTAGTAAAATCAAAACAAAGAATAAATACAGTTTTTCATTATCTTTCCTAAAGCTTAAGCAAAAATCTCAAATGATTATCTCATTTTTTCTATCCAACTAATTTGTGCCACCCTACCATGAGAGAGGCAATCACGTTCTCTACTCCCCCCGTGCTCTACACCAGAGTCTAAGGTAGCATTTTTTATCTAGAAGCTAGGTGATCCGGGTTTATACAGGAAAAAAACAGAATAAACATATAACCATAAATACAAATATGCAGAGGAAATAACACTAAATTTAATTAATATCAAAGAACTGAAATTTTCTTACAGACAAAATTGGTAATAAAACTAGCTAGGGCGCTGGTAGCTATCTCTGAGAAGAGATGTGGCAGCTACAGGCCTCTGAACTGAGTTACAATGAGGCTCAAGGGCATATTTATTATTTAGAAACAATGGGAAATCCTAAACATCCAAAACTATGGGCCCCGTTTGGGTAAATTGGTGTTTCAACTTCCCGGGGACGTAACTTTCGCATATGATCTTCGTTTGACGCGTACCATACCTTGTTAGAAAGATCTATCTGAGGACTAAAAATTTTTGATGATAAAAATTGGTCCATGGACCCATGTTGCTCCCCGTTTTCCAAAAAAACGTCGTTTAGGGCCTCAAAAGAGCTCCAGATGTTCATGACCGGAAAAACTGCTAAAAATACTAAGTTGTGCCGAAACTGAAAAAATGAAAGAGAAAATGGTGGGGCCCCAAGTGGAATAGGTAGGTGACCACCAATATCCACCTGGATCATTCCTCCCCCCTTAGGAAGCAATGGTCCCCATTGCGTTAAGTTGCTCCATGAGATGAGGAAATTTCTGCTGAACTTGGTCCCTGGTGAACCACTTTCCTTGGTGCTGGAGTTGGCCAGCTTTGACAACCTGATACAGTTGGATATTATGTTGGTGAGTGTTCTTGATTTGCATGTCCATGATACAATCTGTGGTGGCCTGTTCCATGCCTTCTGGGTTTAACTCTGTTGGTGTGAGTTGTTCTGCAATTTCAGAGGTGTCTAGTAGAGGTGGGAAGTAAGGAATGCAACAGAATAAACATATAACCATAAATACAAATATGCAGTAGAAATAAAAATTCATTTCATTAATATCAAAGAAATGAAATTTTCTTACAGACAGAATTGGAAATAAAACTACCTAGGGCACTGGTAGCTATCTCTGAGAAGAAAATTTGGAACTTGCGTACCCCCCAAGAGTGCCTTGTAAGTGTGGCCGAATTCTGGGTCGCTCTCATAGAGAAGTGGCCAATGAGAAGTCTCGTGCCCACAAGAGTTGAGAACAGTGGTGAGCGCCACGATCAGTGGTCGACTAAGGCAGTCTACAAAATTATTGGTGCTAGCCTTCTTGTACTTGATGTTCAAATGAAACTGTTGCAGATATGTGGACCACTTCTAATGGCAGTCATTCTGTAACTTCCCTTTTGTCTGTATGAACTGCAAGGGCCAGTGGTCTGTGTGGATGATTGTTTCCTTCCCCAGAATGTAATGCTTCCATTGTCGACAAGCTTGCACAATGGAATACATTTCTTTGTCATAAGTGGGATACTTGCGAATTATGTCAGACAGTGTCTCACTGTGATATGCCATTGGATGTCCCTGTTGAGTAAGAACTTCCCCAATGGCATAGTCAAAGGCATATGTCTCGATCTCAAATGGCTATTGCAAGTATGGTAATGTGAGCACTGGGGTAGAATAAAGGCGATTTTTCAATTCTGTGAACGCCTTCTGTTGAGGTTCCGACCAAAAGAATTTTTCTCTCGCTCCTCCCTTAGTGACTTGACTCAAGGGCCAATTGATATGAGAGAATCCCGACATGAACCTATGGTAGAAATTAGCAAGACGCAGAAAGCTACGAGGCTCTGTTATAGTGGTTAGTGCTGGCCAATCCTGAATGACTTGGATCTTGGTTGGATCCACATGCACCCCCCTTTCATCAATAATGTATCCAAGATATTGAACTTGGGTCATGCCAAAAGTGCACTTCTCCAAATCAGCACACAACTTGTGTTGCCGCAGTGTTTGGAGGACTTGTCGGATGTGGTGAAGGCGCTCTTGCCAAGTCTGGCTGAAGATCAGAATGTCATCCAAGTACACCACTACAAATGAGTTGGTGAATGGCCGCAAGGTGTCGTCCATCATCCTCATGAAGGTTTCGGGAGAATTCTTCAACTCGAAAGGCATGACCATCCATTTGAAAATTTCTTCGTTGGCTTTGGAGGTAGTCTTCCACACATCAGAGGGTTCAATTGGTACCTGGTGATACCCAGACTTCAAGTCGATATTGCTGAAATATTTTTCACCCTTGAGTTGGTCCAGAAGGTCATCAATCCATGGGATCGGGTACCTATTCCAGACAATGATCTTGTTCAACACCCGATAGTCAATACAGAGTCTCCATGCCCCATCCTTCTTTTGTACCAACATGATCGAGCTCCCACAGGGCGATGAACTTGGTCGGATGTGACCTTTTTGCAGCAGCTCCTGAATCTGCCTCTTGATTTCATCGTTCTCCAGAACAGAGCACCGATAGATCAGTCCATTGGGTAGCGACACACCTAGGGTTAGATCAATCAGATGCTTGACCTAACAGTGCAGAGGAACCCCTGTGGGTGAGGTGAAGATGTCCCCGTACTCCACTACAATTTTATCCATTTGTTTTTGTCGTGCAGAGGAGCCCTGTCTGGAGGTCGTGGCCATAGTCTTCTTCTTGCCATGGGGGCGGATCATCAGGAAAACGAATTTTCTGGTTTGGGAAATGAGCTTACTGCATTGTTTTGCAGTAACCAAAGAGATAGTAGCAGGAGGTGGTACCTCTGGTATCCTGTACATCTTATTTCCCAAAGTAACAATAACAGCGCGAGGCCGAGACTCATACATAGCATGATGCTTCCACAAGTATGGTTGTCCTAATAATACATCAGAAACATCAATATGAGAAACGTCACATAATACCTCATTCGTGAAGGGCTTGATGCTATAAGGAAGGCGGCACTGCTGGCTGACACGGATATCTTGTCCTTGGTGAAGCCACCCGATGGTGTATGGATGTGGGTGAGATGTGGTCGACAAGCCCAACCGCTTCATGACGTCTACTAAAATGAGGTTATTTTGGCTCCCATTTTCGACAATGAACTATACCGAGGAGCCCTTTACCCACATATGGGAGTGGAAGAGACATTCCTCCTCCTCTGGATCTTTCGGTTCCTCCTTCTGGATCTTCGTAGTGGCAACAGTGGCATTGGGCTCCACATAAATAATCTGTTTCCTTTTGTCATTCCCCTTGTTAGGTTCTGATTCAGAGTTGAAGCATGCATCTGACTCAGAAGCCCTCATCTCGCCCACTAGCGATTGCTTGGTCCGACACTCACTTGTGTTGTGAGTTGAGCTCTTATGGAACTCACACCACTTTCCCGTGTCCTTCTTTGGCTTTGCGGTGTTGTTCTTTGCTTGTGGCTTCGACAGTTTGTCTTGAGTCACCATGCCTTGGATTTGTCCTTTGTTCTGCAGTTTGGGAGCACCTTTCCCTTGCTTTTGATTTGTAGATCCAAAGTCTCGCTTCTTCTGTTTGAATTTCTGCTCAATCTTGGCAGCATACTGGTATGCCGTACCAAGCGAGGAGATGTTGAGGAACTCCATTTCCTCTTGAATGTATCTGTGTAGACAAATGAGATACTTTAGCACTAGATGTTTCTCTGAATATCTGATACCCAACTTGGTGCGTAGGGTATGGAACAGATTTGTCAGCTCATGCACAACTTGAGCCCTTTGTTGTCGCAGTGTGGTCCATTGTATGTACTTGTCCTCATAGCTCCCCACGGGATAGTATTGTTCTTTGATGGTGTCTCGAAAGGAATTCCAAATGGGGATGGCCGAGAACAGAGAGGGTTCTGTCTCGTCCTTTTTCTCACAGTGGGTTTCCCACCAGTCCGTGACATGGGGGGAAACTTTGAGGAGTGAAAAAATAATATTCTCCCTGTCGGAAAAGTCATGAACCGAGAAATATCCTTCTAATAGATTCAACCATATATCTATGGCATCTGCATCTATTTGACCCTCAAATATGGGAATTTCAAAATTTACTTGTACCTTAAAAGGAGTTGCACCTCCAGAGTGGCTACTGGATGCAGATGCACCACCAGTGGGTAGTTGTTGAAGGATCTGGGCAAAGTTATCCATCTTCGCATTCCTTTGTTTTTCAAGGGCCTCCTCAAGCAATATTTTGATAGGATCTCTTGCTCCCTCATATTTATTTTCATCCCCCATGGGCGTCCGCCGGGGTTTTCGAGGCTGATCTTGCAAAGGTTCCACCAGATCGAGCCCTAACTCCTTATACCCCGACCTCGTTGGGGACATTAAAAGAAGGATCGGGAAAAAGCAGACCCCTCTGATACCACAGATCCAGGTTTATACAGGAACGCAACAGAATAAACATATAACCATAAATACAGAGATGTAATGAAAATAACACTTCATTTCATTAATATCAAAGAACTGAAATTTGCTTACAGACAGAATTGGAAATAAAACTAGCTAGGGCGCTGGTAGCTATCTCTAAGAAGAGATGTGGTGGCTACAGGCCTCTGAACTGAGTTAAAATGAGGCTCAAGGGCCTATTTATTATTTAGAAACAATGGGAAATCCTAAACAGCCAAAACCCTAACCCTAGGAGATGAAGCGCCAAAACTATGTGCCCCGTTTTGGTAAATTGGTTTTTCAACTTCCCGGGGGTGTAACTTTGGCATACAATCTCCGTTTGATGTATACCATACATCGTTTGAAATATCTATCCGAGGACTACAAATTTTGAGTGACGAACATTGGTCCATGGATCCATGTTGCTCCCCGTTTTCCCAAAAAACGTCGTTTAGGGCCTCAAAACGGTCCCCGAAGTTCAGGACCCAAAAAAATGTTAAAAATAGTAAGTTGTGCCGAAAATGAAAAACTAAAAGAGAAAATGGTGGGGACCCAAGTGGAATAGGCGGGTGACCACCAATATCCACTTGGATCACTAGGCCTCAGGACCTTTGTCCAGCCTACACCGCTTCTGGGTTACAAAGCTCCACTGGTTCTGAGCCATCTCTGGATAACTCTTCCTTACAACATTCGACTGTTAACCCTCTTCATTTTATCCATGAACAGAACCCCTTCTACTTCTCAAGATTTCCTTTTTATCCCCTTGGGGAAGGTAACTGTCAAAAAATTTCTCTTCATTTTTACTCCGGAATCTTGGAATTTTTTACCAATCATTTAACCGACTACTATAGTAATTTTATTCATAAAATAGATCTCAAATCCACTAACAAATAATCCTATTCATTAATCTCTTTTTCACTAACAAAAAAAATCAAATGTATTTTATAATAGTCTTTCAAACATAACATTTAAAAATTAAACTAGGTGTTACATCTTCCCCCAATAGAGGTAAACACCGTCGTCAATGTTTACTTCACTGCAGCAAACATTTCAGGATATGATTCTCGTATAGATTTTTCGCCCCCCTAAGTAGCCTCCTCCAGGCTAAAGTGATTCCACTTCACTTTAACTTGGGGGAAGGCTCATCTCCAGAGCGTTACTTATATCTGATAGAGAATAGGTTGAAGTTATACCAGAAATTTGTCGCCCAATTCTACCTATTTCCAATAGCCATATATATTCGAATTATCTAAAATTTATTTTCCGATAGCCATATATATTCTACCTATCCTCGGTGCTTTTAAATTCTCTCTAATTTTTCTTACCTCGCGCTCCATTTCCTCTAGCATGTCTGGTCCAAGCATCATTTTGGTTTTATAACTACTCTAGTTTATGGGGTTTAGACATTGTCTTCTATACAATGCCTCAAAAGGACTCATATTGAGGGGTTCTTGGTATCCATTGTTGTAGGAAAATTAGACTAGATGTAAATACTCTTCCCACTTCCTAGGTTGTTTCATCACGTACATGCGCATCATGTCTTTAAATATTTAATTCACCCTCTTAGTTTGTCCATCCGTTTGAGGATGATAGGTTGTAATAAACTGGATATGTGTTCCCAAACTAGTGAATAGTGTCTTCCAAAAAGCTGAGGTGAACTTTACATCTCAATCTAAGATGACGATTCTTGGAATTTCGTGCAGTCTAAATATTTCCCTCATGAAGATGTCAGAAATATATACAATCTTGTAAATCTACTAAACTGGTATGAAATGAGCTACCTTGCTGAGTTTTTCCACCACCACAATAATTGAATCATTGTGTCTCTTACTTCTCATTGATGAAATCAACGGAGATGAATTCCCATTTCCATTCTGGTATAGGAATGGGTTGAAGCAATCCTACTAGATGTTGGTGCTTTACCTTAACTTACTGACGCTCCAAACATTTTTTCAGGTATTAAGCAATGTTTTTACTCATTCCAGGCCACAAATAGTCCTTTCTAATTGTTGGTAGTATCTTTTGATATCATGGATGTCCAGCATAGGGACTTCGATGATATTCATCCAAAATCAGCTCTTTAGAGCTCATCTGATTTGGAATACATATATTTCCTCGAAATGTCAAACTTTTTATTCCATTAATCCCATACTTTGATTTCTTTCCTTGTTTTTCCGCCTCCCATGCATGCTGCCACAAAAACTGATACTCAGGTTCCCTCTTTTCTGCCCCCATTATTTTCTCTTGGAACTTAAATTCTGTTTGTTTAAAGTAAAGTTCATAGATGCAATGTAGTTTCCTACTCAAAGCATTAGCTACACGGTTACCCTTACCTTCCACATGTTGAATGTAAAAGTCAAATTCGCTTACGAATGCATTCCATCTTGCTTGGAGGGCATTTAAATCATATTGTTTGAAGTAGCTAGTCAAGCTACTGTGGTCGGTTCTTAGCACAAACCTTTTCCCTAATAAGTAATGCCTCCAAAATCATAGTGAGTGCACTAACGCAGTTGGCTCTAAATCATAAGCAAAGTATCGTTGCTCATGGTCCTTTAGCTTCCTAGATTCATATGCTATTACCTTGCCATCATGTGTCAATACCGCTCCCACCCCTTCCTTACAAGCATCGGTGCAGACTTCCAACTCCTTGCTTGGGTCATCTAATTTCAATACAGCGAAAATATTAAACAGTTCTTTAAACCATTAAAAAATGGCTTGAAAACCATTATTCCACTTAAAAATTTGCCCCTTCCACTGCAAGGAAGTAATGGGAAGGGATATCTTAGAGAAGCCTTCGATGAAGCGCCAATAAGAACCAGCTAAGCCCATGAAAGAACGTATATATGATACATTTCTGGGAACTCTCCATTCCATGATTTTTTAAATCTTTTCGGGGTCTACGGAGATTCCTTCAGTAGATATTACATGACCAAAATATTGGATCTGTTCTTCTTAAAAATCACATTTGCTAAATTTGGCATAGAGGTGATTTTCCCATAACATTTTCAACACTAAGAATAATTTTTCCTTGTGTTCTTCAGAATTTTTAGAGTATATTAATATATCATCAATGAAAATTAAAAAAAATATATCCAAAAATGAGTGGAAGATACCATGCATCAGACTCATGAAATTTGTTGGTGCATTGGTCAATCCAAATGGTAATAACACAAACTCATAGTGTCTGTATCTGGTACGAAAGGTTGTTTTGGATATGTCCTCATCCTTAATCCGTATTTGGTGATACCTTGATCTACATCGTACTGTCTTTATTTTTGACGAATAACACTAGTTCTCCCCAAGGGGACACACAGAGTCAAATATATCCTTTTTCCAATAGTTCTTGCAGCTGCATTTTTAACTCTGTTAGATTAGGAACACTCATTCAATATGGTTCTCGCGGAACAGGTGTTGCTCAAGGTATTAACTCTATAGTAAAGTCAATATATAATTTTGGGGGTAACCCTAGAATATTTTTCAGGAAACACATGCGTAAAGTTCTGAACAACTTGGATGTTTTCCAACATAAGGGTCTTGTCCTTAGAGTTAGTAAACCCCACTTGTATAGCGTAAAGTTGACACCCTTTTCTGATGCATTTACCCAGCTGGGATGCAGTGACGGGGAATAATTGAAGTGGTTTCTTAATGCCCTGTAATTCTTGAAGATTACCATCTTCCACCTTAAAATTGATGATTTTCTCCTTGCAATCGACCATTGAACAATGTCTTTCTAACTAGTCCATTCCCAACAAAAATTCGTAAGAGCCGAAGGGTAGAATATTTAGTTCCATAATTATATGTTGTCTTCCTATTTCCAGGATACAATTTTATATTTTAGCATTGACTCTTCCCTATTCTCCCGTAGCCAATTGTACCAACCAGGGATTTTTAAATTTCTGGCTTTGCAATGCACATTTTTCAACTATTCGAGGATTTATATAACTTAGAATTGCACCAGGATCAACCAAAATGGAAATAGTTTGGGAATATAACTTACCTTCCAGTTCTATCTTGGTTGGTTGGAAATTTTCTTGTCCATCTTCTAGTGTAGAATTGATCTTTGGTATGCTTCGTGCTACATCCCCTACTGCAGATGCCTATTGCAGATTAGTTGTAACTTCATTTCTTCCGCGGTGAGGGAATTTCTTAAAGTAATGTGCGTCACTGCATCCCCAACATTGTAGCGGTCATTTCTGGATATGTACATGGTTTGGCCTGTTGGATGCTTCAACGGACCGTTCATCAGTTGGCCATTTGGACCTTTGCTGATTTTTCCCAATTTTTCTATTTCCTGGGTTCCTTCCCATGTTTTTATAATTTCCCGATTTCCTACATTTAAAATTTGAAGTACCTTTCACCTTGGACATTTGATAACACATTTTTATTTTCGAATCACCTCATCCATAGTCTTTGGATTCAAAAATTTGATCCTCTCCTTCATGTAAGTAGGTAGGCTAATCAAGAATTGTTGTACCTTTTCTTTTTCATCCCTCAAATACGGTACATACCTTAAAAAGGAGGTAAATTTAGCAATGAACTCATTCATAGATAGTTGAACCAACCTGAACTCATGAAATTCTTGATATTTTTCATCATAAAATTGCTCGGTTAGATACTTGTCCTTAAAATACTGCTGGAACTCGTCCTAAGTCACATTCTGATCTTCAATTCCCCGTACATTTTTCACTTCCTCCCACCATAATGTGGCTTTTTCTCGCAGTTGATAAATAGCCAAGCAATATTTGAGCTTGTTGTTATACTCATAAACTTGAAAATATTATTCATATTTATTATCCATTCTTGTGCAACTTCCTCTGCCTCTCCATCGAAGGTAGAAGGTTTAATTTTCGGAAATTCACCTTATAGCTCCACTTTCTGATGTTTTGTGGCATTTCCAAACTCTGCTTCATTGTACATTATACTTTTGTTACTTCGCTGAGTACGACTTCCTTCCAGATTGTCATTAACTTGCTGTTGCTACTCACTACCTTCATGGGTGTCCCTTTCTAGGCTAGGTTGTGCTGCCCAATGATTATGCTTATCTGAAAGGCTCTTGTCAATTTTCTCATGTTCTTGCATTAACCTTTCATTGTTGCTTCTTACTTGAATAATTTATGTTTTGAGTCGTTGTAAAATATCTAACAATCTATTAGTCTAAAGTTGTTATTCTTCTAGTAATCTGTTAGTTTTCTAGTGTCGATCCATGCTCAATTGTACCAACATTTTTGGGTTAATCTCCAGATTAGGATGGGAATGAGCTTCCCCTATAGCTCTTGGTGTCTGATGACTAGGTCCTCTCCTCATCGAAACTTACCAATAATTCCTGTCATTGTGTACAAAATTAACAAGAATGAAAAACACCCATGGTTATTCAAATGGCCCATCTGGCCTAGTTTGTAACCACACTTTGATACCACTTGTCACATCCTTCACATTATTTTCCATTATTTTTTTTTTATTACTGTACCCAAATTAAAACCTTATATTAAATGTATATATCATTTTAATTACATTAGAAGGAAATCATATGAGAACGTATGCACATATATATTCAAACTTAATCTTTGCATTGGTATAGTTAATATGGTTTGGGCTCTTTTCGTTAATTCCAACACTTATTGATTACCATACTTTATTATGTCATGGAATATTATTCATTTACCCATGTATAGTACTGAGTTGAGATTTAGTTCTTACTGAGAGTGGTTTAGTTATTTGTAATTTTCACTTACCTAAGATCTAATCATTCCGGTTACCTGGTCACTCATCATCCATAAGTCTTTTCTCGTTTACTGTGAATTCTTGGCAGTTGTCAGTTGCGAATGGATTATGGGTTACTATGTTGTTCGTTGATCTGCAAAACCTAGATCCAACGATGGAAATATTTGCGGAGGGGTTTATGGTAACCACCTGATCAAAGAGTTGCGTTCATGCCTCATTTGTCTCTGCGCTTCTATGGTTTCTCTCTACACTTTTATTTTGTTTCCCTTTGTTGTCAATATCCAGAAATAAGTGTAAATATACTTCCTTCTCCAAGCATGAGATGGACGCAGTTTTGATGTTATGCCTGAGGTAAACATTGTTTTCTCTAGATATTTTCTTCATTGCAACTCTGTGTTGAAAGGCCATGTGATTAGGGTATGTTTTACAAGTTTGTTTCATTGCTTCTGCACCTTTCTCATTGAGATTTCATTGGTGATCGCAAGTATTACCCTAGTTGTCATTTGCTAATCGCAATTGCTCAGGTTTTTGAAAGAATATTGGTTGTTTATCCGAAATAGGTTTCTCAGTTAAACAATATGCTCTTCTTAAATCATGTATAGGATGCTAACATCATGGTGTCTGATGGTTTTCATTCAGCAGTTGATTTTAGTTTCATTTTTCACTAGAAATACAGAGTGCACCTTTTGTGTGCATTGAGAGCTGGTACCCACGTAAGAACATGTCTTTAATTGTTTTCCATTTATTCTTATTTTTACTCCCATTTTCATTTGTTTGTTATTTTTTGCATGCAAGGGTTGGATGCAAGCGGTACTGGAGGGAAATTCAGATTTTATTTTTTCTCCTTCCCGGTGGCCTTCACATATAAGCTGAAATTCCCTTAACCACAATTATAATGCTATCATATTTGTCTTGAGGGTTTTTCTGAGGGTTAAAACCTATGTTTGTAACAGGTACCAGAAACCGGCCCTGGTCATTGCATGAGTTTTAACTTAAGGCTTCCTCTGTGAGGAATGGTTCCCAGCCCATAATGTAAAGGGGTTTTTGGTGAACTATTATTTTCAGGTTTTATGAGTGATATCATTACCCAACCTTGTAGCAGTTCCAATTCCATCTAAAATTATGAGGTTTAACTATATAATTTTGTTTTTACTCTATAAAATTTTTTGAGGGTTTTTCCCTAAATTTGGTTTTGTCATCCGTGTTCACTCACTCATTTTTTACAGAATTTCTTATTTATAAATGCACATATCTGATTTACTTTTGGTGTTTATTTAAACTCTAGATAAAGTTTTCCGATTCAACTATATGCAGTGAAATATTTCATTATGGTTAATATGTTCAAAATGTGTGGCCCTCCATAGTGGACATATTCGAAACATTATCTAAGTATTTTTATTGGGTTCTGTGTTATTCTGCTTTCTACCTTCCAGAATTACCATGCATTATATGATTTCAAAGTTTCTTTCCGTGTTTATTTTTCGAAGCTTCTTCAACATGTATTTTAAGTAATAAAATGCCAGATGACATGGATCCCTGCTATGTTCTCTACAGAGCTCGGGATCTAAACCTCAAGCCCTAATGTCTCCTTTCTCAAGTTACTGGAATTGTATAAGTAGTTCAAATAGCTTTCACGTCATGCATTTTATCATCTGATCTTTCCTTTCCTTAATATATATATATATATATATATATATATATATATATATATATATATATATATATATATATATATATATATATATATTCCTTATTATGAAGTTTTAAATGCAATAATTTATTTTGTACATTACTATCAAGTTGGGATTAAGAACATTTACTCAGCTAGACAACATTTGCCTATTTGAAGAATTCTTCTATACTATTTTAATATATATAAATTTAGTTGTACGAGATTCATGAGAAATTAATATTTACACAGGTTAACAATGTTTTACAGCAATAATGTCTATATTTCACTTTTCTTGACTTCATCATGCCATAAAATCATTTGTTTCTCTAATATTCAGATTTATTTCATCTTTACTAGAAAGGAAATTCTAGCTTATATGATAATATTCTATTTTTCTTGTAGTAAAATCAAAATAGAGAATAAATACAGTTTTTCATTATCTTTCCTAAAGCTTAACCATAAAGCTCAAATACTTATCTCAATTTTTTTGTCCAACTGATTTGTGCCACCCTACTATGATAGACGCAATCACTTCCTTTGCTCCCCCGTGCTCCCCACCAGAGTTTAAGATAGCAGTTTTTCTCGAGAAGCTACGCCTCAAGTCCTCTGTCTAGCCTACACTCCTTTAGGGTTAGAGAGTTCCACTAGTTTTGAGCCAACTGTGGACAACTCTTCCTTGCAAAAATATTTTGTTAACCCTATTTCTTTTCTCCATAAGAAGAACCTCTTCCCCTTCACAGGATTTCATTTTTATCCTCTTCGGGAAAGTAACTATCAAAAACTGCCTCTTCCTTGTTACTCTGGAAACTTGGAATTTTTTACCAATCAATTAACCAACTACTGAATGCCATTTTATTCATAAAATAGAATTCAAGTCCACTAACGATCATATTAGTTAATCTCTTTTTCACTAAAAAAATAAAATGTATTTTATATTAGTATTTTAAACATAACATTTAAATTTTAAACTGGTTGTTATATTGGATGATTGAAAACCCTCTAAATCGCGGGAAACATATTGATAAATTTGATGTTAACATCAAAACAAAAGATTAAATTGATTTTGGAATTTGATGGGAAGATATCTCATTATGAGGTGATTTTCCCATCTTAAAAAAGATGTCAGAATTTTGAAACCTTTAAAATATTTACTTAAAATTGTGAAAACAAGTGAGAAATATAAAAACTAGCCAATTTAACAATGTATGTTTTGTCTAGTGAATGTCTATTTTTTAATTCAATGTCTGTGTATTTTTAAGTGAGAATCCCCGTTGCGCCCACTCCACCATTACGGCAACTTGCTTAAACATATACTCGCTTAAAAATGGTGAAGCAAGTGAAATGGGAATCAATAATTTCCCTTCCGGTCAAAACACCTAAAGAAAAGCTCATCTTCTCTATTTTAGATTTAGATTGGTCTCTTGTACAAGGAAAATACATGGACTCCTTAATTCGAATTGCAAAAATTCCTTCAACTAGAATTGGAGACTTCATTAAAGGAGAGGAAATGAACCCAAATGCTCCATTTTCTTTCACCCGGGTACAAAAAAAATGCCTAGGCTCAAGGCCTACTACTTCGTTGGTATATGAAGTGTAAGTTTTTTTATAAATCCTATGTATATATGTTGGTATGAATAGTGCTCAAACAGTTTTCATGGAATCATATGTATTGAGTTTCCAAAATTTTTTATGCAGCTATGCTTGTTCATATGGCCCTAATGACAGAACGGAACAAGATGAAGTGAAGCGAAAATACTCATTTGTGAAAAAGAGGGGATGCCAATGCCATTTCATTGTCAAAATTATGGTTCAAATCCCTGAGGTTGCGATA
The DNA here is from genome assembly GCA_034641835.2 of Pinus albicaulis. Taxonomy (NCBI): domain Eukaryota; kingdom Viridiplantae; phylum Streptophyta; class Pinopsida; order Pinales; family Pinaceae; genus Pinus; species Pinus albicaulis. Next base: position 420,370,722 of record CM076583.1, on the reverse strand, counting down.
ATAACATATAACATGTGTGAGCATGTAGATAGCCAAGGATTGCCTTGTCATGGTCAACATGGCACCTTGGGTCCTGCTAGGGTGCTATATCAACCAAAGTTATCAAGGGACATGGTTTCCTATGTAGAGAGTTGTTTCTTCTTGGATGTGCCAATTGACTCTGTTTGCAAAATTCATGTTAAAAAATATATTGACATGGATGCTGCAACTCAATATAGGGATTTATGTTTGTGTAGAAAAGATGTTGTTAACATATATAATCGTCTAATGAAAGGAAATGATCAGTTTCATAATAAGGATGAAATGAGTGTGAACCTTTGGTATAGGAAACACCAAAATTATTTTTTCTTTTATCAAAAGCCCTTTTATAGCTGGAATTCAGACGAAGTTGATGTTGAAGAACATGGTGAAGTTATCGAATAACAGCCTAATAGCCATGGATTCGACATTTAGCACGAATAAATATGGGGTGAGTGTATTAAGAATGATTGATCTAGTACAATAACTTGATTAATAATTATTGATGATCTGAGGTTGATGATCTATGTCTTTTGAATGTGATAGTATCGATTGTACACACTTGTTGTGTTTGATCACCAACAAAGTGGGGTGCCAGTTGCATGGGTGGTGGCATCACGTAATACATCACAGGACATTTCTCTATGGTTGGAGTAGCTCATGCATAGGTGTCACCAAGTTGATCATAGTTGGAAAGTTAATGCTTTCATGGTTGATGATGCATTGGCTGAAATTGGTGCTTTAAGGTAATTTCAATATTCTTATTTTACAGTACAACTTGTATTTATTACAAAAATAACATGCTTGAAATGAATTGAATGTGGTAGGAGAATCACAAGGCGCAATGTTATCTTGTGTGTTTGGCACATACATCGAGCATGGCTAAAAAATGTGAATCAATTGGCCATTAACCTAGAAATAGCAAAAGAAATTCTTAGTGATTTGGGTTTAATTATCAATTATTGTTCAAATGTTGAAGTGAGCACTGCAATTAATGTTTTCTTCAACAAATTTGTTGATGAGGAAAAGTTCCTAGACTATTTCCACAAGAATTGGGTTACTGGTGACAATATTTGTAAGTTGAAAAACTCTTAAGTTACAATTCTCTTTTTGGTTTGAAATATGGATGAAATATCTTGATTAACCCAAATTTTATGCAATTAGTGATGTGGGTCAAAGGTTGTCGGGATTTTCCCTATGTAAATAAGGAGACAAACAATGTTGTGGAATCATATCATTGTTACCTAAAGACAAAATTTCTATCTGATAGAAGAAAGAAATGTTCTCAAAGGATGGATTGGTTGATATATGTTCTTCTAAAAAATGTTGAACCCTGTTATCGGTTTAAGGAAATTCTAAAAAAGGAAGGATTTTTAAATAATTACAAGAAAGAGAAATAGTTGGAATCATCAATGGAAAAAGAAAAAAGAATACCATATAGTGATTGCAGCCCTCATTCACAAATGTCTCATGCTTTTTAGGTGAGGAGTCAGTCTAGAGTTAATAAGAAATATCTTGTCACTTGTCATCATACAAATTTCATAACTTGTGATTGCCCATGGTCTATTCGTGGCAACATATACAAGCATTTCATAAAGGTGGGTTGGTTGTGTTTTGGTTCAATGGCTTCAAACCAATTACAAAATCATCAAAGCACAACTGAGTCATACAATGACCCTCCTGAGATAAATATAGAGGCAGTATCTGATATTCCTGAAGATGCAAACACAACTGCCATGGATAGTAACAATGTTGATGTAAATGTTGAAGAAATTGAGATGGCCAAGGAGTTATTTGGCTACTTATACCTGGTTTGAAACAATCCTTCTATTACTTTGACCAAGATTGAATAGTTGATTTCTTTAGTTAAAAAATTGTTGGATGATGCCAACAATATTCATATTATGGATTATGAATTCAAGTGTGATTGGGTGCTTTTGAGTTGTTTTTGAAGAGGAATAAGAGTTTCCTAAGCTTGAAAAAGAGAATAAAAATAAGGCAACACAATGCAAGATTGGAAATTGAATTGAATATCCCGACAGATGAAGATGAATCGTTTCAGTTTGAAGAACTCAACAAGCATGGTCGCCCTCGCGCCAACAATGAATTCTTTTCCAGGTTTCTTGTGCATGATTTTGTTTTCAATTTGATATTTACATTTATTCCTGTATTAGCAGTATTTGATGTATTAATGTTTTGTTGACTATGTCCATGCATGTTTGATAGGTGGTGAGGATATGGTTGGAGATTTCTCTAATTTGATGGAATTGTCATTTAAGGTGATTAAATAACTCCATAAATTTACATTCAGTCTTTTAATACATTAATTTTTTTGTAAGTCATGGAAGAAGGCTTTCAAGTGGTTTTGCATACTTGCATAGTTGCATTTATTGGTCTGCAAAAAATAATATGATATATAAATTTGAATAAAAACAATGGAAATGTAACAAAATTATTAGAGGAACTGCAATGAAATTGTAAACACAATTTTACCAGTTTTTTATAACTAACAAAACAAACTGGAGAGTTTTTACAACATCAAATATAATGCCTTTGCTATCTATGAGTTGCTGCAACGGTGAGCCAGTGTTGCAGCAATGGTGACCCACTGTTGCAACAATGGTGAGCCAGTGTGTCAGCAACTGTGAGCCAGTGTGTCATCAATGGTGGCCCAGTCTGTCAATCTGAATCTATGGATGAAGGGGGACATTCATGAAGATTGCTGATATAATAATCACTATTTCCTGGTTCATCAGGATGAAGATACCCTCCTGTCTCCATAATTACATTCCAAAAATCAAATTATTCTTTTTTGTCAGCGTATATTTCATTTTATATACCCTTGTTGGAGTCTAGATCATTAGATATTGAAATCTAAGACCTATCCAGTGATTCCACAATGTCCCATATCAATAATATACCAAGAAACCCTTGTTAATGTTGTCTTTAAGTTGATGTAGTTAAATGAATCTTTATTTCGAGGTTGTTTTTCCATGCTATCCAACCTTGATTTACATCCTCCCTATGCCTTAGTTTCCAATAAATGAATCTAGCGTGCACAATATGCAATGGTCATCTCCCTATTCTTGGAGATAACCTTTGCTACTTATGGAGAGTTGATGTATTTTTGATGTTCTTCTATCAGCTCCACAGGTTTGGGATGTTCTCCTTTCCAGCTTAGCCATTATTTTTTATGTCTTCATAAAACTTTGTTTTGATATTCTTCTTCAAATATCTTGGCAAGGTCAGGAAGTGATTTGTTGTGCACACTGTAAGGTATTTGGTGTGTCGGATATGCGTATTTAGACAGCTGTAATTTACCCTTTGGTTCCTCATCATCATTTTTCTCACCAATGTCTTTGGTCAGTTTGATCTCTGGTTCCTCATCCTCTGTTAGTTTCATATCTGGTTGTTGTTCCTCTATGTCTATACCCATTTCTTTTGTATATTTGATATGTAATTCATATTCCTCTATATGGACAGCTATGATTTTGGTATGGGACTCTGTAACTTCAATGTCATCAGTTTTTTTTTTTCCAAGGGGTATATCTTATTGGACCCTGGGAGAAGGAATACCTATGTCATCAATGGGTATGGACTCTGCAACTTCAATGTCATCAGTATTTTTTTTTCCAAGGGGTATATCTTGTTGGACCCCTGGAGAAGGAATACCTATGTCATCAATGGGTATGGACTCTGCAACTTGGGCCATGCAATCTAATCTATCGAAAGTTTCTTTTTGTCTGAGCTCATCTGTTAGGGTTTTAACTTTGATCTGTAGTTGTCTGTTTTTCATCTAGGGAGTCTTATTCTTCCTTAACAATGAAATATACAGAGGAAGATATTTACAAGTACATACTCTTGCAATGTGCTTCTTTCTCAATTCTGGTGGTTCAGTTGGTTGGTCCTCCTGATCATCCCCATACAATTGTGTAGTTGACAGATCCTCCTGATCATCACCATACAATTGTGTAGTTGACAGATCCTCCTGATCATCACCATACAATTTTGGTTATGCAGTTGGTTGGTCCTCCTGATCATCCCCATACAATTATGGTTGGACATTTGATTGGTCCTCCTGATCATCCCTAAACAATTTGGGTTGTGCAGTTGGTTGGCTCAACACTCTTTCCCTACACAATTTTTGGTACTCCTCTTCATACGCATACAACAATTGGATTGAGATAAGGCCATCTGAGCAGTACCATTCGATTAGATCCACTATGTATTCATAGTCAAAATCAGGAGAGGGAATCTTATCAATTTGTTCTTTTGTGTCAGTAAGCTGGCCTAATCCTTCTTCCATGCATCCTTGTTGCATGCATCCTTCGTCCATGACCCCTTCAATTAATACATTCTATGGATAATATTTCTCTTTCCCTTGCTCTTCTTCTACCGCTATCTCTTCTAGGAGGTTTTCTATAACAAAGGGGAGGGTTTGAGGAACTAGAGCATAATGACCTCTCTTTCCCCTATTCTTCTTGGATTTTGGTACTACTACTGGGCATTTCCTGTATCCTCTCAATCTCCTGGTCGCAATTTTACTCCCTAATATTTTTACTTCATCATCATCAACTTGGCCATCTCCTTTATGTGCAGCTTTAGCAATAGAAACCCTAGAAACCCTCCTAGTATGAACACATGGCATCTTAGTTGCCATATGGAAAGGTTCAGTGGGAATTTCTGCAGCTGCGATGTTAGGGGGCAGAGTTTCTTCTAAGGGGTGCTGGGGTGGAGTTGCCGTTGAGGGTTGCTGGGGTGGAGTTGCCACTGAGAGGGCATGGGGTGGAGTTGTCATTGAGAGGTCATGGTGCAGAGTTTCCACTAAGAGGTCATGGCGTGGAGTTGCAGTAGGGGGGACATGGGGTCCAAGCATTAGTTTGGTTTTAGAACTGCTCTATTTTATGGGGTTTAGACATTGTCTTCTATACAATGCCTCAAAAGGACTCATATTGAGGGGTTATTGGTATCCATTGTTGTCGGAAAATTAGACCAGATGTAAATACTCTTCCCACTTCCTGGGTTGTTTCATCACGTACATGCGCAACATGTCTTTGAAAATTTAATTCACCCTCTCAGTTTTCCCATCCGTTTGAGGATGATAGGTTGTACTAAACTGGATATGTGTTCCCAAACTAGTGAATAGTGTCTTCGAAAAAGCTGAGGTGAACTTTACATCTCAATCTAAGATGACGACTCTTGGAATTTCATGCAGTCTAAATATTTCCTTCATGAAGATGTGAGAAATATATACAATCTTGCAAATATACTGAACTGGTATGAAATGAGCTACCTGGCTGAGTTTTTCCACCACCACCATAATTGAATCATTGTGTCTCTTACTTCTCATTGATGAAATCAACAGAGATGAATTCCCATTTCCATTCTGGTATAGGAATGGGTTGAAGCAATCCTACTGGATTTTGGTGCTTAACCTTAACTTACTGACACTCCAAACATTTTTTCAGGTATTAAGCAATGCTTTTACTCATTCCAAGCCACAAATAGTCCTTTCTAATTGTTGGTAGTATCTTTTGATATCATGGATGTCCAACATAGGGACTTCGATGATATTCATCAAAAATCAGCTCTTTCAAGCTCATCTAATTTGGAATACATATATTTCCTCGAAATGCCAAAATTTGTATTTCATTAATCCCATACTTTGATTTCTTTCCTTGTTTTTCTGCCTCCCATGCATGCTGCCACAAAAACTGATACTAAGGTTCCCTCTTTTCTGCCCCCATTATTTTCTATTGGAAATTAAATTCTGTTTGATTAAATTAAAGTTCATAGATGCAATGTAGTTTCCTACTCAAAGCATTAGCTACACGATTACCCTTACCTTCCACATGTTGAATGTAAAAGTAAAATTTTCTTGGGAATGCATTCCATCTTGCTTGGCTGACATTTAAATCATATTGTTTGAAGTAGCAAGTCAAGCTAATGTGGTTGGTTCTTAGCACAAACCTTTTCCCTGATAAGTAATTCCTTCAAAATCGGAGTGAGTGCACTAACGCAGTTGGCTCTAAATCATAAGCAAAGTATGGTTGCTCATGGTCCTTTAGCTTCCTAGATTCATATGCTATTACCTTGCCATCATGTGTCAATACCGCTCCCACCCCTTCCTTACAAGAATCGGTGCAGACTTCCAACTCCTTGCTTGGGTCAACTAATTTCAATAAAACGACAGTATTAAAAAGTTCTTTAAACCATTAAAAATTGGCTTGACAAACATTATTCCACTTAAAAATTCGCCCCTTCCACTGCAAGGAACTAATGGGAAAGGCTATCTTAGAGAAGCCTTCGATGAAGTGCTAGTAAGAACCAGCTAAGCCCATGAAAGAACGTATATATGATACATTTCTGGGAACTCTCCATTCCATGATTATTTTAATATTTTCGGTGTCTATGGAGATTCCTTCAACATATATTACATGGCCCAAATATTGGATCTGTTCTTTTTTAAAAATTACATTTGCTAAATTTTGCATAGAGGCGATGTTCCCATAACATTTTCAACACTAAGCATAAATTTTCCTTGTTTTCTTCAGCATTTTTAGAGTATATTAATATATCATCAATGAAAATTAAAAAAAAATATATCCAAAAATGAGTGGAAGATACCATGCATCAGACTCATGAAAGTTGTTGGTGCATTGGTTAATCTAAATGGTAACAACACAAAATCGTAGTGTCTGTATCTGGTACGAAAGATTTTTTTGGATATGTCCTCATCCTTAATCTATATTTGGTGATACCCCGATCTTAGGTCAATATTTGAAAATAAAGTTGCTCCCTTCACCTGGTCAAAAAGGTCATCTATTCGTGGTAGTGGATATTTGTATTTGACAGTAAGCTTATTAAGCTATCTGTAATCCATACACATCTGCATTGTAATGTCTTTATTTTTGACGAATAACACTAGTTCTCCCCAAGGGGACACACTGAGTCAAATATATCCTTTGTCCAATATTTTTTGCCGCTGCATTTTTAACTCTGTTAGCTTAGGAACACTCATTCGGTATGGTTCTCGCGGAACAGGTGCTGCTCAAGGTATTAACTCTATAGTAAAGTCAATATCTAATTTTGGGGGTAACCCTAGAATATTTTCAGGAAACACATCCATAAATTTCTGAACAACTCGGATGTTTTCCAACATAAGGGTCTTGTCCTTAGAGTTAGTAAACCCCACTTGTATAGCGTAAAGTTGACACCCTTTTCTAATGCATTTACTCAGCTAGGATGCAGTGATGGGGCATAATTGAAGTGGTTTCTTAATGCCCTGTAATTCTTGACGATTACCATCTTCCACCTTAAAATTGATGATTTTCTCCTTGCAATCTACCAATGAACAATGTCTTTCTAACTAGTCCATTCCCAAGAAAATATCGTAGGAGCCCAAGGGTAGAATATTTAGTTCCATAATTATATGTTGTCTTCCTATTTCTAGGATAAAATTTGATATTTTAGCACTAACTCTTCCCTTTTCTCCCATAGCCAATTGTACCAACCAGGGATTTTTAATTTTATGGCTTTGCAATGCACAGTTTTCAACTATTCGATGATTTATATAACTTAGACTTGCACCACGATCAACAAAAATGGAAATAGTTTGGGAATATAACTTACCTTCCAGTTCTATCTTGGTTGGTTGGAAATTTTCTTGTCCATATTCTAGTGTAGAATTGATCCTTGGTATGCTTCATGCCACATCCCCTAGTGCAGATGCCTATTGCAGATTAGTTGTAACTTCATTTCTTCTGCGGTGAGGGAATTTATTAAATTAATGTGCGTCACTGCATGCCCAACATTGTAGCGGTCATTTCTGGATATGTACATGGTCTGACCTGTTGGATGCTTCAACAGACCATTCATCAGTTGGCCATTTGGACCTTTGCTGATTTTTCCAAATTTTTCTATTTCTTGGGTTCCTTGCCATGTTTTTATAATTTCCCAATGTCCTACATTTAAAATTTGAAGTACCTTTCACCTTGGACATTTGATAGCACATTTTTATTTTCGAATCACCTCCTCCATAGTCTTTGGATTCAAAAATTTGATCCTCTCCTTCATGTAAGTATGTAGGCTAATCAAGAATTGTTGTACCTTTTCTTTTTCATCCCTCAAATATGGTACATACCTTAACAAGGAGGTAAATTTAGCAATGAACTCATTCATAGATAGTTGAAGCAACCTCAACTCATGAAATTCTCGAGATTTTTCATCATATAATTTCTCGTTTAGATACTTGTCTTTAAAATACTGCTGAAACTCGTCCTAAGTCACATTCTGATCTTCAATTCCCCATACATTTTTCACTTCCTCCCACCATAATGTGGCTTTTTCTCGTAGTTGATAAATAGCCAAGCGAGACTTGAGCTTGTTGTTATACTCATAAACTTAAAAATATTATTCATATTTATTATCCATTCTTATGCAACTTCCTCTGCCTCTCCATCGAAGGTAGAAGGTTTAATTTTCCGAAATTCACCTTATAGCTCCACTTTCTGTTTCTTCATCTCCTGTTGTTTTGTAGCATTTCCAAACTCTGCTTCATTGTACATTATACTTTTGTTACTTCGTTGAGTACGACTTCCTTCCAGATTGTCATTAACTTGTTGGTGCTACTCACTACCTTCATGGGTGTCCCTTTGTAGGCTAGGTTGTGCTGCCTGATGATTATGCTTATCTGAGAGGCTCTTGTGAATTTTCTCTTGTTCCTGAATTAACCTTTCGCTGTTGCTTCTTACTTGAATAATTTATGTTTGGAGTCGTTGTAAAATATCTAACAATCTATTAGTATAACGTTGTTATTCTTCAAGTAATCTGTTAGTTTTCTAGTGCCGATCCATGCTCAATTGTACCGACATTTTTGGGTTAATCTCCAGATTAGGCTGGGAAGGAGCTTCCCCTGTAGCTCCTGGTGTGTGATGACTAGGTCCTCTCCTCATCGAAACTTACCAATAATTCCTGTCATTGTGTACAAAATTAACAAGAATGAAAAACACCCATGGTTATTCAAATGACCCATCTGGCCTAGCGTGTAACCACACTTTGATACCACTTGTCACATCCTTCACATTATTTCCCATTAATTTTCTTTTTATTACTGTACCCAAATTAACACCTTATATTAAATGTATATATCATTTTCATTACATTGGAAGGAAATCATATGATAACGTATGCACATATATATTCGAACTTAATCTTTGCATTGGTATAGTTAATATGGTTTGGGCTCTTGGCATTAATTCCAACACTTATTGATTACCATACTTTATTATGTCATGTAATATTATTCATTTACCCATGCATAGTACTGAGTCGATATTTAGTTCTTACTAAGAGTGGCTTAATTATTTGTAATTTTCACTTACCTAAGATTTGATCATTCTGGTTACCTCGTCACTCATCATCTAGAAGTATTTTGTCGTTTACTGTGAATTATTGGCAGTTGTCGGTTGTAAATGGATTATGGTTTACTATGTTTTTCGTTGATCCGCAAAACCTAGATCCAACGATGGAAATATTTGCGGAGGGGTTTATGGTAACCACCTGATCAAAAAGTTGCGTTCATGCCTCATTTGTCTTTGTGCTTCTGTGGTTTCTCTCTGCATTTTTATTTTGTTTCCCTTTTTTGTCAATAACCAGAAACAAGTGTAAATATACTTCCTTCTCCAAGCATGAGATGGACGCGGTTTTGATGTTATGCCTGAGGTAAACATTGTTTTCTCTAGATATTTTCTTCATTGCAACTCTGTGTTGAAAGGCCATGTGATTAGGGTATGTTTTACAAGTTTGTTTCATTTCTTTTGCACCTTTCTCATCGAGATTTCATTAGTGATCGCAGGTATTACCCCAGTTGTAATTTTCTACTCGCAATCGCTCAGGTTTTAGAAAGAACATTGGTTGTTTCTTCAAAATATGTTACTCAGTTAAACAATATTTTCTTCTTAAATCATGTACAGGATGGTAACTTCATGGTGTCTGAGGGTTTTCATTCGGCAGCTGATTTCAGTTTCATTTTTCACTAGAAATACAGAGCGCACCTTTTGTGTGCACTGAGAGCTGGAACCCACATAAGAACATATCTTTAATTGTTTTCCATTTATTCTTATTTTTACTCCCATTTTCATTTTTTTGTTATTTTCTACATGCAAGGGTTGGATGCAAGCGGTATTGGAGGGAAATTTGGATTTTTTTTTCTCCTTCTCGATGGCCTCCATAGATAAGCCAAAATTCCCTTAACCACAATTATAATGCTGTCATATTTGTCTTGAGGGTTTTTCTGAGGGTTAAACCATATGTTTGTAACAGGTACCAGAAACCGGCCCTGGTCATTGCATGAGTTTTAACTTAACGCTTCCTTTGTGAGGAATGGTTCCCAACCCATAATGTAAAGGGGTTTTTGGTGAACTATTATTTTCAGGGTTTATGAGTGATATCATTACCCAACCTCGTAGTAGTTCCAGTTCCATCTAAAATTATGAGGTTTAACTATATAATTTTGTTTTTACTCTATAAAAATTTTTGAGGGTTTGTCCCTAAATTTGGTTTTGTCATCTGTGTTCACTCACTCATTTTTTAAAGAATTTCTTATTTATAAATGCACATCTCTGATTTACTTCTGGTGTTTATTTAAACTCTAGACAATTTTTTCCGATTCAGCTGTATGTAGTGAAATATTGCATTATGGTTAATATGTTCAAAATGTGTGGCCCTCCATAGTGGAAATATTTGAAACATTATCTAAGTATTTTTATTAGGTTCAATGTTCTGTGTTATTCTACTTTCCACCTTCCAGAATTAGCATGCATTCTATGATTTCAAAGTTTCTTCCCGTGTTTATTTTTCGAAGCTTCTTCAACTTGTATTTTAAGTAATAAAATACCAGATGACATTGATCCCTGCTATGTTCTCTATAGAGCTCGGGTTCTAAACCTCGAGCCCTAATGTCTCCTTTCTCAAGTTACTGGAATTGTATAAGTAGTTCAAATAGCTTTCACGTCATGCATTTTATCATCTGATCTTTCCTTTCCTCAATATATATATATATATATATATATATATATATATATATTCCTTATTATGAAGTTTTAAATGCAATAATTTATTTTGTACATTACTATCAAGTCAGGATTAAGAACATTTACTCAACTAGACAACGTTTTCCTATTTGAAGAATTCTTCTATGCTATTTTAATATATATAAATATAGTTGTACGAGATTCATGAGAAATTAATATTTACACATGTTAACAACATTTTACAGCAATAATGTCTATATTTCACATTTCTTGACTTCATCATGCCATAAACTGATTTGTTTCTCTAATATTCAGATTTATTTCATTTTTACTAGAAAGGAAATTCTAGCTTATATGATAATATTCTCTTTTTCTTGTAGTAAAATCAAAATAGAGAATAAATATAGTTTTTCATTATCTTTCCTAAAGCTTAACCAGAATGCTCAAATACTTATCTCAATTTTTTTGTCCAACTGATTTGTGCCACCCTACTATGAGAGAGGCAATCACTTCCTTTGCTCCCCCATGCTCCCCACCAGAGTTTAAGGTAGCAGTTTTTCTCGAGAAGCTAGGCCTCAGGACCTCTGTCCAGCCTACACTCCTTCTAGGTTAGAGAGTTCCACTAGTTCTGAGCCAACTCTGGACAACTCTTCCTTGCAACAATATTTTGTTAACCCTCTTTCTTTTCTCCATAAGAAGAACCTCTTCCCCTTCTCAGGTTATTATTTTTATCCTCTTCGGGAAAGTAACTATCAAAAACTGCCTCTTCCTTGTTACTCTGGAAACTTGGAATTTTTTACCAATCAGTTAACCAACTACTGAATGTAATTTTATTCATAAAATATAATTCAAGCCCACTAACGATCATATTCGTTAATCTGTTTTTCACTAAAAAAAAATCAAATGTATTTTATATTAGTCTTTTAAACATAACATTTAAAAATTAAACTGGTTGTTATATCGGATGACTGAAAACCCTCTAAATCACGGGAAACATATTGATTAATTTGATGTTAACATCAAACAAAAGATTAAATTTATTTTGTTATTTGATGGGAAGATATCTCGTTATGAGGTGATTTTCCCATCTTAAAAAAGATGTCGGAATTTTGAAACCTTTAAAATCTTTACTTAAAATTGTGAAAACAAGTGAGAAATATAAAAACTAGCCAATTTAACAAGTGACTCTGTTTTGAAATTCCAACCCTGTCATGTTCCCTTTTAAAGTGATAATGTTTATTCTTCCCTTTCAAAGTGACAATTTTTATTCTAAACCCATGGTTTCATGGAAACAACAAAAATTGTATTATTTGAGGTGTCCCCTCAAGAGTAGTGAATGTACCGAGTCCACCATATAATATATAATTTGAGTACACGGTTTAATGATAATGGTAGAATTATTGTTTGGGGTAGTCAGTGGATAGAATACGTAATTGGTATTACATATATAATGGTTTGTCAAAGGCATTGCCATGATATACTTTGAATGAGTAAACTTCAATTTTCTTGAATGAGACAATTTAATGTATAGTTTATAAACAGTTTATATTTATTTTAATGTTGGATTTAATGAGAAGAATAAATCCTGTTTTATTTTAAAACAAATTTATATTTTAATGAAATTCAATTTAGATTAACTTTTACTTGAGTACAATTTTGTTTTCAAATAAAAAGAGGTTTATTCTTTTTATCAAGTAAATCTAAAGTTAAAATAAATCAAAGTAAGCTAACCATTCAAGGGAATGCCTTTTGGGTTTTTTGCCCCTGGCAACTAGCGAATCCCTATGACGAACGCGGCCCCACGCCACTCCCCGTCTCCATCCATCTCCATCCCACGAACATTCCATTTGAAGGAGCCTGTTTAGGAGCCATGGTCTGTTATCGTTTCCTCCTACCCACCTACGCACGGGAGTGCCCATGAATGCAAATGATTTCTCGCCTCAGCCCACTGCGAATAGGTTAGTGCAAACCAGTCAAGGGAAGATGGGGGAGAGGTGTGGCATGATCCTGTAATCGAGCAAAACATCCCCTTAGCCAATGGACCAATCGAATACAATAGATTTAAAGCCATCATAGCCATCGCTAGAATACTACTGAAAAATCAATTGAACTAAAGACGCTGGACGACTACTAAAAACCAGTCTCTTTTGTTTAGTGAATGTATTTTTTTTAATTTGATGTCTTTGTATTTTTAAGTGATAATCCCCATTGCACCCACTCCACCGTTGCAACAACTCGCTTAAATGAAATTCGCTGGACCACTACTGAATACCGGTCTATTTTGTCTAGTGAATGTCTGTTTTTTAATTCAATGTCTGTGTATTTTTAAGTGAGAATCCCCGTTGCGCCCACTCCACCATTACGGCAACTTGCTTAAACATATACTCGCTTAAAAATGGTGAAGAAAGTGAAATGGGAATCAATAATTTCCCTTTTGGTCGAAAACCTTGAAGAAAAGCTCATCTTCTCTATGTTAGATTTAAATTGGTCTCTTGTACAAGGAAAACACATGGACTGCTTAATTCGGATTGAAAAAATTCCTTCAACTAGAATTGGAGACTTTATTAAAGGAGAGGAAATTAACCCAAATGCTCCATGTTCTTTCACCCAGGTACAAAAAAAATGCCCAGGGTCAAGGCCTACTGCTTCGTTGCTATATGAAGTGTATGTTTTTTTATAAATCCTATGTATATATGTTGGTATGAATAGTGCTCAAACAGTTTTCACGGAATCATATGTATTGGGTTTCCAAATTTTTTTATGCAGCTATGCTTGTTCATATGGCCCCGATGACAGAAGGGAACAAGAGGAAGTGAAGCGAAAATACTCATTTGTGAAAAAGAGGGGATACCAATGCCATTTCATTGTCAAAATTATGGTTCAAATCCCTGAGGTTGCGATAATAACATATAACATGTATGAGCATGTAGATAGCCAAGGATTGCCTTGTCATGGTCAAAATGACACCTCAGGTCCTGCTAGGGTGCTGCATCAACCAAAGTTATCAAGGGACATGGTTTCCTATGTAGAGAGTTGTTTCTTATTGGATGTGCCAATTGACTTTGTTTGCAAAATGCATGTTAAAAAATATATTGACATGGACGCTGCAACTCAAGATAGGGATTTATTTTTGTGTATAAAAGATGTTGTTAACATATATAATCGTCTAATGGAAGGAAATTATCAGTTTCATAAGAAGGATGAAATGAGTATGAAACTTTGGTATAGGAAACACCAAAATTATTTTTTCTTTTATCAAAAGCCCAATGGTGGAGATGTCCCTTTTATAGTTGGAATTTAGATGAAGTGGATGTTGAAGACCATGGTGAAGTTATCAAATAATAGCCTAATAGCCATGGATTTGACATTCAACACGAATAAGTATGGGGTGAGTGTATTAAGAATGATTGATCTAGTACAATAACTTGATTAATAATGATTGATGATCTAAGGTTGATGATCTATGTATTTTGAATGTGATAGTATCAATTGTACACACTCGTTGTGTTTGATCACCAACAAAGTGGGGTGCCAGTTGCATGGGTGGTGGCATCACGTAATTCATCACAGGACATTTCTCTATGGTTGGATTAGCTCATGCATAGGTGTCACCAAGTTGATCATAGTTGGAAATTTAATGCTTTCATGGTTGATGATGCATTGGCTGAAATTGGTGCTTTAAGGTAACTTGAATATTCTTATTTTATAGTACAACTTGTATTTATTACAAAAATAACATGCTTGAAATGAATTTAATGTGGCAGGAGAATCACAAGGTGCAATGTTATCTTGTGTGTTTGGCACATACATCAAGCATGGCTAAAAAATATGAATCGATTGGCCATTAACCTAGAAATAGAAAAAGAAATGCTTAGTGATTTGGGTTTAATTATGAATTATTGTTCCAATGTTGAAGTGAGCACTGCAATTAATGCTTTCTTCAACAAATTTTTTAATGAGGAAAAGTTCCTAGACTATTTCCACAAGAATTGGGTTGCTGGTGACAAGATTTCTAAGCTGAAAAACTCTTAAGTTATATTTCTCTTTTAGGTTTGAAATATGGATGAAATATCTTCATTAACCTAAATTTTATGCAATTAGTGATGTGGGTGAAAGGTTGTCGGGATTTTCCCCATGCAAATCAGGAGACAAACAATGTTGTGGAATCATATCATTGTTACCTAAATACAAACTTTCTATCTGATAGAAGAAAGAAATGTTCTCAAAGGATGGATTGGTTGATATATGTTCTTCTAAAAAATGTTGAACCTTGTTATCGGTTTAAGGAAATTCTAAAAAAGGAAGGATTTTTAAATAATTACAAGAAAGAGAAACAGTTGGAATCATCAATGGAAAAAGAAAAAATAATACCATATAGTGATTGCAACCCTCATTCACAAATTTCTCATGCTTTTTTGGTGAGGAGTCAATTGAAATTTAATAAGAAATATCTTGTCACTTGTCATCGTACAAATTTCATAACTTGTGATTGCCCATGGTCTATTCGTGGCAACATATGCAAGCATGCCATAAAGGTGGGTTGGTTGTGTTCCAGTTCAATGGCTTCAAACCAATTACAAAATCATCAAAGCACAACTGAGTCATATAATGACCCTACTGAGATAAATATAGAGGCAATATCCGATATTCCTGAAGATGCAAACACAACTGCCATGGATAGTAACAATGTTGATGTAAATGTTGAAGAAATTGAGATGGCCAAGGAGTTATTTGGCTACTTATACCTGGTTCGAAGCAATCCTCCTGTTACTTTGACCAAGATTGAACATTTGATTGCTTTAGTTAAAAAATTGTTTAATGACGCCAACAGTCTTCATATTATGGATTATGAATTCAAGTGTGATTGGGTGCTTTTGAGTTGTCTTTGAAGAGGAAGAAGAGTTTCCTAAGCCCGAAAAAGAGAAGAAAAACAAGGCAACACAATGAAAAAATGGAAATTGACTTCAATATCCCGGCAGATGAAGATGAATCGTTTCAGTTTGAAGAACTCAACAAGAAAGGTCGCCCTCGCACCAACAATGAATTCTTTTCCAGGTTTCTTGTGCATGATTTTGTTTTCAATTTGATATTTATATTTATTCCTGTATTAGCAATATTTGATGTGTTAATGTTTTGTTGACTATGTCCATGTATATTTCATAGGTGGTGAGGATATGGTTGGATAATTCTCTAATTTGATGGAATTTTCATTTAAGGTGATTAAATAAATCCATGCATTTACACTTAGTCTTTTAATACATTAATTGTTTTGTAAGTCATGGAAGAAGGCTTTCAAGTGGTTTTTCATACTTGCATAGTTGCATTTATTGGTGTGCAAACAATAATCTGATATATAAACTCGAATAAAAACAATGGAAATGTAACAAAATTATTAGAGGAACTGCAATGAAATTGTAAACACAATTTTACCAGTTTTTTATAACTAACAAAACAAACTGGAGAGTTTTTACAACATCAAATATAATGCCTTTGCTATCTATGAGTTGCTGCAACGGTGAGCCAGTGTTGCAGCAATTGTGACACACTGTTGCAAAAATGGTGAGCCAGTGTGTCAGCAACTGTGAGCGAGTGTGTCATCAACGGTGGCCCAGTCTATCAATCTGAATTTGTGGATGAAGGGGGACATTCATGAAGATTACTGATATAATAATCACTATTTCCTGGTTCATCAGGATGAAGATACCCTCCTGTCTCCACAATTACATTCCAGCAATCAAATTCTTCTTTTTTGTCAGCGTATATTTCCTTTTATATACCCTTGTTGGAAGCCAGATCATTGGATACTGAAATCTAAGACCTATCTAGTGATTCCCACAATGTCCCATATCAATAATATACCAAGAAACCCTTGTTAATGTTGTGTTTAAGTTGATGTAGTTAAATGAATCTTTATTTCGAGGTTGTTTTTCCATGTTATCCCACCTTGCTTTACATCCTCCTTGTGGCTTAGTTTCCAATAAATGAATCTGGCGTGCACAATATGCAATGGTCATCTCCTTGTTCTCGGAGATAACCTCTGCTACTTCTGGAGAGTTGATGTATTTTTGATGTTCTTCTATCAGCTCCACAGGTTTGGGATGTTCTCCTCTAACCCAAAAAAGGCTCTCGGAATTATGCAAATAAATTTTCATATCATCCAACCAACTGCCCTGATTTCTCAAATACATTACAAATGCCCTAAATTGGACGTCCCTTGTAACATGGTTGGGATTCCATTTTGTATTATCAGGTACCAAAAGATTATGTTGGTACAGTTCACAGAGAAATTCTTTACCTTGATCACAAATTGACATATATGCCTCCAAGAAACCATCACTGCTTTCAACCTGGAGAGGGATATTTTGGATGATAACATTATTTTTAAATATCATAAATTTTTCACTCAAGAAAGCATTGTAATTGGTTGAAGGAGCCCTGCAAGTGAACACACCATCCATTAGCTGTCCAAGTTCTTGCTTATACTTCTCCAACTTGGTCACTCTCCTTTCCAGCTTAGCCACTATTTTTTATGTCTTCATAAAAATTTGTTTTGATATTCTTCTTCAAATATCTTGGCAAGGTCAACAAGTGATTTGTTGTGCACACTGTAAGGTATTTGGTGTGTCGGATATTGGTATTTAGACAGCTGTAATTTATCCTTTGGTTCCTCATCATATTTTTTCTCACCATTGTCTTTGTTCAATTTGATCTCTGGTTCCTCATCCTCTGTTAGTTTCATATCTGGTTGTTGTTCCTCTATGTCTATACCCATTTCTTTTGTATATTTGATATGTAATTCATATTCCTCTATAAGGATAGCTATGATTTTGGTATGGGACTCTGTAAATTCAATGTCATTAGTTTGTTTTTTTCCAAGGGGTATATCTTATTGGACCCTGGGAGAAGGAATACCTATGTCATCAATGGGTATGGACTCTGCAACTTCAATGTCATCAGTCTATTTTTTTCCAAGGGGTATATATTGTTGGACCCCTAGAGAAGGAATACCTATGTCATCAATGGGTATGGACTCTGCAACTTGGGCCAAGAAATCTAATCTATCGAAAGTTTCTTTTTTTTCTGAACTCATCTGTTAGGGTTTTAAATTTGATTTGTAGTTGTCATTTTTTCATCTAGAGAGTACTATTATTCCTTAACAATTAAATATACAGAGGAAGATATTTACAGGTACTTACTTTTGCAATGTGCTTCTTTCTCAATTCTGGTGGTTCAGTTGGTTGGTCCTCCTGATCATCCCCATACAATTCTGGTTGTGTAGTTGATAGATCATCCTGATCATCACCATAAAATTTTGGTTATGCAGTTGGTTGGTCTTCCTGATCATCCCCATACAATTGTGGTTGGACATTTGATTGGTCCTCCTGATCATCCCTAAATAATTTGGGTTGTGCAGTTGGTTGGCCCGACACTTTTTCCCTACACAATTTTTGGTACTCCTCTTCATTCGCATACAAAAATTAGATTGAGATAAGGCCATTTGAGCAGTACCATTCCCTTAGATCCACTATGTATTCATAGTCAGAATCAGGAGAGGGAATCTTATCAACTTGTTCTTTTGTGTCAGCAAGCTGGCCTAATCATTCTTCCATGCATCCTTCGTCCATGACCCCTTCAATTAATACATTCTATGGATACTCTTTCTCTTGCCCTTGGTCTTCTTCTACCTCTATCTCTTCTGGGAGTTTTTCTGTAACAAAGGGGAGGGTTTGAGGAACTAGAGCATAATGACCTCTCTTTCCCCTATTCTTCTTGGCTTTTGGTACTACTACTGGGCATTTCCTGTATCCTCTGAATATTCTGGTCGCAAGTTTACTCCCCAATATTTTTACTTCATCATCATCAACTTGGCCATCTCCTTTATGTGCAGATTTAGCAACAGAAACCCTCGAAACCCTCCTAGTATGAACACATGGCAGCTCAGTTGCCATATGGAAAGGTTCAGTGGGAATTCCTGCAGGTGGGATGTCAGGGGGCGGAGTTGCCGCTAAGGGGTGCTGGGGTGGAGTTGTCATTGAGGAGTGCTGGGGTGGAGTTGCTGCTGAGAGGGCATGGGGTGGAGTTGTCATTGAGAGGTCATGGCGCGGAGTTTCCACTGAGAGGTCATGGCATGGAGTTGCAGCTGGGGGGTCATGGGGTGGAGTTGCAGCTTCAACATGAAATGGCCTTCCAACTAGTTTATCCCCAGTTCTCCCTTCCCTTTGTAGTGTAGAAACCACCAGAAGTTTAACAAGGCATTGGTGGGAAAGGATTTCGAGTGGCCGCTTTAATTTCTACATGCTCGAGCCATTTGGTCTAGGGTTTTTGCAAGAAAGAAAGGCATGTTAAGCAACCTTTCATGACGTAGGTGGTCTAACAAGTGGAGGTGCTCATAATAAATAACCACATACCTTCCTTCACAAGTGAAAAATATCTAGACAAGGAATGAAACATCTGACTAGGGTTGTGGTAATGACTTCCTCTCATATCCCGAGCCACTCTTGATCATTCGTTCACCTGCCTCAAAGAAATTCCTCACAATATCAGGTTGGGGTTTTCGGGGTGCAAACCACTTTTCTCCCGTCTAGAGTAACCCTGACACTTCAGCAATCGCCTCTTCTATCGCATGCACCACTGTCCCTGAAACCTCTGATCTACCCTGCCTGTAATGCATGGCAAATTCTAGGGCTATGTCATTGTCATGCCCTTGAAACCTGTGAATATAATCTATCCAACCGACCTGTTCAAATAATTGTTTAACGGGTTGAAATGTGTCTAGCAGTTCTTCAGCACTTTCATGGCGTATTCTTGCACCTCCCATCTCTAGCTAGAGTTCAAAGCGGCTCTAGTTGTGTTAGTTCTTTGCAAGAGTTCGAATGTGGGACAATGGTGCAATGGAAGAGTTGGGGTAATGGGTACAGTTTAATAATGGGGACAGGTTATTTATGGAGGTACCCATATGCAAACATGTGTTGCCACAAGGGGTCAAGAAATAGATATGCAGAGGTTTAAATGAAATTCATCTCAACCACATGATGAATATTATTAATTTTGCATTGCCAATTAATATTTTGACAGTTATATGAAACCCCACCACCTGGCCAACCACTCTTAAGAATTTTTTTAAAAGTTTAATTATAAAGTTCTAAATGCTATTAAAAATAAAATAATCAAACTTTTTTATATATTGTGTTCAACGTACCTTCAAGAAAGGACAAAATTACAGTATGAGTTGATCGTTAAATAAGGTACGATGCGTTAAAGAGTTTATAATGATAATTGAAGTTATTCAAGCATTTTAAAACATATCTTCGAAATAGGAGATTGAAGTTACTATAATTTTTTAAAAAAAATTTACAATATATAAATATATATCACTATGCTTGGTAAGATGTGAAAAAAAAGAGTCCATGCCATAACAATACATTCCATTATGAAATTGTTGACCTATCTACTAACACCACATGTGCATTTTTTCATAATCAAAAGATTGGCTTTTTATTAAAACTTTAGGCAAAGTTTATATGACATTCTGAAGGCAACCGACCTTGAATCCTGAGATCAATAGTCTCTGTATGGCTCGATTTCATATAAACATTTTATGATGGGGATGAATGTTCCCCTTTATAAGTCCATGTGAAGCTAACTTTTCAATTCATTCAAATCATAAAATCATATATACCTTAATGCTTTTCAAAGCATATCCCTTGGAATTATTCACTTGCATTGGTACCTGTGTGGGTTATGTTCTCAATACATAACAATGTTAAAGAGTTGGGTTGTCAAGATAACTTCATTGATTTTCAAGTTCTTATTATTTTCTCTGTTTGCAGCTTAAGCTGTTGTTGCTGTCATGGATGTCAAAATGTGCTTTAGATAAAAACACCTAGCCTTGTGGCTGTAGATGATGATGGAGAAATTCACAACAATTGTATTGTTGGTTTGGATATTTATACATTTCCGCCCCTTAAATGAGGTTGGATCTATGGATTGCAACAGTGCAAGATGTCACATTTGCATTTTTAATTTAACCATGTATGTATAAAGGAAAAATAATGATTGATATATAAGCTATCTTAGCTGGCTTGTAACCAAGGGTATCTCACATAATTTCTCAATGAAGCTCATAATTTCACATAAGATTTAGAGCTCATTATAGTAAAAAAAGAGGCTTGTATAAATTATGGGAGCATGTGCTGCTCATGGATAATAATTAATAAATGTTCCTAGAAGTTGGAATTGTGAATGTGTATTGAAGGCATTATAATGAATAAATAGTCTTGTTTTGTAGCATATTTTGAAATCCTCTATTTGCTGATAAAACTATTAAATACGTGACAATGCTTCTGTACATCTGCTAGCACAATTGAATGAGACTGGAATTTGACTTCCAGAATAAAAGGGATCATAAAAGCATCCATCACATAATCTAATGACATAACTAAATTGTAATAAAAATGTAATTCCATTAATAGTATTGCTAAAAAATACATTTTCTACATACTTGTGTTGAGATATAAGGCCAAAAAATAGTGAGGTCATCTATAAAAAATAGCTCATACAAAAATGATGGAGATCAGGTTTCTCCAATCTATCTCAAAAAATATGAACACAATAATATTACTCCCCCCATAATAACCCCAATCCCAATCAGATCAACAATCCATTCATTAATAGGCAATCTATAACGATGTCTATCAATAATAATTAGAGCACATGTTGGCTCCACAAATCTACCACATCCACGTCCTTTGGATTCTGCTTCAGAAAGTATTGAATCACAGACCCTTTGGACATCAGATTGGTACATAATCTCAAAACCGTGGAATTGTGCAGCAATGGATTTTGCCTACTAGTGAAGGGGCTTTAGGTTAGGTCTTCTAACTTGGTAGGTGCCATTCATCTGGTTGATGATTAGCTCAGAGTTAGTGGAAGTGAAAATGTCATTTTCACCATAACTCCGTGTAGTCGTGATGCCCTCGACCAATGCATGATAGTATGCCTCATTTTTCATTGTGATCCCAGGTAATTCTCTACTATTTTGATACACTTGGCTCAATACTTCATTATGAAGCAACTCACTTGTTGTTTCCTCCACTCCGCAAAATTGAAATTTACAGCAGTGGCAACACACTGTTACAGTGGCGGCAACTCGTTGTTGCAGCTACTGCAACTCGCTGTTGCCACTACTTCAACATCGAGTTGTTGCCACTGCTCAAAATTTAAATTTTCAGTGGCGACAACACTATTACAACTGTAAATTAGATTTTTATTTTTATTAACAAAATTTCAAACTTCATATTTTATTTATTTAGTAGAGAGAGCGGAAACTCGCTGTTGCAGTAGCAGCAACAACGAGTTGCCGCCACTATCAATTTTAATTTTGAGCAGTGGCGGCAACACGCTGTTGCCGCTACTACAATAGCGAGTTGCCACCACTGCTCAAATTTAAAATTTACAGTGGCGGCAACACACGGTTACAGTGGCGGAAACTCGTTGTTGCCACTACTGCAACAAGGAGTTTCCGCTCTCTCTATGAAATAAATAAAATATGAAGTATGGAATTTTGTTAATATAAATAAAAATTTAATTTACAAAAGCTGTGGCATTACACTTATAGTGGCAAAAACTTGTTGTTGCCGCTCTCTTTACGAAATAAATAAAATATGAAGTTTGAAATTTTGTTAATATAAATAAAAATATAATTTACAGCAGTTGTGGCATTACACTTACAGTTGCAGCATCAGTAACTCGCTGTTGCCGCTACTACAACAGTGAGTTGCCACTCTCTATACGAAATAAATAAAATATGAAGTTTGAAAGTTCGTTTAATATAAATAAAAATTTAATTTAGTCTAAACAGAAAATTTTCCTACAATTCCTTTCCAAACAACCTGCTGCTTTGCTCTGCTGCGCTGCTTTTCTTAGCTTACTCCCTTTGCTGCTGCTCTACTTTGTGAATCCCTCTGTTGAGTCTTGAAGATAGAAAGGGAATGCACAAATACTCGAACTCCCAAATTCTCTTGACAGAAGCACTCGACAGAATAACAAGGAAGGCTAGTTGACGAAATGAATAGGTGAGAGGAAAATTTTGAAATCGAGTTTGGGCGGCAGCTGTAGAGCCGAGGTTGGTAGCCTCCATTACTCTGTCTCTGCCATTTGGTTTGAAATTTGAATTCATGTCACTTCCGCCCTGAAACTGGCTATGCGAGCTCGTGCCGCGTCTCGTGTGGGAGTACCCAAACGTTGACGAGTTAGCCTTTTATGGGAACAACAGACGAGGAACATTAACAGCAAACGGGGAACGTTAACTGGAACGTTGTGGGACGGAGATAGGAGGGGTGTGGGGCCCGCGATCGCCAAAGGGATTCGCCCGGTCGCCGAGGCGCATAACCCAAGGGCATTCCATCGAATGGTTAGCCCACTCCAAATAAATCTAATAAAAAAGATTAACTTTTAAATAGATTTGTACTCAAGTAAAAGTCAATATAAATTGACTTTCATTTAAGGAGGTGTGTAGGCATTATATATAATGTAAGAAAGATTGTATGTCAACAATTTTTTAAATATTTTATTTTAATTTAATTTTAAAACACTTTTTAAATTAAATCTAAAAGCAAAAATTATTAGAGAAATGAAGTGGTTTAAAAAATTATTTCATAGGAATATTTAATTTTAATTAATAGGCACATAAAAAATTAATTCTTATTGTACAACAAGAAACTTAATTCTTAGTGTACAAAAAGATTTTGAACCATGTATATTCACCCACATTTTTACCATGGATATTATTAACTTGTAAATAATTTTTTTACAATATCATGTGACAATACTATAGCTTATTTATACCACATGTCCAAAAACCATTACTCATTTCAAAATCAAAATATTTTAGATATATCTTATTTTATTTTTATCTTATATATTTCAAATAAAATTAAATTAAATGAAAGTAATAATTAATAATTAGAATTATCAATACAACATTTTGACCCCATCAAACTGCACAAAACTGAAAATTAAATTAAAATAAAAATTATTAACCAATATTATTAACGTCTTCACAAAGTCAAAATACATTAAAATAAAGAATAAATTAAATAAAAAAATTATTAAATATCAAATCTTTTGACATACAAACCTCTTTTAAAGTGAAAAGATATTTGATCCCTCTCAAGGCTTAATAGATCACAAGTTAAAATGGATATAAACAAATTAGAATGCAAATCTATTTTAAAATAAAAAATCAAATCTTTTGACATACAAACCTCTTTTAAAATAAAAACATATTTGATCTCTCTCAAAACTTGATAAATCACAAACTAAAATAAAAATAAATAAATTAAAATACAAATCTATTTTAAAATAAAAAATATTTATTCTTTTCATTACATAAATCCAAAATTAAAATTAAATTGCCTAATTGAAGTTTACTCATTCAACGAATATCGTGGCAACGGATGTTGACAAAACTTCATAGATGTAATACCAATTAAGTATTGTATCAACTGACCACCTCAAAAAATTATTCTAACCTTATCATGAATCCGTGGACTCGAATTGCATATGATATCGTGGACTCGGTACATTCACTACTCTTGAGGTTTTAGGAAGGAACACCTCACATAATACAAAGTCTGTGGTTTTCATGAAACTATGGGCTCGGAATAAACCTTATCACTTTGAAGGGGAACACGGCATCCTTATCAGCGATAAAAAGAAACATTTAACCTTTTGTTTGATGTTAACATCAAATTTGCTAGTAGATTCATCCGATCAATTCGTTTCCAGCTTTGCAGACGGCTTTCCGTCACCGGATCTTAAACAGTAGAGAACATTCCGGGCCAGCGATAAAACAGGCGAGCCACGCCACATTCTCTCCTCTTTACTGTTAATATATAGTAAACAGTTTACCTTAATATTTCTTTTTTAAACGATGGAAAAACTTTATCATAATTTGTGGTCGTCAAATTTCTATGAGAGATATTATTCGTTGGTGTCATTAATTTATATAACCTAGTTTAGTTTTATTTTAACTTCGGAACTATTAAGTAAGAGTATTAAGTAAGAGTAATTAAATGTGCAAATTCTTTTTTTGAGTGCAAAACTTGAAAAGAGATTTGTATTTCGAGCGATTTGATCCACGTAAGCACTTAATAGATTTAGAGTTAAAATGAATCTAGGTTGGTTTCAGTATTGTATCAATAATATTTAAATAAATCTAATATTAATATAATCATTTTAAATATGTTAAATATATTTTAGATTAATTAATTTTAAATTTTCTTAGTTACTTGAGTTTGTTGAGATAATAAATATTGTTAATAACTTTAATGATAAATGATGAAATAAAATTTTTGAATGCAAAGTGACAATGTAATGGTGTTGAATGATAAAAAATATGAATAATAATAATGTATGACAATGTAATGGTGTTGAATGATAAAAAATATGAATAATAATAATGTAGTCAAGTATAAATAGCCTTCATTGTGGTCAATCTCAAACTATTTTCTTCTACTATTCTTATTGTCACCTTTGTTAGTTTTGTCATCTTCTCATATTGATTATATGAAAAAAGACAATTGAAATTGTAGCTCAAGTTGTTGTACTAAACATCATACCTTGTCTCTCTTGCTCTCCAATTTTAATAGGTTGAAGTACTATAACACAAAAAGACATGTACATTGCCAATAATTTTTTGTGCTTACACTGAAATCAATGTGCATGTGCATTGTTAATCCAGTCACTTTAAAATTATTATGCCATCATATATCCAATTACATCAAATCAGAAATCAACATCTACACTGAAAGCAATGCATCTATGCAAGCAATTAAATAAAATTAGAAAACAATTTCTACACTGAAATCAATGCATCTAATCCTAGAAAATCAATACATCTAATGCAAGAAATCAATAGGATAAAAATCAACATCTACCTTCAAATCAACGCATCTAGTGCAAGTAAGCAAATAGGATTAAAAACCAACATCTAGACTAATATCAATGCATTTAGTGCAAGAAATCAAATAGGATAAAAAATCACCACCTACACTAAAATGCATTTATTGCAAGCAATCAAATATGATTAAAAATCGCCATCTACAGTGGAATCAATGCATTTAGTGCAAGAAATAAAATAGGATTGTAAATCATCTACACTGAAATCAATGCATCTAATGTAAGTAATCAAATAGGATTAGAAACCAACATCTACACTAAAATGAATGCATCTAGTCAAAGCAATCAAATAGGATTAGAAATCACCATCTAGACTGAAATCAATGCATTAGTGCAATCAATCAAATAGGATTAGAAATCATCTACATTGAAATCAACGCATCTAGTGCAAGCAATCAAATATCATTATAAATCAACGTCTACACTAAAATCAATGCATCTAGTGAAAGCAATAAAATAGGATTAGAAATTATCATCTACACTAAAATCAATGCATTTGGTGCACAAAATCTTCTTCCCTCTCTTCCCCTTCCATTTATATCTATATCTCCCTTCATCTCTCCTTCTTTATATCTCTATCTCACACCCCCAAACACACATGATTTCTCACTCCATATCTATCAATCTCTCTATCCCTCCCTCTCTCCATCTCTCTCTTCTTCCCTCTCTTCACCTTCCATCAATATCTCTATGTCCCTTTATCTCTCTATATCACCCCCAAAACATATACTCTCTTTCTCCAATCTATCTATCTATCTATTCCTCCATCCTCCTCTCCCTCTCCCTCTCTCTCTTCCCCTTATCTCCCTCTCCCTCGCTTCTCTCTCTTTCCTCCTATTGTACTCTCTCCCTCTCTCTCCATATTCCCTATCACTCCCTCTCTCCCTCCACCTTTCTCTTTCTATTTCCTTCTTCTTACCTCCCTCTATCTCCCCCTCCAACTTCATCTCTCTTTCCATCCCTCACTCCACTCTCTCACATCCTCTCTATTCCTTCCTCTCTCTCCCTTCCTCTTTCACCTCTCTCTCTCTCTCTCTCTCTCTCTCTCTCTCTCTCTTCACCATCCAACTCTATTACTATATCCTTCTCTCCTTAAATCTCCCCCTTCACTCCATCTCTCCTTTTTTGTCTTGTTGTCTCACCCCAAACATATACAATCTCTCTCCATCTCTCCCTTGTCCCTCCCTCTCTCTTTTCCCTCCAATTATCTTTCTTTCCCCATCACTCTCCTCCTCTCTCTCATCCTTCCTCTCTCTCCCTTTCTCTCCTACGTCTCTCT
This sequence comes from Pinus albicaulis, assembly GCA_034641835.2. Lineage (NCBI taxonomy): Eukaryota > Viridiplantae > Streptophyta > Pinopsida > Pinales > Pinaceae > Pinus > Pinus albicaulis. Next base: position 420,343,431 of record CM076583.1, on the reverse strand, counting down.
CTCTTCTCCATCTCTCTCTCTCTCTCTCTCTAATCCTCTTTCTCTCTCTCTTTCTTTTCCCTCCAATCATCTCTCTTTCTCTTTCTCTCTCTTCTTTCCCTCCAATCCTCTCTCCCCCTGTCACTCTCTCTCTATATCTTTCTCTCCCTCTCTCTCACTTTTCCCTCTAATCCTCTCACTCCCCCCCCCCCTCTCTCTCTCCGACCATGTTACGATCTCCCTCTGTCTCTCATTATCTCTCCTTATATCCCCCCTTCTCTCCATCTCTCCTTCTTTGTCACTTTATCTCACTCCTAAACATACACACTCTCTCTCCATCTCTCCTTTGTAAATCCCTCTCTCTCTCCACTTATCACTCGCTATATCTTTCTTCTTCCCTCCCTCTTCCCCTTCCAATTCCAACTCCATCTTTTTATCCGTCCCTCTCTCCTCCTCTCTTTCATCCTTCTTCTATCTCCCTTTCTCCCCTACCTCCCTCTCTCCTCCTCTCTCTCATCCTTCTTCTCTCTCCCCTTCTCTCCTACCTCCCCCTCTCTTCCCCCATATCTCTCTCTCTCTCTCTCTCTACCCTAAAATCCTCTCACTATCTCCTTCCCTCTCTCCTTGTCTCTCTCCCCCTTCCATATTTGTGTCTCCTCTCTCTCAGTCACCCTTCTTTACCTTTCTCAATCCTCTCCCTCTCTCTCTCTCTTCATTTCTTCTCTCCCCTCCTCCCCTCCCTCAGTTTATCTCCATCTTTTCATTGTGACTCCCCCCTATCTCTCCACCTCTATCACTCTGTCATTATTTTTTGCATCGTATTAATAATAATTTTTCCCATGGTATTTGGCTCATAGGCTTCACCTAAATAAAACCTCTTTTTTGAGTGTTCGTAAATATAATAAGAATTATGGAGTAAATATAAAAAAATGTTTTATTTATTTACCATACCTCTCCTTTATTTATATTTTATTTAAATTTATTTCTAATCCTATTTTATATATTTTTATTTATTTACCATATCTTTTTATACCTCTTTTATATTTATTTATTTACTATACCTTTTTTATAAATATGGTATTTGGCCCATGGTATTTAGCCCATGGTACTTTTCCCATAGGCTTCACCTAAATAAAACTTCTTTTTTGAGTTTTCGTAAATATAATTAGGTTTGTGGAGTAAATATAAAAGAGGTTTTATTTAGTTACCATACCTTTAGTTTATTCATATTTATATTTATTTACCATACCTCCCATTTATTATATTTTTAATTATTTACCATACCTTGTTGGTAACCCTCTTTATAGTTTAAATTTATATTGTGTTTATACATAATATTAATTACGCGAGATCTTCTCTAAAACCACTAACCTAAAATTACCCACCATTAAACTATTTCTTAAAAAAATATAAAATTATTAATCAAACAAAAATAACCTTATTACATATCTAAAATAAATACTAAACTAAAGATACACAAAACATACCATATAAGTTATATATATATAAACCTTATCCAAAACATAATTACCCTAAAATATATATACACAGCTTCCCCGAGAGAATATATAAAGGAATATACATAGAATATATATAAATATATATAGGGAGAGTGTACTGTTTTAAATAAAAACCTTCAGAAGCGATTTTGAATACTATAACCTGTTGCCAAGAAAGCGAAGACTACTGGCACATTTAACCGAGTAAGCCATCAGAATTCAGGGAATAACTGTCTGTTACTATCTTGCAAATTGTTCGCTTGAGAATCTTCGGAATATTCAAATAATTAAGCATGTTGATGTTGCTAATGAGTATTCAAATCGTTTCAGTTTTATTTTTCTGTGAATCTAATTTTTTTTGGGTCTGGTTTTTTTTGAGAGAAAGGGTTTTAAAGAAAATCTGGATCATTGTAAAATTAACTAAAGGACAAAGGGGAACTCTAATTTTCGATATAATTTCTATAATTCTTACTGAATTTAGAGAAAGCGGAATTCTAATTTTCAATCAAATTATTTCTATGATTCTTACTGGATTAAGTGCTGATTTTACCTGGAAAAACGGGACGACATGAGTCACCCGTGTCCCACAGCGCGAGCCAATAACATTAATTTCTGGGAATTGGCTTAAATGTTGATGATGCGGCATTTGTAGTATTCAAGGAATTGCGACTGCGGAGCAATTTCAAATTTTTATCTGTTCGATTGTGTCATTGACTACGTGATCAATTCAATGCGTGTGGGAGAACAATATAACTGACTGCGCTACACACATATTTCAGATCGTATGTGCTATTAGCCCTTCGTAATAATATTTTGGGCATCTGATCGGACCTGTGCATCATTCTCCGTACCATCTCATCTTGACGGCTTTGTGACGCTTCAGGTATGAGTTCGCATTCTTTGCAAGCAAAATCCGAAAGTATATTCTGTATTAGTGGGATCCTTCTCTGTTACTGTTGTTTCCTTGGTATTTCTATTCATTCTCTTAATATAAATGGCGAATTTTCCTTTAGGAAGGGGAATTTCTTCTGCATATGATGAATAGACAGATTGATGCTAGATTCGCTATGGTTAGATATTGAGTTCATTGAATTCAGAACATGCAAACCTCACAAACTACAGTGCCTTGTTTTGATACTCAGATCCTAATTCAATTTGTGAATACATCTTAATTACAATAAATATGTTTTGAAATTTGTTTACTGCAATGCTTCTGTGAATCGTTTTAGAAAAAAATCCTGGTAAATGAGAGGATAATTTAACCTTATTGGTTTGTGAAGGAAGAAAAAGGGATAAGTGAGCATACATAGGCTTGTCTTAAAAAACGTTCTCAGCGTTTTGTCATTCCGTTCTTGATAAACAATTTGCAAGATAGAGATCTTTCGTGTTTGGTAAACCCTTGCGTGAAGTGAGGACTAGAAGTTTTAAGTTTTAAAATATCAATCATAAATATGGTTGTCGGGATGGGCCTTCAAATGAAAATTGCAATTTTTGTATTGGAAGTTAGAACTTAGAGGTATACGATGTACACGGTTGGTTTGTAAATAAGTTGGTATTCTTAGAGATTTCTTCTATGCTAGTGGCACCTATGACACATCTACGATAAAATTATATTTGTTGAAGAAATACCCATGTTGTGAGCATCTGCTAATCCATGTGCTGATTGCTTGGATGGAGTTTCATATGGATTACTGTTAATGCATGTTTTTATGATAATTATGATGGATATTGTCAATTGGGTTTATTTAGGTTAGGAAGAATGATTGTTATCTTCCCTTCTAATATTAGATTCAATTTGTGCAAGTAATATGCTGAGTTCATATTTATTATTGATTTTATTATTGTAATAGCTTCAAACTTGTTGCTGTTAGTTGGAATATTTAATATCCATTTATGCTGTTGGACTCTATGTTGTGAATATTGCTGCCTCGGTAACTTTTCTCCTCCAGCAGGAGCAGCAGATTCCACAGCTGTATATTCTTTTGTCCCTGCAGCAGATTGGCCCACTCAACAGAATTAGTGCAGTTTCTATTTCTATATTTATGGTATTGGATGGGGTTGGTTCATGGTTTAAAGAGGAGCATAGAAGCTTTAGTTAGGGCGCAGCAGCACTTACGGAAAGTTAGAGATAGAGGTGCATACATGCTGATGCGCTAGTTTTAGAGTTGCTAACTGTAGAGTGCTGGCTTTTCCTTATTTAGAAGTGTATTTGCTGTTCTAATTTAGGGGCTTTATTCTCTTGAGTTAAGTGCTGTTCTTAAGTTAGAAAAAACCCATAGCTGGATTAGTTTTCCAGATTTAAACTAGCCACATGTTTAGAGGAAATTTCCAGTTTTAGGAAAAGCGCGTTGCATGCTGATTGATTTATTCGAGGAGAGCAGGAGTTTGAAACAGTGAAGCGCTTTATGGTTTACTTCAGCAGCAGTGGGTGTGTTATTGTTGGAAACTAGGGCACTGTCCTAGGTGAGTAGGGTTTTGATACAGTCATAGGAGGCACTTCACATAGTACGTTTACATGGCTTGCAACCTTGAACCTCCTATTCTATAGAAGAGAGACAGGGCAGACCATTTATACAAGTCTTAGAGATTTTAATGACATCGAAAGTTTGGTTTTGAGCTGTTGTAATTTCTGTTTGCGGAGTTAATAGGTGGAGATGTGACAGGTGCTGCAATATTAGCTTGCTGTAATAATATTCACTTATCTGTCTATCTGTCAGTCTTGCATTATTGCCAGTCTTTAAAATCTAGTTACGGGGAGACGTGAATAAAAAATTTAGAAAACTTACAAATTGACATCTCAAATTTTAAAATCATAAAATGATGAACGTTGAACAATTCAAATTTGAACCTACTCTATCAGAATTTAATTTCAGTTGCCATTGTTAAATATTTAACGCGAAACATTTGAATTAGAAATGCATCTCTCAATCGAAATCTGGTTTTTCAATTTTAGATTCTGCCCTTTACTTTTTTTTTATTTTTATTTTTTTTCAAAACTAAAGAATTCAATAACAGTAAATTAAAGAATTCAATAACAGTAAATTAAAGTCCCTACTCTAAACTAGTAAACTTGGAACTCAAAACTATAGTCTATAACAGTGAAGGTTTGTCTCTTTTTCTCTAATAAATAAAGTCAGAACTCCTTGCTTCAGCATTCTTTCTCCTCACCCCAGATTCTGGCATCTGCAAACTGCTTCAACGGCTTGATATTCTTCAAACAGTGAAGCCTTGAACAAGGACAGCTTGAAGAGTGAAAACTCGAGGGCGAAACAAAAATGGTAAAAATTAAAATAAGTTTTCCTTTGACAAGATGATTTTCGTTGTGGCTCTACCAAGGAGTTTTGTCATGCTCTTATTTTACATTGACTTTAAATTTTTCTAAATCTCACTCGCCGTTTTTTTTTCGGTGTCTATCGGAGATGGCACGGATCTTTAGGGAGACTGTTCAGGGTCAGCACGGTCCCCATGGATGTCTGTGGGAGCCTAAGACATCTCGTTTCCAAAACGTGTACCCTACCCTGGGAGATTGTCTCCCTGCTGCTATGAAATTTTGATAGGAGTGTAATTTTTAACTTTCCTAGTGTTTAGGGATTATTTTTCAGAGTTTAGAATCTGCTTTATCATGATCTCACATTAAACATGGCATTAGAGCACGTTTCCTAAAATATTCAATGAATCCATGTATGGATGGGGCCTTTGCTGAAATCTTCAAGGGAGGGAGTTGTTGGAAAGCTTCAATGGGTGTAATGCCTAAGAGTCTTTAGTGATTGAATGATGCAAACTTATGAGAGGTTGTAGGGTATGATACATTGAGTGCTTCTATGAGTGAAGAGAATATTTACACTTTAGAATAGGTTGTTGATCTAATTTATCCCTGACTGTTTTGTTTTGTTTAAGTGCCCCTACCAATCCCACATAGTGAGTTGAACATAACTTAAAGGCAAACAAAGCTACGAGAATCATTCTTGATTTTGTAAAGAACCATTTGATCTCTCACTTTCTACAAATTAAGTTGTCCTAGGATATGTATGATTCCTTTCTCACTCGGTATTAGTGTGAATATTTCTTACAAGATGATTCCAAAAAACAAGCTTACTACCCGGTGTGAATATTTCTTACAAGATGATGCCATAGCATTAAATGGGTTCTCTTCATGTTGGGAGCGTTTACAAGGCTAGAAACAATTTTACCAACACTTTAGGGGGTCCGGAATGTTTTTGTCATTGAGAATATGAGCAGAGAAGGTAATCAAGGAGGACTTGGGAGGGTTTAGAAGGAGGAAGATTCACGTTCTCCTCTAGCTAGGGAAATAAAGATTCGATTCATGTGAAGTGCTTTAAGTGCCACAAGAAGAAGGGAAGTGGAAAGCATAAGTACACTACAAGGAGTGTAGAAGCTTCATGCAAAGTGGATGGGTATTAATTGAAGCTTGAGAGAACTTTCTCCGTGGTGTCATGCCTTTCCACTAACACTATTTTTAATGTAGGTTGTATGTGGAAAATGGAGGATCCAGACACATGAGCTTCAATATGAAGTCATTTTTTCAATAGACTTCAGGAGTAGGAGCTCAACATGCAAGTGAATATGGTTGATGATGTCCCATATCTAGTTATAGGTGACAAGTTCAATCTCTTTTTGCATGAAATTAGGTGATGCTCTTTAGCTTTGATGATGTCTTATATGTTCCTAGTTGAACGAAGAATCCTCTTTTAGTGTTAGCTATGGCATGTCTTAGCTGAGTGGATGAGTTTAGTGATCAATGAGATATTATCAAATAATGCAAGTAGGAAACATAACACTTTTTTCCTGTTACTGATGCTACTATCATTGGTCCGCAAATATCTAAATGTACTAGGTTTAGAATCCCCGTGAACCTATGGTAGTTTCTTGGGAAAGTGGCCTTGGCATGCTTGCTAAGTATGGACCCTTTGCACACATCATGTTGCTTAATACTGAAGTTTGGAAGACCTATGACCATCTCCCTCAAAATAATAAACACCTTGTGATGCAAGTGCCACAACGCGAACAAGCTATCATTGTTATGCACCAAAGCTGGAATATGTTCATCCTACAATTTGCATAGATTACCTTCTCTACCCCCCTATCATTTGAGTTATATTTGGGCCATAATCATTTAACCTAATGAAGGCTTTTTGGTCCTTCAAATCCACTATAAAACCCTTTTCCTCCATGATTTAAATTGAAAGAAACTTGTTCCAAATCTATAACAACCGAGACATCATCGAAATCTAAAGAGTTAACTAACTCAAGCTAGAAGGGAATATTACCAAATCCCACTATTAGGTACTTGGCATCATCATTAAACTCAACCTGTAGTCGTAAGTATTGTTTCCTCAAACTAGAAATTAATTATCAGGATGATATCATATGTTGATATGTTCTATTATTCACATACCATGCATCCCTCATAATTTCACTAAAGGAAAGATATCATCGAGAAATCCTTCTCGAACTTGGCAACGAGCTTGTTCATTTTAGTTTTTGTAGAGATTTCTACCTACTTCCCTTTACCCTTCTTCTTCTATGGACGTTGTGATGGATAATGACGTGCTTATAACAAACAAAACACATTATTTCACTCAATTCATTTTTTTATTGCTATGAGGTTGAGTCCCCACCACTTATATTATTCAAAAATAAAAAAAGGAACGAATATTTTCTTATCTTGAACATTACTTTTGATATTTTTGCGATATTATTAACTTATTTTTATGTCTTCTTATATGTTCTTATCATCAAGAAACTACCAAAACATAGTACCATGAATATCAAAACAACAAGGAGACACGATGTAGGCTCTCAGCCAAGGCAAAACCCCTCTTTTAAAGGAAAACCAAAAAAAGTCTCCTATTATTTTAGAACCAAATCAAATGAGACAACCAAGACCCTTGACAAAGACAGATTTTCTCCAATCCACCAAGTCAACCTCGCAACATAGTTCTTCCAACTAGCTTCTAATCAACAACAATTAACCTTCTTCAATATTGCATCAACCATATATTTCAGCCGTTTTGCATCAAAATTTCAACCTTAATGTAGACCTGCAACTTCGACCCCTTCCTACAACTTAGAATATCGCACGTGTGAGCTAGAAGCAAGAGAAAATACATTTCTTTACTTTGTTAGGGTTCCTCCTTCCTTCGCTAAGGTTTTTTCTCCTTCTTTAAGCCTTTTTCACCTCGTTTTCTTTCCTTCACACTCCCTTTCAATTGCAGATAAAAATTCACTTGGATAGATGCTCAAATAGGTCAAATTGAACTTCTTTTATAGTCTTTATGTGTGGTCGAATTCCTTCAACGACGTCGATATGTCTTCTTCTAAGGCCAACTTGGTGGAGGAGGTATTAAAGACCAATTTTCATTAAATAATTTTTCCTTCTTTGACATAATAAGCCCAAGAAGGGTCTAGGACAAGATGAAAAATAAAATGACTCAAGGCGCAAATCCTAAAAGCACTCAATTGGTGGTTTGACCTAGAAACACAATAAATAAAGCATGAAACCCATTATTATAAAAATTTTGTCTTTTACAATAAATTTTCATTTTATTTCTTTTAAGAACTACATAAGAATTACATTATACAACAATTATGAAGACTGATAGAAGTTAAATTTCTCAACACTCCCTCTAGGGAGGTATTCATAATTTTTAAATTGATACAAGGTTGACCTCAATTTGAAATTTTCCAAGAAGACTACAACAACATATGTAATGCTAGGGATACTGAAATTGCGGAGGTATCCTCCCAACAGGGACTAAGGTGTCATCAAGGTAACTTGTCACTATAGGTACCATCAGGCTACAACCCTGGTATCAATACAATTGGATATAGATACCATCTAAGCCTCCATGCCAAGGCACAAAACCTCATAGGGATCTAGGTATCATCAATGTCAATACTAAAATGAATCTTAATAAGACTAATATACCTTCCCACATCAGGATCTGGACATCATCAAAGCCAAAATATAACTGAGATCTCAATACCAACCAAGCCAAGATATCGTCCCAAGTAACATCATACGAGAAGTTTTATGGTACTCATCTCTCCCTCTCAACCAAATAATATATATCCACCAATCAAAGCATGCTTCATCAAACATTCAAACTTCTCATTGAGAGATCAACACATCAACTACTTGTTCATTCATATGAACATATGGTAGCCTCACAACCCCAATAAATTCCAATATATTAGTTCTTATTATCGATATGTTAGCACAATCAGTAGGGTCCTCAACCATTCTAATTTTTCTCAGGTCATCAAAATATCCAAACAAATATCAGCAGAATATTCCTTCTCCAACTTTACAAGCAACACCAAACTCAACTTCAGCACTACTCAAAACAACAAAATCTTATTCTCAACACATCAATACCAATAGTGCCTTAGCTATTCTCCGATCTGATTTTCTCCCTACTATATGTAAGGCTCACACATCATGTCCTCCCTCTCAATTATGGAGGATATACACTTTCCTTCATCCAAGCTCTTCTTTAACTAGGGGGATAATTTATCAACAACTTTATTCTTCCAGCTGCACATGATTTTCTTTTTGCATCATCATATCATTGGAGAGCTTCGACATTCCAAAAGTTCATTCTTTATATTCATATTGAAACAAGGTTATATTTCAAACATCAATGTATTTTCATTGTTATCAGGGTTCTTATGGCTCCCTCTATCATCAAAATGACATCATCAAGTATCAAATAAGCATACATCTTTACAACCTCTTGCAAACTATGTGCTTGAATATCTCAACAACAAGTACAACCGGGAACACAAATATACAAGAGCATGAAATTAAATTTATTAATAGAATGTTATGACAATGAGAGCATCTAGGGTTAAGAAACTAAACCTTAGATATTTAAAACCTAAACCTTGTTAGGGTTACAATTGTAAGAAAGCATTATACATAGGGTTACACTTTTATACCCTAGACTCTTACAACATCGTTTGCTAGGGTTTTTTCACAAACCTTAAATATCCAACACTTAAATCGGGTTAGAGTTTCAATCATAGTGGAAGGATCTAATTTTTATATTTTAAATCATAGAATCTTATTTCAACTTTTACTATGGTTTTTATCATAAATCCTAGATAAAATCATCAAACCATTGATAGTTAGGGTTTTATCGTATGTCCTAATAACAAAACCTAAAAATAAAAAGGTTAGGGTTTCATAAAAGCTAACAAATAGCAAAAGATAGTTATTAAAAGGGTTGATTTAATGTTAACAAAATAATCTTTACATTTCCATAGCAAAACCCTAGACATGAGAGAATTATTAATACAAAGAAAAATGATCGTACCTTCTTTTATGATAAGGATTTGCTGCAAATCTTATTATTTTAAACATACCTTGAGTTTCTCTCTTTACAAACCTTGAAGAGGGTTTTCTTTTGAAGAAAGATTCTCAAGTCTTCATTTTGGAGGATCCCTCTAAATCTAACCACAATCCTTTATTCTTTAGAATATACTTGCAATATTTCTTCCAAAGAAAACACAAAGAAAGGATTTTAATCAAGCATTAAAAATAAAGCTAAATATATAGAGAGGGAATTAATAAAATAATGAAATAAATAAGGAATGCTTATCTTTTGAGAAACGTGGAAGCTCCCTCTTAACTTTGCATCAATCCAGTCACTCTGAGAGATCTCTTCAACTTATTAAAACAAATCAAGGACTTTCTAATAAAACATATTAGATCTATAAACCTTAGAAATAAAAAAGAGAAATTGATCCTAGATTCAAACAGAAGAGAAACTTTACAAGACCTAGAAATAATAGCCTATACTATAATCAAAGGATATACAAGGGATAATATCCATAAAGAATTAATAGAATAAGTCTTTGACTTCAGAATCTTCAGTTTTGGCCTCCTTTTGAGGATTACCATTAGTGGAAATTGTAGCTTGATCTCTTTCTCTCTTCTTATTCTTAGGATTATCATGATATTGATTCTTATAATATCCCATTTTTTGACAATGATAGCATTCTATTTTAGAAAGGTCAATATTCCCATTATTTTTCTTTGACCTTTTTAATTTCTTGTTTCCTCCTTTCTTATTGAAATGGGCATAATAGGCATTTGAGTTATTTTATTCATATTCTTTCTTACCTCCTATAAAGGAAAGACGAGTTTCTTCTTCCATACAGGCATACCACATTTCTTCAAAAGAGGGAGATTTTTTTCCAACTACTAATTGCAGCTACAAAGGCATTCCAAGACTTTGGTAGTCCTAGAATGGCCACAATCACAAGCTCTTTATTAGGGATTATTTGATCGACTTCTTGTATTTCATCTCTTATATGGGAAATTCTTACAAAGTAAGAGGAAACCGTGTCATATTTGGTCATTTTGACATTTTGAAGTTCATTCTTTAGACTTGCCACTTTTCCAATATTCTTGATTCTAAGTAGCTTAGAGAGAGCATCATACATTTTATTTGAAGAATTTAGAATGGATATGTAGGGAATATAGTTGTCTTTAACTCCATCCAAAATTATGCTCATGAATATAATGCCATTTTCCTTGTATTCTTCTTTTCTAGCATCGTCTGTAGGTTCTCTACCTTTACCTTGTACTAATTCCAATACTTTATTCCTTTCAAGGATGAGGTCTATCCTTGTATTCCCAGTTGTAAAGTTAGAGGCTCCTTAAAGTTTTTTTTAGATTTATTTGACGAATCCATAGGTAAACAACTTGCCAATGTCACTTTTGATGAAGTATAGTTATCTTTGTATCCTTCAATATGTTTTCTTCTTCAACCTATCTTATGTGATCCTTTAATTCTTTCTTCCTCCTTCAAACTTATTTTGAACCCTTCCTGAAGATGATGAGAGCTATTGATCTTACAGCTTCCTTTTTCTTCTTCTCTTTCACCTTAACTCTGATACCATGTTAGAAAATTAGAAATCTAGAAAGTTTTTCTTATCTTGATAATTACTTTTAATTTCTTTCAATCTTATTAACTTATTTTTATGTCTTATTTTATCTTCTTATCATCAAACAACTACCAAAACATAAAGCATGAAGATAAAAAAAAAAAAACAAGGGGATATGATGTAGGCTCTTGGAGAGGGTAAAACCCCTCTTTTAGGGGAAAACCCAAAAAATATCTTCTCTTCTTTTAGAACAAAATCAAATGACAAAATGAGACCGTTAACTGAGACAAATACCTCCTCCAATCCACCAAGTCATCCTCCCAATATAGTTCTTCCAACCAACTTCTAATCAAGTAAACCTTCCTCAATATTGCATAAACCATAAATTTCGGCCCTACGACATCAATATTTTGGCCTTACTATAGAATTGAAATTGCGGCCTCTTCCTGCAACCCAGAGCTTGCACATGTGAGCTAGAAACAAAAGAAAATGTGTTTATTTCCTTCATTAGGGTTTATTCTCCTTCTTCAAGCCTTTTTCACCTCCTTATCTTTCCTTCACACTCCCTTTCATTTTCCTATAAAAAATCATAGCTTGGATGGATGCTCAAATAAGTCGACTTGCATTGCTTTAATAATATTTCTTTGTGGTCAAAATCCTTCAATGAGGCCGACTTGGTGGAATAGGTATAAAGTACCAAATTTTAAGAAACATTTTTTATTTCTTTGACATAATAAGCCCAAGAAGGGTATAGGACAAGATGACAAGGAAAATGACTCAAGACAAAAACCCTAGAAGCACTCAATGGGTGATTTGACCTAGAAACAAAATAAATAAAGCATGAAAGTCATGTTTATAAATATTTTTTCTTTGACAATAATTTTTATTTTTCTTTCTTTTGACAAATACACAATAATTACATTAGACAACAATTAGGAACACAGATACTAGTTACATTTCTCAACATACCTTACCCTTGATAATTCCTTTATCTATGCCCTTATGATTGGCCAAATAGAACTAGATCATCACCACCATTATTATTAAATTTTAACTCCATCCAAGTCTCCTCTTGGATACAATCATCACAAAGGCTCTCAATTCAAGAAGGTTTTCCTAAGCACAAATACCTTTGACAAATACTTTTCATGATGTTAGAAAACCATTGAATGCCATATTTACTATATCTACAACTTTCATCCCAACTACTAGAAGATAATTACGAATCTATGTGATATTCATAAGGAACTAGTGGTTGTTCTTGATCTATTCATCTCTATGGATCTGAATTTTTTTTGCAATATCATCTTCATGTTTATGTTCTAACTCTAGAAAATATTAGCTAGGGAATCAAACATCTCTTTCACCATAGTATTTATTACCCATCCATATACATGCGTAACACTAGGAAAAAATTTCTCGTAAGATGTGAATTTCTTGCTAACGACCTCAAATGATCCTCATAAAATTCACAAATGCCTCTCACCGACACATTGGTTAGCTCATCCATTTGATCAATTTTATCACTAGATGATGGGAGGTCAGTGACTATGAGGTATACTAGCTATTGTCTCATACAAAGAGCTTACATTTAATGTTATAATGGCATCTAAGTAAGGATCACATGTTGAAATTAGATATTGAATCATTGTTCTTAAAATTTGTGCTTTTTTCCTCATTTCACCTTGGTGGCCATATTCCTAGTCGAGTGTATTACTTCGGGATTTTTCATTGCTTAGTAAGGGCACAGATAAGAGGCCTTGATTGATGTTGCAAGTCCATATCCTTGCATACTTGAAACATACCTTTTTCTTTAATATGTTATCCATTCTTTTGTTTGGCTATAGTTAGTCCCTCATACTGGTTTCCTTCTTGCCTCATTAAATGAGAAGAGGGGCTTGGAAATTTGCTATAGGTTAATTCAGTTGCAAAAAGAAAGAAATATAAAAGCATATACCAAAATTTCAAACTGCAAAATAATGATAAGGGATTATTGTGAAAATCCAATTTAACGTGACCTCTATACTCTCATGTGAAGGCATCATTATAGACCCATGTTTATCATGCCTATCAATGTAAAATGGACTTATGAAAACATTCGAACTCGGATGAGAAATAAACCGCCTTATTCTAAAAGGGGTCTTAAATGAAACCAATAAAACCTTGCTAAGAAAAACAAATCAAAGGAATGAAAAAGGCTAAGTAAAGGGTGGAAAAAGTAGTGTTGAGGAAAGGGTAACTCAAGTATATGCAAACACTCCCTCCAAAAATGTGCCTATGAATGAAAGTATAGCACAACCTAATATAATACTATGTCACCTCTTACGAAGGACACGCCAAACCGTGTCACTTTTCACACACACCTATTGATTAAAGGATCGACCTAGAAAATTTTTCTCTCCCCATGTTTGAAGGCATATAATAGGGGCTTTTGATGATCCTCCATGCTCAAATTTGGAAATTTGTATGATGTCCTAAACTAATGTGAAATTTTAAAAATATTTTTTTGTGATATACTTACATGATTTTAATATTAAATATGGACCACTTTTTATGCTTCATGACTCTTATGACCATGCTACTTGATATTACTTGCTTCTTTGAGCTCATGCTTGATGATGATCTAGACATATCCATACTCCTTAGGAGGATGTTGATGATGCTTGGCTCATACCTCTTGGACGTTAATGTGCTTCACTCATACCTTCGACATTGCACCCTATTGATGTGTGTTGAGCTTACTGATGATTTAGAATGCACCATGGGATACTCTTACACCTATAATACATTGGATGTTTCCTACTGGAGCTATGAAGTTTCTCCTAGATAATGATGTGGTACCCTAGATTATGACATAGGATAGAGAGAGAATTTTTGGATAATTGGAGGTGACTTTTGGGCTAGGACTTGCCCCCTTGATGAAGAGATGCACCTTTTCATGTTGATAGTAGATACATGACCTTTGGGCTACTTTTAGCCCTATTTTGATGATGAAATCACCTTTGGAAACAATATAATTCGCATGTGTGGGTTAGTTTGAGGAGATTTATTATGTTTTGGCATTGATGAAGCTATTTTGGCTATCAACTTGATGACCTATCCACCTTGCACCACAGAATGTGTCTTTTTAAGGACTTTAGGGCTGATTTGGAGTAAATCGCTTAGTTACTCTCGTATAAACAGGGAGAAATCCATTCCATTTGATATTGTCCACCCTTAAGACACATATCTCTTGGATTACATAACTTTTCTTTAGTTTGCTATAGAGAAATACTTGAACAAATTGCTTGGGGAGTTAATTGGATATGGATTTGACCTTTTTTTCATGGATGCTTATGGTGAAACTTGGATGGATGCCTGGAAAAGTATGTGGTTTAACTTTTTTATTGTTGGTTTCATATTTTATTGGATGGATGATGCATGTATTAAGGGTAGTAGCATGATATTTCTTTCATGATATTTGTTAAACTCACCCTTCTTCGAAGACTTAATATTTTGGAAAATTTGAGACTCAAACCCTAGAATAAGTATTCTAACTTGCCCTAATTCTTTTGAATAAAATTTTCTACCCTTAAAGTTGCCCTAATTTTGTATGTTCCTAGACTATATTAGCTCCAAATAAAAAAATCACCAATCCTCTCTCTTGTAGCAATCTTTAAAACCATAGAATCATTTTTTATTTTGTTCTAGGGTAAATTAGGGTTTATGTACAACAAAATGATACATTAGGGATAGGTTTTTTTTATAATTGTTTGGAAAAAGATTTCATTTTACATTATTTTCCAACACTGATTTAGGGCTAACATCTAGGTTTTCAGTGTTGTTATGTCTTTAAAACGTAAAAAATTTGTTGCAATTTACTCATTATATTAGCCCTCATTTTACATTATTTATCATAATATTTTGGGATTGGTTTCATTGTTATTATAAACTATTATATTGCTGCAATTTATGATTTTAAAAATCTAGTCTGTAATAATCATCCCTAATTCCTATTCCTATCCTTGTGTGGAAGTCATTGCAGAACCCTTAGGGTTAATTGGTTCCTTTAGTTGATAAGATCTAATTCCTATTCGTATCTTGGGGAAGAAGTCATTGTAGCACCCTTGAGGGACACTTAACTTGAGGTAACTGGATTATTTTATTCAGAAGATTTACTGGGGAAGTTTCCCTTGTTGGATGTCCATCACTAAAATAGGGTGAGTTGGTGACAGTGATGACACTCCCATTATTGCACTTGATCTAGGTTTATTTGTACTAATGTGCTAGTTTTTGCTATAATAGTATTTTTGGATACATGAGAAATTAGATAGTTCTTTATGGCATCCAAGATCATTTAATTTACCTTCACATCCTTTTTGTTTTGTGTTCCCAAGTTCTCTAAATTTGTAGGGGGGAGTCCCAATGTCCTTGACAATATCCCAAAAACCATTCTCTTTAAGTAAGTGTGTAACCCTAATTTTCCAACGAAGTTCGATGCAGCATGTAATGTTCTCAAACCAAAGGCCTCTTTCCATCTGTGAGATCTATTGCAAAATCTCCAAAATAAAAAAATAGAACTTCAAAATTATTTTATTTTTTATCCTTCCAACGCACAATAGATTTATTGTTGCAAATCCCTAATAATCTCAATTAAATTTCAGGATGTGATACCATGTTATAATTTTTGTCCATAGGTGATTAATGTCCTTATGATCTCAATCAAACAAGTATATTGTTGAAATTAATTAAAGAAAAAAATAAATTTTAAACCATAACATCAATCACACTCACACTAGCTAGAAATTAATCAGCTGGAGCATAAAAATTAATTTCCCACACACATAAGTAATTACTCCTTCAAATAAGCTTTTCATTTCTTAAAAAAAAAAATTAAAAGGAAACCTTCACATGTTGCACAAAAAACAACACTGTAAGGATAAAAAAAACCCCTAAATGGAGATTGTTTAGCGTGTTGAAAACACTGGAAATAGTAGAAAACCATCATATGCCTTGAAAACCATTGTATGGCTTGGAGGAAAATCTGTATCGATGTGTCCATATGGATTTATTTGTAACACTGGGAAAAACTATATGAATTGTTGTCTCAAGATATATGTGGCGTGAGAATGCCTCTTCCTTGTGCCTCTGTCTTGCCTTATCTTTATATTTTTATCAAAGAATCCATTTTAAGGTTTCTCATAGTCTAAATAATGCATAATTATAGACTTAACGGTTAAGACATTCAGTTTTTACTAAAGTAAATTGAAAAATTAATTATTTTTCTAAATATAGAAGTATTTTTCAAAAATATCCTTAACTCCCACCAAAATAAGCTTTTAGTAATGAGAAACCATAGGTCAGTAACCATAGGTATTACTTTTTCATGTTTTTTGTTCTCTTGTGTATATTTGTCGTATTTTCTGATAAATTATTAACAACAGAGAAAATAAAATTTTCCCTCTTCAACACAGAGAAATTCTCTATTTTATGTGCCCATAGACAGAGCAAAAGAAATTAAAAATTAGAGGGATATACCGTGGAGAGAAAAACAAATATCTTTCATTCATTTTCTTGTAGCTTTTTACAATCTTTGGAACTGTTGTTCTGGCTTCTTTATTACTCTGTTGCACTATGGTGCACACACGCTACTCTATTTTCTATTACAACAGATATATATATTTTCAATAGGTCATAGCCACAAATAATAAAAACATAACCTAAGTCTAAAAACTATGCGAAGTAAAAATTATGATGCAACGATATTTCAAACCATAAAACAAAACATTACAAACATAATGCGATGGGGCGTGATAGAGTTATCGCATGGAAAAATGTGCGAAGTGACATCAGCATCGGATGGTGCGAAAAATGAACGGGGAAGAGTTTGTGAAGGGCTTCTGCATCGAACGACGCGCCAGCTGACGAGGCTTCATTTCGATGCAACAAAGCACTATTGGCTGGTAGGAGTGGTGAGTTGGCACGATGGGGTCTTGCTATCACGCGATTGTGAACGGGTGGTGACATGAGCATCGGAGATGTACAATAACATTTGATTGGTTGCGGGAAGTTTGACGTGGCAGTGGTGGGGTCGATCAAAGTTGATGTGGGAAGGTTTTGAATTCAAATGGTATGTCACGACATTAAGTGCAGTTAGGTGAATAAGTTAATGGCATGGGGGTTTGCATTGTTCAAACGCTATTTAACAAATCTGGAAGGCTACGGTAGAGCGGTTGTTTGCAGGTGGTTTAAAACAAAATATTCAATGCACAGGTTGAGTTCAAAACCAAAATTTTTCTCCTACTGCTGTCCTTTAACTTCACATCAAAATTGATGTTTTTGTCCTATTTATTCATATTATAGTTGGGGTAATTTCCAACACTCCCCCTTAATCACAACTGCTACTATCATGCATTCCCAGACATTTTCTCAGATAATTAAAATTTTTCTGCCCCAATGGTTTTGTCAAGATATCTGCAAATTGTTCTTCTTTTCTACAATGTTGTAAAGAAACTTCTCCATTGTTCACCAATTCTCTGATATAATGATATTTTGCATCAATGTGTTTTTTTTATTTTATGAAACATTAAATTCTTGGATAAGGCTATTGCTGAGCTATTATCAAAATAGACTGTTGTACCTTTCACCTGTTCATGGCACACATCTATCAACATTATTCTCATCCATACTGCTTGACATGTTGCTGTTGTAGCTGCCACATACTCCACCTCTGTTGTTGATAAAGCCACAATTGTTTGTTTCTTAGAATCCCGTGAGATGGTTGCTGATCCCATATGAAAAAAATATCCAGGGGTACTTTTCCTATCATCTATACTTCCAGCCCAATCACTGTCAGTATATCCAATTAACTCAAAATTTTCAGAAGAGGTGTGCAGAATAACATACCCCTTCCTTCCTTTCACATACCTTAGAATTCTCTTTGTTGCTTGCCAATGTGTCTCCTTTGGCCTTTCCATAATTTTGGAAATTAAACTTACAACATGCATAATATTAGGCCTAGTTGCAGTCAAATACATTAAGCTTCCAACTATGCTTTTATATAAACTTGGATCTACATCCTTGCTGTTGTCTTCTTTGCTTAGTTTCAATCCCATCATTGTAGGAGTTATTTCTGCTTTGCAATCCTGCATGTTAAATCTTTCCAAAACTTATTTATCATATTTTTCTTGAGAAATAAAAATTTTATTTTCATTTTGCTGTACTTTTATTTCTAAGAAGTTTCGTAGCAATCCCATATCATTCATGTTAAATTATTCTTTCATGACTGTCTTAAAATTTTCAATGAGGTAAGTATCATTACCTTTGAATATCACATCATCAACATATAAAAAAACAATGATAATCTTACCATCCTTTTCTTTGATGTAAAGTATGGGTTCTCCTTCACATTTATCAAACCCATTTTCCAGTAGACATGCATCTATTCTACTGTACCATGCTCTTGGTGCTTGTTTCAGCCCATACATAGCTTTCTTCAACTTGCATAGCTTGTGCTCTTGACCTTCTTTCTAATAGCCCAGAGGTTGTTCAACATAAACCTCTTCCATCAATACACCATTTAGGAATGTTTATTTCACATCCATTTGATAAAATTTCCACTTATGTTGTGCCGCTATGGACATCACTGCTCTTACAGTTTCCATTCTTGCAACTAGTGCAAATGTTTCTTCATAATCTCTTCCTTGTTGATGCTTGTAGCCTTTGAAAACAAATCTAGCCTTGTGCCTTTCAATCTTGCCTTTAGCATTTCTCTTGGTCTTATAGACACATTTTACTCCAATCACTTCTTTACCTTTTGGGAGAACAACTAATTCCCATGTATTTATTTTCTCTATTGCATTATCCATAACATCCATCCATTTCTTATCTTTTAATACTTCTTCAAAATGAATAGGATCTTCTATACGAAAATACGATGCAAATAAAAATTTCATACCTTCATTGGTTGCCTCTTGCTCATAGATTTCATTCAAGCTTCTAAATATTATCCTTCATTCATTTCATGAACTTGTGCTTGTAGAAGCACTCAAATATGCCCCTTGTGTCGTGCTTGGAGAATCACTTTCATCATTTCTCAGTGATGTTCTCATACCTTCTTGAGGTGTTCCCTGTTGTGCTTGTGTTGGTGGAGGCGATGCTGCTAATGAGGAATTTCTTCCTTCCATTTCTTCCTCATCATCTTCCTGAGAGAAACAAGTTTTTACATTCACTGTTTTCTCAATGCTTCCATCCCAAGCTTCTTCTTCAATGAAGTATACATCTCTTCTTATAATAAACTTCTTGGTGGATGGGTTATACAATATATATGCCTTTTATTCATCATTATATCCAAAAAATATGCACTTCTCCCCCGTTCTGTCCAACTTCTTTCTCAGCTGATCGAGAATGTGTGCATAAGCCACACAACCGAATATTGTCATGTGGGTGACAAATTGTTTTATGCCACTTCATGCTTCTTTTGGAACTCCGTTCATGACACTCTATGTTGGACATCTATTCAAAACATATGTTGCACAATGTACAACTTTAGCCCAATTTTCATTTGGAAAATGTTTTTCCTTTAACATGCTCCTTACCATATCCATGATGGTTCTATTTTTCTTT
The DNA here is from genome assembly GCA_034641835.2 of Pinus albicaulis. Classification (NCBI taxonomy): domain Eukaryota; kingdom Viridiplantae; phylum Streptophyta; class Pinopsida; order Pinales; family Pinaceae; genus Pinus; species Pinus albicaulis. The sequence continues at coordinate 420,323,434 of CM076583.1, read as the reverse complement.
TCAACAACTCCATTTTGCTGTGGTGTATACCTTGCTATAAATTTCTTGTTAATTCCATTTTCTCTGCAAAAACGCAAAAAATATTTGGAGATATATTCTCATCCTCTATTAGTCCTCAAAACTTTTATATGCTTCCTACTTTGATTCTCAAAAAGAGCTTTAAAGTGGCAGAACTTCTGAAATACTTCACTCTTCATCTTCAAGAAATACACCCATGTTTTTCTTGTGTAATCATCAATAAAAGTTAACATATAAATACTGCCTCCTAAAGAAGGTGTTTGAATTGGTCCACATAAATTAGATTGGATTATTTCTAAGGGTGCTTTTGCCCTTATGCTCTTTCATGATGGAAATATTTCTCTGTGTTGTTGTCCCAGGATGTAGCCTTCACATAGGCGGTTTGGTTTCTCATTCAATGGTAATCCCTTTGCCATACCTTTTTTGTGCAAAAATTTTAGGCCTCCAAATTTGAGATTTCCAAATCTCAAATGACATAGCCCGTTTTCATATTTTTCTTCCTTTTGGAATGTACCTTGAGTTACAGCTTCCCTTGCTAGTCCTTTCTTCAAATCTGCTCTCATCTTGAGAGGAAACATTATGTTTCTTGTCATCTTCACTTGTGAAATGCATTGCTTGCTTGGTGGTATATCCATTATGGTACATAAATCATCTTCAAAGAATACATTATATCCCTTTTGAATGAGCTATCCAATGCTCAAAAGGTTACACTTCATGCCAGGTACATATTATACATCTGATATGGATTTCCTATCTCCTTTTCTTGTTAAAACACTCACTCTACCTTTCCCCATGACATAGACTTTGCTGTCAGTTCCCAATGTTACTTGAGACTTCACATTTTCATCCAACGTGCAAAACATAGAGATGTTTCCATTCATATGGTTGCTACATCCTGAATATAGAAACCATATATATCTTCATTCTTCTCTTCAGCCATATTACATGCTAGAAACAAATTTTCTTGACTCTGAGTTTCTTTAATAAATTTTGCACTAGGTCTATTACCCATGTCACTATGTTTATTTCTATATTCATTGGCATAATGCCCATACTTCTTACAGTAATGACATTGGACTTGGGATTTATCATACCATTGTCCAAGTGCTTGATTTTTTCCACCTTGTTGGCTGCTGCCTTAGCTTTCATTCTGACTTTGGTTGCTGCCCCTTCCACTTGTACTTGCAGGACTACTTCTTCCTCCTCTATTCTGGCTTCTGCCTCTACCTCTTCCTTGGTAGTTTGATCTACCTTGACCTCTTCCTCTTCCAAAGGAAATTTTGGTATTGAAATCATGCTCCAAAGATGATTTTGTTGTTATGTTTAGCCTTTCTTCATGTGTCATCAAAGATGCATGAAGCTCACAAACTATAAACCTTGAGAGATCCTTTGTCTCTTTAATAGTAGTGACTATCACATTGAATCTTAATGGTAAACTTCTCAATTTTTTCTCCATTACCTTTCTCTCTTCTACTGTCTCTCCATGAGATCTCATTCTGGTAACCAACCCAATAAACTGTGTGAAGAATGAGTCTAAGCTATCAGACTCTTTCATACAAATAAATTCAAACTCTCTTCTCATTACCTAAAGATTTGTTGTCTTTAATTTCTCCATACATTGATAGGTTTTTTGGAGGGTATCCCATGCCTTATTGGACTTCTTTGCTGCTACAATTCTTGGAAATAAGCTTTCATGCAATGCTTGATAGAGATAGAAGAGGGATTTTAAGTCCTTCTTCTTATTACTCTTCAGCAAATCCTTTTATGCCTATGTTAAGGCATTATACTGGTTCTTCAAATCCATCTTCAACCAATTCCCATAAGTCTTGAGATGCAAACATGGCTGTCATTGTGATTTCCCCATAGTCATAGTTCTTCCCATTGCACTGTGGGAGCTAAGTATTTCCCATACTCGTGGTTGTGATAGTTCTTGCCATTCTTTACTGTGCAGAACTATACATCTTGATTGTGTAAGTTAAATAAAACTTTCTCACTGTTGGAGAGGTAAAATCTGACTCTTAACACTCCTCTTCAGATCTCTATATATTTTTAAATGAACAGTGACACTACTGTGTAAATACCTAACTCGCTAAAAACCTTCACTCTGCTGGTGGAATGATTCAACAGTCTTCTTCTTACTTCAGCTTCTTTAGTAACTGCTGAGAGCCTGGACTAGCTCCGATACCATGTCGGATTTTCTAATAAATTCTTAACAATAGGAAAAATAAAATTTTCCCTCTTCAACACAGAGAAATTCTCTATTTTATGTGCACACAAACAGATAAAAAGAAATTAAAAATTACAAGGATACACCATGGAGAGCAAAACACATATCTTACATTCATTTTCTTGTAGCTTTTCACAATCTTCTGAACTATTGTTCTGGCTTTTCTATTACTCTGCTGCACTATGGCGCACACACACTACTCTATTTTATATTACAACATACATATATTTTTTTAATAGGCCATAGCCACAAATAATAAAAACATAACCTAAGTCTAAAAACTATGCGAAATAAAAATTATATTGCGGGGGTATTTCAAACCATAAAACAAAAAATTACAAATATAATACGATGGGGCACGATAGATTTATCACATGGAGAAATGTGCCAGGTGACTTCAACACCAGATGGTGTGAAAAATGAACAAGGAAGAGTTTGCGAAGGGTTTTCGCATCGAATGACACACCGGCTGATGAGGCTTCATTTCAGTGTGACAAAGAGATATTGGCTACTGGGAGTGGTGAGTTGGCATGGTGGGGTCGTGCTATTGTGCAATTGCGAACGGGTGGTGATGTGAATGTCGGAGACGTGCGAAAAAATTTGATTGGTTGCGGGAGGTTTGACGTGGTAGTGGCAGTGCCCATCAAAGTTGACGTGGGAAGATTTTGAATTCAAATGGTATGTCGTGACATTAAGTGTAGTTAGGTGAATAACTTTATGGTGCGAGGTTTTGCATGGTTCAAACACTATTTAACAAATCTGGAAGGCTGCGGTAGACCAGTTGTTTACAGGTGGTTTAAAATAAAAATTTCAATGCACAGGTTAAGTGCAAAACCAAAAATTTGGTGCTACTGTCGTCCTTTAGAATCACATCAAAATTGATGTTTTTGTTCTTCTTATTCAGATTGCAGTTGGGGTTATTTCCAACAATATTCATATTCCTCATGAGAAGATATGTAATTTTTAACCTTTTTAACATAAAATATATCTTGTTTGGATACTTTGAGTCATTGAAGGCTCACTAGATCTATCTTACATCACAACAGAAGGCATCGGTAAGTTGAAATGTTTTATTACTTGCTATCACTCGGTAATTTCTCAAGGTTAAAGAAATAAATAGTCTGAGGTAACGACAGATCTACTTCAAACTCTAGGATCTAGCCTTCATATGGTTCAGAGAGGGCTCTCTCTTTAAAGTTTAAATTTGTTTTAATTTGCGAATATTAGGCTTGTTATGAAAGTGCAATTTTGGTTCGGTTTTGTTGGATTTGGTGGGAAAATTTCACTTGGAGGGATAGATAGAAGGAAATCTACTTGTCCATTGGGCTATGGAGTCTAAGTCAAGCTAACAGAATTGGGATCAAAACCTAAAAGGTCAAATGTCTGCAGGGCAAGATACATAACCCTTGGAGATCTTGGGAAAAATGGTTTTTGAGATCGTATGATCGAGATAAAGGGCACTTAAGAATCCTTAAATCCGAAAAAATGAAGTAGAAGATAGAGGTCAAACGGGAGAGGGAGCAATTAAGCGTTCCCTACACCGGAAATTAGAAGCAAACACATAAATGATAACTAGTTAAAAACAAGGTGCTATTAAACATGTCCTGTAGTAATACTCCTAGTTTATAATTAAAACACAGATGTATGCATGAAACAAAAGAAGATAACAATGAAAAGTTTAAAGAGAGTACTTCACTCCAGATAGCTTATCACAGGGATCCTGAAGTATGATGCCAAAAAGGTGATCTAATCTGCTACTCAAATTCAAAATCCAAAGCCTTCAAGTCAAAAAAATATTTATAGTAATTTCCAGCAATTTTATTCCACCAAAATACTTCAAAGAGTGAAGTGTTTATACAAATTCTAAACTAGAATATCTTGAAAAAATCAAGATTTCTTTACAAATATCTCCAACTGTTTTACATAAATAGAACTTAATTAAAGGACACTCAAAACTAATGCATCTATTTGGAACTATTTTATATGTAGAGGTGATGACAAAGAGGAGAATTCAAATTTTATCTGAACTCTTAGTTGATGATGAGGCATCCAAGTCACTAACTGTCTCCTTTCTTTGTGCATTCTGCTCTAGCAATTCTCCAAACTTGGGGTCCAATGATACCTTTGTATTTATAAATCCGAAATATATATGTAAAACGTGAAAGAGGTTATTGTAGATAAGTATGTTTTTGAGATAAATCTCTCTCAGTTCCCTAAAATTATGCTCCCGCTGTTCACAATAGGCTCTGCAAAAATATGTGTAAAACAGAGTTTCTCGTAGTCTGAAAAATAGGCTGTAAATATGTGCATGTATCTATCATTCTATAATACATGTGAAAAAAGTGAGATAGGTTTTTGTAGATAAGTCTCTTAGGAACAAAATCTTCCTTCAGTTTTGTAAGATTTATTTTTTATTGCCCATAATATTCTCTGCAAAATGATGACTTAACAAGAATTTTCTGCAAAACGTGCTTTCAAATATTGTTTAATATTTCTAAACCCATAATGGCTATTAGAAAAGTGAGAGAGATTTTTGTAGTTGGAAATCTTTGGAACATAAATATCCTTCAGTTTTACAAAATTCATCTTGTATTTTCCACAATAGTTTCTACAAAATTATGACTTAAACATGAAATTTCTGCAAAAATGTCCCTTCTTGCTCTGTTTTCATCTTTTAACTTTACTGTTCTTTTAATTGTTTTTACTTTCACTTTGGATAAAATTCATTTTTTTTTAAAGTATTTTCATCTTTATTTACCATTTACTGCCTCTGTATTTACTTTTACTGCTTTACCTTGACTTCTCTGCAACTTTGTTTTAACCTTTGCTGTGACTTTTATCTGATACACTTTAACTGTCTCTATTTTCACTGCAAACTATTAATGCTCTGTTTACTGTGTGAAATATTCTTGTTCTAGGAAAACCTATTCAAACTCATTTCCTTGTGAATTCTTGGAGTAAAACTTATCTTTAACTAGTATTTAGATTTTTTTAATCCAAATTCCCCTTTTTCTAATGACCTGCAAAAATCAAACAATTCATTAATGAAATCCAAGTCTGCAAGGAGGGATTATGGCTTTGATGAATTGGAAAAACCTGTGGAATGAATTTTGACTATGGAGGTTTAACTCTATTGGCATTGAGTAATTGAGTGTAACAGTTAGCGATTATGAACATTGGTAAAAGAGTTTGAATCTTTCAAAGGGTTTCTAAAGGTGTGGAAAAGGATAAATTTCTTCAATTTTGATTTAAATACAGATTGTAGTATCAAAATCATAATTTTATCAGGGTTTAGCAGTGAATATGTTCTTTTGGGGGCTGATACAGGTCTTTTTATGGGAAAAATAGTCTTTACAAGGCTCAATTTCTCATAAATTTGGTTCTTTTCAAATTGATAACAGGCTTGATTTCTTGAAAAATACCTGTTTTACGCAGGTATGGGTATTTTGAAAATGGATCTGAGGCGTTTGATAGTTTCCTGATGTCCTCTTGAATTAATTCAGGACTTCCAGCAATCTTGAATGGTAAATGGTGGGATTTTTGCAGGTTCTTAGCAATAAAACAATGAAAATTTTCTTTTTTCTAAGTCGGGAAAGTACATATAATGAATAGGCGCAGAAAGAGGGATAAACAGTGGATTCCAAAGGTTTGATGGGAAAATTAGGTTTAGTTTACAAGTAATGAATGATGGTCACATCGGGCAGGAAAGTGGCTTTCACATTTTAAAAGAAAATCGGACAATTGTTATCGCGCAACATTTGGGCGATAAGCTAATTTGCACCAAACACACGCAATCCAGTAGGAAAGCGACACGTTGATGAGAGATAAATGAGAAAAACTGCCCATTTCGCATCCATTTTTCATTTGGTAGATCGATTAATTTTTGTATTTGATATTATGTATTGGTCGTTGGATTTGAAGTTTAGATGCGAAGGGTCAGGATTAAAAGGGAAGTTGCGGCTAAATGAAATGGTGGGACCGGGATTTATATACATGTGCGGATAGTTAAAGGGTATAATTAAACCTTTATGTTTTTCCGCGGGTAAAGGCTTTAATCATATACTAAGATGGGGTTTATTAGGCGGCAAGGATTATTATTTTTAAAACATTTAATATAAGGTTTTAAACTTACATATAATATTTTAACAGATATGGATGAGGGATAGGATTAAGGTTTTATTAAAAATAAACCTTAGCTTATTTTAACAAAACTTTGGGTTAAAGCATATTTGTGTTTACAAAACATTGGCTGAATGTTTTAATAACACACAAAGAAGCACGATATTATTTTTATCTATATAGTAATTAAATCTTTTTGAATGGTTTAACGACCATAGGGGCGGGATATTTATTTATTGATAGTTTTAGACCAAAGGGCATTTGATTGGGGTTTTTATTTAGCACATGGGTAATTACTATGGTCAAAAAAAATTATAATAGTGGGTTTTTTGGGGTATTTAGACATAGGGAGATAAATAAGTAGGATAAGGTAATTAGTTAGGGATTTAATAAAATAGGTTAAAATTTAGTATGAAAGGGAAATGGAATATAACAAAAAATATATAAAATCACTAAGTGTAAGAGTAAAGCATAGTTTATCTTTTTATCATTTCACCAATACTTAGGATAAATGTATTTTTGAGGATTTTATGCATGTTTATGAAGGGATGAAGTTAATTACATGAGGTTTTATGCTTCACTATGTAAGAATGAATCTTTACTTATGAAAATGAGTTAAAATGTATGAATAAGGGATGGATAATGATAAATTGGGATTTTAAAATAAGAACTCAACTTTTTCAACTAACCAGTCATCAAGCCTTGGGTCTAGTCCCAACATAAGTCAGAGAAATGCTCTGAGCCTCTTTGACTGATAGCTTAGAATATTGAATACTTATAGGGGAGAGGAAATTAATGATTTTTCCCGATGATCAATATTACATGCTTTCTCCACTTCATTCTACCTACTTAGCATTATTCTAACATTTTTTTCTTCATTTGGCAGGAGCATTTAGACTTGTAACCTTGAAACATTTATTCTTTTAAAGCATAAACTATCTAAATATACCTTATTTCATCCGAGGGCTCAGATTAAATTGTTGAGCTCTTCATTATTCTCTACCTATCTACTGATTTTTCAAGTTTAAATTGTTTGACAAATCATTATTCACTATTTGAAACATGAAAAATTAAGATTAAACTATTTAACTGATCATGGATTATGCCATTTATTGACACTCTGCACATAATCATTATTTTTGCAGTAAAAATTAAAAGTAGTGGCATTTGGATTTTCTCACTTTCAGGTTTTATTTTCATCTCTTTTTTCTTTTGGGGTCTATATTTTTCTAAGTCCTTTGATATTTCTTTTAGAACCTTTTACCCTCTTTTTGGCCTTTCTATTATTTTTTCATTTTTCAAATATGGGAAAACAACTTGCAAATTGCAAGGTATGTACATATTTACAAGACTGATCAAAGTCAATTAAAATTTTTATGAACCCTATTATTATAGGACCCTAACAGTGGCTCCACATGGGGATGACATTTCTTGGTGAAATATCAAGAACTCCAAGACTAGTAGCCTGATCCTTTGAGCCAATCCCAAACATGCATATGTTGTGACTGAAAACTCTTGAACTGAATTTACACCTTTTTCTGCAAACTGAAATCTGATCTAATACCCCAAAGTGGTGAAAATTTCAAACCAAACTACTACATCATCAATATTTTAGGGCCTTTTTCTTGGCTTTCAAATCTTAATGAATTATTTCAAACTATCTGAAAACTTTAAATTGAAATAAGTTGAAGTCCTACCTACTTACTCTAATCAACTGTCCAACTACTTGTTAGGTAAGATGAAATAGCCAATGCAACCATTCAAGCATCATGTACTTTGATAGATTTTTTTGCATGTTCTTGTATATTTTCAAAAATGAAATTATGCAACCTATTAGAAACTTCTCAACAAATGAGAGAATAAGGAAATACTTGATTTCCTTTGTCGACTCTAGAAATTTTTCAAAAGGATCTTCCAAGGTATATACACCAATTTTTAACTTATCTAAATAACTGTACATATTTTCTGGATGACCTCCATGCCATGAGACTAAATTGTCATTTTTAACTTTCTTCCCTTGCAAAATCAACCTATGATTGTTCTGAGATACTTTCAGATTTTCAGATAATCTTTGTGATGATATTTCTACTTATGAAAATGTTTGTTTGAAGAAATTTTTATCATCTTGATCTTGAAGCTCATAGTCAACTAATGAAGAAGGACTTTGAATGTATTCATTTTCCAACATATCTGCTATTGGATCATGGAAAAATTTGAAATATTGCTGCAATTTATATATGGGTTTTAATGGAACTTCATAGATTTCTAGGAGTTGTTCATCCTTTAAAAACTGAAATGCTTTAGAGCATAATGGTATAGAAATTTCTTTCAAAATTTATGAACTTTCTTCTTCACTCCCATATTTGATGTGTATTGTCTGATCACTATATTTGAGCTGCTGAAACTGAACTTCCTCATCCCACAAACTAGCTAGTGATTGCTATGTGAAGTTAGCTTGAATTTGGAGAACATAATTATCATCATACTGATCATAATTAGGCAAATATTCAGAAGAAGGAATGTCATCAATTATACACATTATATTAGCAATCCTTATATATCTTTATTAGATTGGTTGCATTCTATTTGAAAGTCATCATTTTGCTCAATAGGAGTACTATCAGGAAATGGGCCTCTTTGGGAAGGTAGAACAACATGAGCATCAACCTGTTCTTTTGTCTCTTCATGGATAAAAAATTTAGTACATACATCAACATTAGAATAAGTAGAAACAATTTCTTCATTATGTAAATATTTTGAGGATGGTTACATGTTTAGAAGCAAATTTATTTGTTCTTCGGTGAGGGGGGGGGGGTGGGGGGGGGGGGGTCGGAATCTTTGAATTTTTAGCTTTGAATAATAATTTTTTTCTCTCTTATGTAAAAAATGATCATGAGGTTGAATATTTTCTTTAAATTCATTCAAATCATTATATGCAACATCATTTGTTACTACAGAGGGGATTTTTGGATCTTGATTCATCTCCTGATCTATTTGATCTTTGATTAACTCCTCTTGATTATCATGACACTTAGATTGAGAATGAAAGTTATGGACTTCATCTAATAAATATTCAGGATGCCAATTTCCAAAATTTTCATCAATATTTTTAAGGTAATGTATGAGATCTTCAGCTTGATCACAACAATTTTCAACTAATGATAAAGATAGAAAATATTCTTTGTAATGCTCATAAAATACCTCATGAAAATTTGTTAAAGAAAATAAACCAGCAGGTTTGAGAGCTTCATACCATTCCCTTGCTTGTCCTTCTAAGGTTGCCATGAATAGCTTCATGAGTCAATCCTCATGCCAATCACCCTTCAATCTCCATGATTTTATATGAAATTTAATGTGATGTAATAAAGGATCATCAATATTCTCATCTTGAAATATAGGAAGATTTTTATCCCAATTTACCTTTGGTATTTTGTGTGGAAATCTAGGTATGTGATCTCTTCTCATGGGAGCATACCTGCATTTTATTCTTGGGTCATCTTGTAAATTAGTCATAAAGAAGGACCACTATATCTATACAGCCAAGCTAGATCCTTCTATAAACTACAATATACATTGAAAAACTTTCTTAATGAGAAAGAACATAATGTCTTGGATTAAGATCTAAGTTGAAAGCCCTATATTTCCATATTGTTCTTTTAGGTTCATTCCTCCAATGGAGTCTTGATTGTGAAATTGAGTTGGAGTCGCCAGGTCGATGATTTTAACCTTTGTGTGTCTAATCACTATCCACCATCATAGATCAGACCTGAACCTGTAAAATATTTCTGAAGAAAATGTTAGTCTTCCCTAGTATGGTTGCCATTATGTTATCACTCAGTAATTTCTCAAGGTTAAAGAAATAAATAGTCCGAGTTAACCACAGACCTAGTTCAAACTCTAGGATCTAGCCTTCCTAGGGTTCAGAGAGGGCTCTCTCTTTAAAGTTTAACTTTGTTTTAATTTGTGAATATTAGGCTAGTTATGAAAGTGCAATTTTGGTTTGGTTTTGTTGGATTTGGTGGGAAAATTTCACTTGGAGGTATAGATAGAGGGAAATCTACTTGTTCATTGGGCTATGGAGCCTAAGTCAAGCTAACAGAACTGAGATCAAAACCTAAAAGGTCAAATGTCTGCAAGGCAAGATAGATGATCCTTGGATATATTGGGAAAAATGGTTTTTGAGATGGTATGCTCGAGATAAAGGGCACTTAATAATCCTTAAATCCGGAAAAATGGAAGTAGAAGATAGAGGTCAAATGGGAGAGGGAGCAATTAAGGGTTCCCTACACCAGAAATCAGAAGAAAACACAGAAACAATAACTAGTTAAAAACAAGGTGCTATTAAACATGTCCTGTAGTAATACTCCTAATTATACATTCAGATTTAGAATTAAAACACAAATGTATGCATGAAACAAAATAAGATAACAATAACAAGTTTAAAGAGAGTACTTCACTCCAGTTAGCTTATCACAGGGATCCTGAAGTATGATGCCAAAAGGTGATCCAGTCTACTACTCAAATGCTAAATCCAAAGCCTTCAAGTCAACAAAACATCTATAGTAATCTCCAGCAATTTTATTCCACCAAAATGCTTCAAAGGGTGAAGTATTTATACAAATTCTAAACTAGAATATCTTGAAAAAATATCAAGATTGGTTTACAAATATCTCCCACTGTTTTACATAAGTAGAACTTAAGTAAAGGACACTCAAAACTGATGCATCTATTTGGCACTATTTTTTATGGATAGGTGATGAAAAAGAGGAGAATTTGAATTTTATCTCAAATCTTAGTTGATGATGAGGCATCCAAGTCACTAATTGTCTCCTTTCTTTGTGCATTCTGCTTTAGTAATTCTGCAAAATTGGGGTCCAATGATACCTTTGTATTTCTCAATCTGAAATATAAGTGTAAAAATTGAAAGAGGTTATTGTAGATAAATATTTATTCGAGATAAACCTCTCTCAGTCGTCTAAAATTATGCTCCGGCTATTCACAATAGGCTCTGCAAAAAGATGTGTAAAACAAATTTTTTCACAGTCTGAAACATAAGCTATAAATATGTGCATGTATCTCTCATTATGTAATACCTGTGAAAAACGTGAGATAGGTTTTTGTAGAAGAGTCTCTTAGGAAGAAAAACCGCCTTTAGTTTTGTAATATGTATTTCTTATTCGCCACAATATTCTCTGCAAAATGATGACTTAACAGGAATTTTCTGTAAAAAGTGCTTTCAAATATTGTTTAATATTTATAAACCCATAAGGGCAGTTAGAAATGTGAGAGAGGTTTTTGTATTTGAAAATCTTTGGAACATAAAACTCTTTCAGTTTTGGAAAATTCATCTTGGATTGTCCACAATAATTTCTACAAAACTATGGCTTAAACATGAAATTTCTGCAAAAATGTCCCTTCTTGCTCTATTTTCATCTTTTAACTTTATTGTTCTTTTAATTGTTTTTACTTTCACTTTGGATAAAATTCATTGTTTTTGAAATTATTTTCATCTTTATTTACCATTTACTGCCTTTGTATTTACTTTTACTGCTTTACCTTGACTGCACTGCAACTTTGTTTTAACCTTTACTGTGACTTTTATGTGATACACTTTAACTGTCTCTAATTTCACTGCAAACTATTAATGCTCTGTTTACTGTGCGAAATATTCTTGTTCTAGGAAAACCTATTCAAACTCATTTCCTTGTGAATTCTTGGAGTAAAACTTGTCTTTAACTAGTATTTAGATTTTTTTTTATCCAAATTCCCCTTTTTCTAATGACCTGCAAAAATCAAACAATTCATTAATGAAATCCAAGTCTGCAAGGAGGGATTATGGCTTTGATGAATTGGAAAAACCTGTGGAATGAATTTTGACTATGGAGATTTAACTCTATTGGCATTGAGTAATTGAGTGTAACAGTTTGGGATTATGAACATTGGTAAAAGAGTTTGAATCTTTCAAAGGGTTTCTAAAGGTGTGGAAAAGGATAAATTTCTTCAATTTTGATTTAAATACAGATTGTAGTATCAAAATCATAATTTTATCAGGGTTTAGCAGTGAATATGTTCTTTTGGGGGCTGATACAGGTCTTTTTATGGGAAAAATAGTCTTTACAAGGCTCAATTTCTCAGAAATTTGGTTCTTTTCAAATTGATAATAGGCTTGATTTCTTGAAAAATACCTGTTTTACGCAGGTATGGGTATTTTGAAAATGGATCTGAGGCGTTTGATAGTTTCCTGATGTCTTCTGGAAGTAATTCAGGACTTCCAGCAATCTTGAATGGTAAATGGCAGGATTTCTGCAGGTTCTTAGCAATAAAAAAATGAAAATTTTCTTTTTTTTGAGTCGGGAAAGAACATATAATTAATAGGCGCAGAAAGAGAGATAAACAGTGGATTCCAAAGGTTTAATGGGAAAATTAGGTTTGGTTTACAAGTAATGAATGACGGTCACATCGGGCGGGAAAGTGGTTTTCGTGTTTTAAAAGAAAACCGAACGGTGGTTATCGCATAGGATTTGGGTGGTAAGCTGATTTGCATCAAACGCACATGATCCAGTAGGAAAGTGACACATTGATGAGAGAGAAATGAGCAAAACTGCCCATTTCATGTCCTTTTTTCATTTGGTCGATCGATTACTTTTTTGTAAGCGATATTGTGTATTGGTCGTTGGATTTGAAGTTTAGATGCGAAGGGTCAAGATTAAAAGGGAAGTTGCGGCTAAATGAAATGGTGGGACCGAGATTTATATACATGCACAAATAGTTAAAACATATAATTAAACCTTTATGTTTTTCTGCGAGTAAAGGATTTAATCATATATCGAGATGGGGTTTATTAGGCGGCAAGGATTATTATTTTTAAAACATTTAATATAAGGTTTTATACTTATATATAATATTTTAACGGATATGGATGTGGGCTGGGGTTAAGGTTTTATTAAAAAGAAGCCTTAGCTTATCTTAACAAAACTTTGGGTTAAAGCGTATTTGTCTTTACAAAACATTGGCTAAATGTTTTAATAAAACACAAAGAAGCACGATATTATTTTTATTTATATATTAATTAAACCTTTTTGAATGGTTTAATGACCATATGGGTGGGATATTTATTTAGTGACAGTTTTAGACCAAAGGGAATTTGATTGGGGTTTTTATTTAGCATATGGGTAATAAATTTTGTCAAGAAACTTTATAATAGTGGGGTTTTGGGGGTATTTATATATAGGGAGTTAAATAAGTAGGATAAGGTAATTAGTTAGGGATTTAATAAAATAGGTTAAAATTTAATATGAAAAGGAAATGGAATATAACACAAAATACATAAAATCACTAAGTAAACTGCAAGAGTAAATCATAGCTTATCTTTTTATCATTTCACCAATACTTACGATAAATGTATTTTTGAGGATTTTATGCATGTTTCTAAAGGGATGAAGTTAATTACATGGGGTTTTATGCTTCACTAAGTAAGAATGAGTCTTTAATTATGAAAAGGAGTTAAAATGTATGAATGAGGGATGAACAATGATAAATGGGGATTTTAAAATAAGAACTCAACATTTTCAACTAACCAGTCATCAAGCTTTGGGTCCGGTCCCAACAAAAGTCAGAGAAATTATCTGAGCTTCTTTGAGTGATAGCTTATAATATTGAATACTTATAGGGGAGGGGAAATTAGTGATTTTTCCCGATGATCAATATTACATGCTTTCTCCACTTCATTCTATCTACTGAGCATTATTCTAACATTTTTTTCTTCATTTGGAAGGTTCATTTAGACTTGCAACCTTGAAAAATTTATTATTTTAAAGCATAAACTATCTAAATATACCTTATTTCATCCGTGGGCTCAGATTAAACTGTTGAGCTCTTCATTATTCTCTACCTATCTACTAATTTTTCAAGTTTAAATTGTTTGACAAATCTTTATTCACTATTTGAAACATGAAATTGAAACATGAACAGTTAATATTAAACTATTTAACTGATCACGGATTATGGCATTTATTGACACTCTGCACATAATCATTATTTTTTGCAGTAAAAAGTAAAAGTAGTGGCATTTGGATTTGCTCACTTTCAGGTTTTATTTTCATCTCTTATTTTCATCTCTTTTTTCTTTTAGGAATTTTTACCCTCTTTTTGAATTTTTTATTATTTTTTCATTTTTCAAATATGGGAAAACAACTTATAGATAGCAAGGTATGTACATATTTACAAGACTTATCAATGTCAATTCAAAATTTTATGAACCCTATTATTATAGGACCCTAACTATACTAACCAATTCAATGAGATCTATCTTCCATCACAACATAATTCATTGGTAAGTTGAAACATTTTAGTACTGCCCAATTCCACTAGTGAGTTGAGATCACTTACCTAGACATTGTGGGAGGCACAAGAACAAGTGGGAGCACCGAAATATACATTTTGGTTGAGTAATCCTACTAAGAAGTTTCCAACTCATATTGTATTACTCATATTGATATCATAGATCCTTCAGCTGTAAGGAAGCAACTGAAGAGCACATTTGACAGAGTTTGATGTCTGTGATACAGTTCAAAAACCCACTATGGAATTAGTGATTGATTTTGAGCATTTAGTTGCTGATAAAGTTTCCTTGAACAAAGAAAGTTCTCCTTGAGGAATTTGGAGGTTTGAGATGTTCATGGAGAGATTTGGTTGGGCGAAAAACATTTTCCAAGGGAGTGGTAGTTTTACCTGTTTTCTTAGTCATTTTTCTCCTTTAGCAAAAACATTAGATTCCACAACACTATATTCTTCAGTAGCAACAGAGTCTCCAGTAGCATATCTTTTAGCAGCTTTAATAGATTGACACACTCAACAGAATTAGTGAAGCCTTATTTCTTATGCAGATTGTAGTGGATGTGGTGGGTGCGTGGCTGAAAGTGCACCATAGAAGCTTTGGTGAGGGAACAACATTAGTGATGGAAACTTAGATATAGAAGTGCATGCATGCATGTGCTTGATTTAGATTTGTTATATTTAGAGTGTTGGATTTTCCTTATTTAAATTGTTATTTTAGTTTGGGTGCTTTATTCTCTTAAGTGTTGTTCTTGAGTTAGAAAAAGCATAATCCTAGAATAGTTTTGGAGGTTTAGCCCAGGTGCCTAGTTAGAGGGAGTGAAGCTTTACGAAAATGTATTGCATGGTGGTTGATCCATTCTAAGAGGGCTAGCATTCTAAGATAGTGAAGTACTTTACTAGTAGTGGGTCTTTTATTTATAGGAAAATTAATATTACAAACTAGGGGCATTACCTTAGGAGATTAGGATTCTCCTTTAACACAGTCATAGGAGACACTCTTCGTAGTGTATTTACATGCATTCTTACTCTAGAGCTCTCTTCTTCTATAAAGTGTAGACAGATAGGGCGAGCACAGATAGGGCGAGACATTGGTATGTGTCTTAGATATGAGTGAGTTTGACAGTTGGGTGGGTATTTTATTTATAGGAAAATTAATCTTACAAACTAGGAGCATTACCTTAGGAGATTAAGGTTTTACTTTTTACAGAGACTTAGAAGACACTCTCCGTAGTGTATTTACATGCATTCTTACCATAGACCTCTCCTCTCCTATAAAGGGTAGATAGATGGGGCGAACCATTGGTATGTGTTTTAGATACGAGTGAGTTCGACAGTTGGGTTTTGGGTTATTGTAGTTTTTATTTTTTTAGTTAATAGAGGAGAATGTGATTGGTTTTATTCTTCGAGCATAGATTTATGTTAACTTTGGATCTACCATTTAGATCTCTCAATATGAAAAATTATTTTTAAGTGTGAGACTTGAGAAAAGGTTAGCACCTTTTAATATTAATTATATTTATATAAATTTTATATCTTTATATATAGAAATATTCTTATTCTTAATTTCATTAGAACCATGATAATACATATAGTTATAGTTACATATACATGCAACATCTTTATTTGACAGGTTTTATATTTTTTAATTTAATTTGTTATGTGATATGTAGAGTATTGATGATATATGCCAGCCTAGATCCATCTTAACTCCGGATCTATCAAGCACTGAGAGGGATCAAATCTCTCTAGGTGCAAATCTCTTTTTTGAGTGCAAAAATTAAGGAAAGGTTTGCACCTCAAGAGATTTTATCCCTCTTGGCGCTTGATAGATCTGGAGTTAATATGGATCTAGGCTAATTTCAGTCGTGTACAACCAAGTAAAATCTATCAATAATATGAGGAACATTCGTGCGCGGCCAAGGAAAATATATCGATAATATGAGGAACATACATTGATTAATTTTATCAATAATATGTAAATACATGTGAAATGAAAATTTATTGAATGATAGAAAATGTGAATGATAAGAATATATTCAATTACAAATAGTATTGTGATCAATCTCAAACTATTTTCTTCTACTATTCTTATTGTCACCCTTGTTAGTTTTATCATCTTTTCATATTGATTATACAAAAAGGACAGTTGGAATTGTAAACCATTTAAATATTTAGCTCGAATTGTTGTAGTAACCATCATACCTTCTCTCTCTTCCTCTCCAATATTAATAGGTTTAACTACTATAACAAAAAAATCAATGTACATTATCAATAATTTTTTGTGCTGACACTGAAATCAATGCACACTATTAATCCAATGACTTTAAAATTAATGTACCATCATACATCCAATTACATCAAATCATAAATCAACATATACACTGAAATCAATGCATTTAATGCAAGAAATAAAATAATATTAGAAAAAAAACATCTACACCGAAATCAATGCATCTAATGCAAGTAATCAAATAGGACTAGAAATCAACATTACACTCAAATCAATGCATCTAGTGCAAGTAGGAAAATAGGATTAAAAACCAACATCTACACCAAAATCAATGCATCTAGTGGAAACAACAAATAGGATTAGAAATCACCATCTACACTAAAATCAATGCATTTAGTGCAAGAAATCAAATATTATTAGAAATCATCTACATTAAAATCAATGCATCTAGTGCAACGATCAAATATAATCAGAAATCAACATCTACATTGAAATTAATGCTTCTAGTGCAAGCAATCAAATAGGATTAGAAATCACGATCTACACTAAAATAAATACATTTAGTGCAAGAAATAAAATAGGATTATAAATCATTTACATTGAAATAAATGCATCTAGTGCAAGTAATCAAATATCATTACAAATAAACATCTACACTAAAATCAATTCATCTAGTGCAAGCAGTCAAATAGGATTAGAAATAACCATCTACACTGAAATCAATGGATCTAGTGCAAATAAATATTCTTCCCCTTCTCCCCCCTCCATCTATATTTATATCTCCCTCAATCTCTCCTTATGTATCTCTTTATCTCACCCCACCAAACACACATGCCCTCTCACTCCACATCTATCAATCTCTTTGTCCCTCCCTCCTTGTCTCCATCTATCTATTCTTTCTCTTCACTTTCCATCTATATCTATATCTTCCTTTGTCTCTCTATATCAACCCCAAAACATAAACTCTCTTTCTCCAATATATGTATCTAGTAGTCCCTCCTCCTCTCCCTATCCCTCCTATTATCCTCTCTCCTTCTCTCTCCATCTTCCTTACCACTCCCTCTCTATCTCTTTCTCCACCTTAAACTATCTATGTCTTTATGCTTACCTCCCTCTCTCTCCCCCTCCATCTCCATCTCCCTTTCCCTACCTCTCCTCACTGTCTCTCCCACACCTCTCTCTATTTATCTTCACCTTCCAAATTTTTTACTATATGCCTATATCTCTCATTCTCTCCCCCCCCCCCCCCGCCCCCCCGCCCTTCTCTCCATCTGTCATTTTTTGTCTCTTTACCTCATTCCAAAACATGAACTCTCTCTATCTATATCTCCCTTGTCACTCCCTCTCTATGTCTATCTTCTTCCCTCCCTCTTTCCCCATCTATTTCCATCTCTCTATGCCCTCCTCTCTCCCCTTTTAACTCCATCTCTTTATCCCTCCCTCTCTCCTCCTCTCTTTCAAGTTCTCTCTCTCTCTCTCTCTTATACCCCTAAAATCCTCTATCTTCCCCTCTCTCAAGTTCTCTGTCTCCCTTTTCTTTTTCCTCCCTCTATCTCCCCACGCCCTCCCCCCATCTCTCTGTAATTTTCCATTCAATCTCGTCTCTCTCTCCCTCTCTTCCCTCAAATCCTCTATCTTCCCCCACAACTCTATCCCTTTCTCCAACTATGTTACTACCCCCTTATCTCCATTATTCCTATCTCTATCTATCTCACCCCTAAACATACACACTCTCTCTCCATCTCTCCATTTTCACTCCCTCTCTCTCCACTTCTAACTCTCTATACCTTTCTTCTTCCCTCCCTCTCCCCCCCTCCAACTCCATCTCTCTATCCTCCCCCACTCTACCTCCTATCATCCTTCCTCTCTCTCCCTTTCTCTCCTACCTTCCTCTCCCTTCCCCCTTCTCTCTCTCTCTCTACCCTCCAATCCTCTCTCCTTCGCTCTCTCCCACCTCCATATTTATGTCTCCCTCTCCCTTTCTTACCCTTCTCTCACTCCTCATGCTCTCTCTCTCTCTCTTAATTCCTCTTCTCCCTTCTCCTTCATTTTATCTTCATTTCGCCCTTGTCACTCCCCCTATTTCTCCACCTCTATCATATGTCTTAGTTCTTCCCTCCCTCCCATATATATATATATATATAATAAATTTAATATTGTATTAATCTAAAGTTATTAAATTTAATAATATTAATATTATAATATATTAATATGAATATTAGATTTCATAATAATAATAATAATAATAATATTTTAATATTAATGTTAGGGTTAATAATGTTTTTTTTTTGTATGGTATTAATAATAATTTGGTCCGTGGTATTCGGGCCATAGACTTCATATATAATTAGATGTTGATTTCTAATCCTATTTGGTATATCTTTATTTATTTACCTTACCTCTATATACTTCTTTTATATTTATTTACCATGCCTCTTTTATAAATATGGTATTTGTCCCATGGTATTAATAATATTTTGTCCCATGGTATTTGGTTTATAGGCTTCATCTAGATAGAACCTCTTTTTTTTTTTTGTAAATGTAGAGGTTTATGGAGTAAATATAAAAATATGTTTTATTTATTTACCATACCTATAGTTTATTTATATTTTTATTTATTTACCATACCTCCCGAGTAAGTATAAAAAGAGATTTTATTTATTTACCATATCTCTTCTGGAGTAAGTATAAAGATAGGTTTTTATTTATTTACCATATATCTATAGTTTATTTATATTTATATTTATTTAACATATATATTTTTGGAGTGTTTGTAAATCTCTTCATTTTTTAAATTTATTTTTAATGATTTTTTAAATGCTTATTTATATGGTTATGTAAGTGATTGTTTAAGCTGACATTATTTAGATTTTATTTTTTTATTTTCTTTAGTTTTATATTGCCCTGTAGAATACTAGATAGATAGATATATAACTTGCAAAAAAATGTTTATTGTAAATATTGTTTTTTATATGCTTATTAATTAAACTTATATATGAAGTTTTGAAATATAATGATTACAAATATGAGTCATTATTTTAATTTATATGGTCATATATATATATATATATATATATATATATATATATATATATATATATATACTTACTTTTAATTATATATTTATTCATTAGATTTATTAAATTTTTATATGTTTATTAATTATATGTTGTGAAATGTCAAAAGATTTTAGTTTTAATGGTTTGTTAAAAAATTTGTTTCTCCAATTGCATGGATTCATTTGAAGCTTGTTGTAACAGACCTATTTATCATATTTAGAAATAATTGTATATAATGTAATAATTATTCTTTAGAGTGCAGAACCTACTTATACATATCATGATTTAAAATTGACAAAAATGAATACAACCATATCATCATACTGCTGAACTAAGATATGCATCTCTTTTTTTCCAAGAAAAAAACATACTTCAGAGAAATCGAGAGTACCATAGAACAAAATTTCTATTTAAATTTAAATTGCTTCATCTTGAACAGGATGAAACATCATATTTTAAAAACTTCAAATATTTAAATTGCCATCTTGCACAGGATGAAACTTCTCTTTACAACAGATGTACAGCTCGAAGTAGGTTTTCCGGTTGATTAGTCAAGGTCCTAGGACTACAGGGATTCATATTTAAATTTGCCATCTTTCAGATTCTATTTGTTACTTTTATTTGCTGATAGAAATTCATTATTTTAATAACTTGACAGTTGAGTCTAATTAAACTATCCAGCAGGTACAGGAATAAATAAAATGGGGCAAACGTTCTGTTGTATACAAGTGGATCAATCAAATGTGGCAATGACGGAGAAATTTGGACGCTTTAATGATGTTCTTGAGCCAGGATGCCACTGTTTGCCATGGATTTTTGGGTACAAAGTTGCAGGTAATCTTTCCTTGCGAGTACAAAAGCTGGATGTGCGATGTGAGACAAAGACAAAGGTATGCAGTTTTTTCAACTCTATTGCACAACTACAGATTAAAACAAAACCCAACTCTGTGTCTTTGATGTTAATAAACATACTATTAATGATATTATTTTCATTTTCGAAAGTACACGTGAACAACTACTGTACCTTAATATACAAATATCGTAGGCATAGAAGACATTTTCAGTGTCTACAGTGAAGATAATATCTTTCATTTATTTTGATTTAAAATGATATTGGTATTAATAACTTCTGCTGTGGCAGGATAATGTATTTGTGACTGTAATCGCATCTGTGCAATACCGTGCCATTTTAGAGAAAGCAAAGGATGCTTTTTACAAGCTTAGCAATACAAGGGAGCAGATCCAAGCTTATGTCTTTGATGGTAGATTTCAGAACTTGTCTCTGTTGACTTTAAAGATTTCGCTTGCTTACACAGTTGAGAAAACCATATATGCCTTATCGTCATACTAAGTCACAATGGCAGTTTGTATCTACTAATTTATGTTTTATGAACATTCAGAATTGCATTCTGTTTTAGATTAGTTAAATGTTGTCATTTCCAACTAACTAAAGAAAATGGAATGGAGTCACCATTGTTAAGAAGGTTTTAGCAATCAATATCGAATTTGTTTGTTATGGTTCATGTTTTAGCACAATTACGTTCTAGACGAAGAACGGAAACAATGGTTTCTAGGCTTTGATTGTAAGATGAAAATGTGTTAATTGAGGCTCAATCAGCAGTTCGATATCATCCCTTTCTTTATAGTAATATACAATTAGGGTTCTCTGTTGGTGGCAAGATCTCCTTTCTTCTTTTATGCAACTGGGGCACTTCTATTTGAGCTCATATCCATGTTTACATGTGCAGTCATTCGCTCAAGTGTCCCAAAGATGAATTTGGATGACTTTTTTGAGCAGAAGAATGATGTTGCTAGAGTTGTTGAAGAGGAACTTGAAAAGGTATAGTGAAAATCATTTCATCTTTGGTTTATGCTTTTATTTGGAGCATAAGTACCAATTGAAAAGTACTTGCATATTTAGTGCTTCAGATTCAGTAGGGGAAATGCCTGTAAATTCTTCGCATCTTCCAGTGTCACTGCATTGTTTGTCTTGATTTTGTGGATAGTTCTGTTCTGGTTTTGGTAAGATAATTTTTCAGTGTTCTCAACAATCTTGTCTTCTATTTGGATACAGGTTATGACAAACTACGGATTTGAGATAGTGCAAACTCTCATTGTTGATATAGAGCCTGTTGAAACTGTGAAGAGAGCAATGAATGAAATAAATGCAGGCAAGAATTCTCTGCCATAATGAGGTCACAGTAGAATTATGTATATTTAAGTACATCATATATAATTTCTTGCTGCTGGTTATTTTTTTAATAAAGGAGTATTTGATCTTTGGAGAACCTTGCCTCTTTTATTTCAAGCGGTTCTGGTTTGCTTATCTGTTAATGTATAGATAGCTAACTAGCGCATGCTAATCATCATTTGATGGCGGGGATGAAAAATTTATCACCTTTGCTAATGTACCTTTGCTTTAAAAATGCAAAATCTTCTTAAAAGTTAACTTTACAAAAACATGTGTCATGAACTTGCATTTTTGCTGCAGTTTTTTCCATAAATTTTTATTTAATTGTCGCTTTGTTTTTTCCTTGTTACGTTATTCTTTAAGCTTCTTTTGCATTATCCTCCATTTTATTCTCATAATCAGTCATTTAAATTTTGATTTCAGCTGCAAGAATGAGACTGGCAACAAATGACAAAGCTGAGGCAGAGAAAATCTTGCAAATTAAGCGAGCAGAAGGTGAAGCAGAAGCAAAGTATTTATCTGGATTGGGTATTGCTCGTCAACGGCAAGCAATAGTGGATGGCCTTAGGGATAGTGTACTTGCATTCTCAGACAATGTGCCTGGGACAACTGCAAGGGAAGTGATGGACATGGTCTTGGTAACGCAGTATTTTGACACAATGAAAGACATAGGAGCATCTTCAAAGTCATCAGCAGTATTTATCCCCCATGGACCTGGTGCAGTTCGTGATGTTGCTGAGCAGATCAGAAATGGATTACTTCAGGCACAGGCCCTTTAAACATTATAAAAATTAAAAGCACATATGAAGTGTCAAATTTCAGAATAAAAGCACATTGTGTGAAACGATGTTTATAGCTTACCGTTGGCATTTTGAGTTTTTTTTTTTTTGATAGCTTACAGGTTCGCTGGTATTGTTTTATGGTAAGTGTAAAGTGCCTATTTACTATATAGTAAGTAGACACTCAACCTTTCATATGGCCGAATGTTAATATACACACATAACGAACGGTGGTGTACAGCCTTTTTCATTAATATTAAGAAAGAAAAAAGTTCTGCATCGATGGGAAGATGGATAAAGTATTAATTATAAATGTGTTGCGTTTGTGTCGTGTGAAAAACTCAGAAAACTTATGGATTTGAATTACAGATTGAAGTTCTGAGGGAGATCAACTGAAGTTGCAATAGTAGAATTGAAGTTGCATCAAGGAATTTGTGTTCTATTTAAAGCATCTTGACAGTTACGTAAGAAGTGTTCAAGTATAATGTTTTTAGGAATTAAACATTATGACCGAAATTTCGTACTGTAAATGCCGAGCTTCTTACGAGGTCTTGCTTTTTTATAACATCCTTGCATGAAAGACTGCCATTGCCATTGCCCTTTATTATGTGAAAATTCAATGTGGAAAGATTGCTTCAATGTATTTGTAAAAGTAACTAGCTTGCATTGATGTTCAAGAGTGTACAAAAAATTAGAATGCTTCTCATATTTTCTTTTGGTTGGTAAACTGAACATTCTCACCCTAACCCTATTGTTTCTGCATTAGAAACATTCACTTTGCTTTGGTGTTGACAGTTGCATCTTATATAAGAAAAGTAAATTTGCAATGGGGATAAGGGATTCACTGCTTTGTTTCTGCTATCTTCAAGTAAAAGGAACAACATTCCTGGCTTTACATGAAGATAGTTGAAAGCTTTGAGATATTGTGATAACTAATTCCAAATGAGGGCTGTGTATGTTAGTGTAACTAATATCTATTGTCATTCTTTAGCAATTAGGATTTACTTTTAGTAGATTAAGAGTACATTAAAGTATATTAGTATTATTACTACATTGAGAGTTAGATAACGTCTCTACCCCTTGTATAAAAGTAATTTATATTTTTCTCAAATTTAATTTTTTTGACATGGACAGAGTGTCGAGGCTAGAAGAAACCAACGCTGAAAGAGGGTGGAGACCTAGAGAGAGATTGTTTGATGAAGTGATGGTTTGATGAACTATTTTTTTTATTTTTATTTTAACCAGAACGAGAATATTATAATAATAAGGGGACTATTGCAGAGCTAATAGCAATTGCACTCGACTTTCTAGAGTTTCAAAAACAAACTTAGTCAGTTCTTTGTTACTACAAAATGTTGCCTCCACCTGATTTGTGAGAAATCTTGTATCCATCAAAACTACATTGCGATTCTCTTGGGTGAAAAAATTATAGCAAATTGCTTACCTAAAACGATACAAAAGCAGTTCATATCTAGATTGGATTATGAACTTAGGGTTGTGTTACTGCTATGTTACTGCAAGAGGTTTTCTCCTCTTTAATACTATTATCCAAGCTTCAATGGGTGTAGTAAATTCTGAGCAAAACGTGGCCATCACTTAAGGAGCCACTGCTAAGCTAAAAATGGAATTACCAGGGACAGAAACACCGCACAAACCAGTCGTGGCCACAGAAGCAGGAGAACACAGACTAAAACCTGAATGAGGAGACTCGGCCATAGTAGGCTAGGCTACCAAGGAAGGCCGAGTATGCCCTGCGTGCATGGATATGGCCCAACCCTAGCCGGCTCGCCATTATTAGTCGCGGAACGGTAATTCCTCTCAAACTGCAATGTATTCGAATAAAGGTAGCCGTTTTAACTTTGCAGGGTCAACGAATTCCGGATGGATTATTTAATCAGCCATTAACAGATTATTTGATCAGTCCAAATACAGAATGTTTAATTAGTGAATGTAAGATATTTTTGCTATACCATTTCTCTTTATGATGTGTGAGGTATATTCCCTAGACGGTATAGTTATATCGCTATACAAAATGTTTAATTAGTGAATATACAATATTTTTGCTATACCATTTCTCTTTATGATGTGTGAGGTACACTTCCCATGACGGTATAGTTATATTTTATGATGTGTGAGGTATATTTCTCTACACGGTTTAGTTATATATTGATATAAGTTTTTGGATATATGTTATGTGTAATGGTATTGATTTCTTACCTTTGGAGTGGTCTTACTGCACGTCTTGAATATATGTTGTATGAGAGTTTATTGATATCTTATATATCTAGTGGTTTTACCACCCACCTTGATAATGAGCAATGAGACGAATGAGTAGTTAGACGAGTAAAAATGTAATGTATTAGTAAATTCACACACAACATATATCCAAAAATCTTTATGGTTTTATATTTTATATCTTTATATAATTGATATCACAGTAGTCTAAAGAGCCATCATTTTCTTATGGAAAATAATGGAAATTATTTCAAGATTTTGACAAATTTTGGTGGGAATTTTATGAAATCCAGGTTACATCTATCAAGCTAGAGAATCTTGGGTGCCCCAAGGTGTTTTGATGGTGCTAAATCCATTACCTCCATTAAAAAACAATTCAAACACTCCCACAAAGATTTTTTAAAAAACAAATGACTAGATTCTAGCGAAAAAAAATTGTCCAAGTGAAATTGCCCCCTCGATAGACGATGCCGTACATGTTTCGTATCTATAAGTTTGGGAAGTTCTTATGATTTTACCTGTCAAAGTGAAATTGACCCCTCAATAGACAATGTCACGAAAGTAAAACCAGTCGAACTGGCACATTAGCAAAGCCTACCTTGAGAGTGTCAAGGAAAATTGACCTGATGACCTTCCATTAACAAAATGCTTTCGAGATGAGAACTCAACCAATTAAAATAACCTTGAGAATCACTATGTTCAATATAATACTTAAAAATAATAATAAAATTAATAATTAAAAGTTCAATACATAGAAACAATAAGTAATTGCAATGTTGGAAAAAATGAGTGATTGTGATTTTTGGGGACATGGTTGAAGAAATGCAATTTATTTGAATAAATAAAAGAGACAATTATAATTTTGCAAGTTATATGAATTGGGCTGCAATATTGATTAAATTTAATCGGGGATCATGGGAGGAAGAATTTTCTTTTTAAATGTTTTATTTTCTATATTTTTTATAAAAAATTTAGACAAACAAATCTTATGTTTAAATTTGTGCTTATGAAATTAATTTTTAATAATAAAAATTTATTAATTATTTTTAAAATGATATTAAAATTTTTAATTATATTTTGTAAGAGAAAAAAAAAAATTATATTGTGGTATGAAACTTCCAGAATTCTTCACATTATGTTTTGGACTAGATGTTTCGAGTCAACAAATGTTACTCATCATCAACAAACTGATGATAGATTCAAAAGTTTCATATCAAATTATTACTATGAGAGAAGCCTAAACTTTGAAAAATAATTATGATAAAAAAATATTTTAGAGTTTATTTTAAAATTAAATGTAATATTTTGTCTTATTTATTATATTTTACTATTTAAACAATGTTATTGTAGTATGGATGTTGTAGTAGTGTAAATGCTTGTTTATTAATGTTTCTATGTTGGCTCAATTAAAAATAATAAAAGGTTAAAAGTAATATAGAGTTTAATATGAAGGAGATGTTTTGGGGTCAGTAAATGAGTGTAAATATTTAAATTTTGATTCAATTAATAATAAAAAATTAAAAGTAATAAAAATAATAAAATTTAATTTCTTATATAGTAATTTTGTTTTAATTAATAAAATTACAAACATATTTTTTCTTTGATGGTAGTATGCACAAGATTCGAGTGGGGTGTCCACGATCATGCCTACCACCTCACCCACTTGAACAAGAGTAAATGCAATGGGAGAGTCATGTTTGGGGCATGCATTTGCATGTAACCACACTGACTGTAATAAATAAAAGAGTTGGCTTGATGTTTTGTGTATTTTGTTAAGAGGTGGAGGTGAAGGGTTATTGTAGGCATGAGGTTGAGGTGTCGACCTCCTTGATGCCAGTGGTGGAATTTTGAGTTGGGTTCACCATTATAATATTGTCTGAGAGGTGGCCCACCATGGAAGTGGGTTCTAGTTGTTTGTGCTTTGGTGTGGAGAGTGAGTTGCAAGCTTAATTGTATATCTATAAGTTGAAGGAGGGTATTCTTCTAAGTACATTGGGCTTCTAGGAGGGTGAAGGCCTCCAGGTGGAGGGTGGCTAACTCATTGGTGGCTTTGGATTCTAGCTGGAGTGGTTAACATTGGCCGCGAATTGTGCACTCAAGTGCTGGCACATTGGTATCACCCTCTCCTATCTACTTTGTTATTCTCAATTGTTTTCCTAGTCATGTTAGTCGAGTGTCAGTTAAACTTCTTCCTACCACGGGGTGTATACTATAGAAGGGTTATGGGTAAGGTTTATCTAATGTTGATTCTGAGGCAAGTGCTTGAACCCAACACACTCTTAAAAAATTTGTGTAAGTTGGTGCAATATCAGAAGGGTAGGTAGTATGTGGGGTTGGGGATTTATTGTTGGTCTCATAATATTCACAAGCGTTGGTCCCTTTGAATGTAGAAGCCACCTTGGTGAGTCTACAAACAAAATTCCTTCTTATGTTTCAGTTTGTTTTGTTTGTTAAAGGTGTGGATTTCCTATTGGTTCCTTCTTCGATTTGGGGTTGGGTGAGGATCTTATCTTTCCATTTACCTTGTCATGAGCATTTCATTTTTTATTTAAAGTGTTATCCTCTTTGAATATCACATTTCTTATACAACTTATGCCGTGCATATGAGGGGGGAGGTGGAAATAACCCACCTGGTCAACGAAGGGCTCGTCTCTTCACTCAAGGTTCAATTGCTACATATTTCAATGTTGTCTCTCTAGAATCCAGAACAAAAATTAGGAAGCTAGAAAATCAGGTGGGAGAGAAGAGATAATCCTTCTCTGAATCTAAAATTACGAAGTATGTGTCTTGCTGGGTTTTGAAACTTAGGCATACAAGGGGAAAGAAAAAACAATATCTCAATTATGTTGCTTTAGTCATGTTACAATTTTTGTCTCTAGTATATTGGATGTGTCGTATCATCTCACGAGTCAGTTCAGTTTTTAGTCTTTTTTGGATTTTTTGTTGGAGAAAAAAATTTATATCATGTACATTGTGACAGGCGGAAAAAGTGTTTCCTAAATACTCGTATAAGTCAACAAAGTCCTCTTTGGGGACCTAATAATATCAATTATGTAGTTAATATAAAGTTTTAAATTTACAAAAAAAAAAAAAATTACAAACAATTTTTTAAATTATATATATATATATATATATTCTCTTTTATTTAAAAAAGTGTTTTCGAAATACTCTAATAAGTCAACAAAGTCGTCTTTGGGGACCTGATCATATCAATTATGTAACTTATGATATTTGTTAATATAAAGTTTTAAATTTACAAAAAAAAAAAATTACAAACAAATTTTTAAATAAAAGAGCATATATATATATATATATATATATATATATATATATATATATGCACACCAGATTAAAATATATAACATATAAATAGTAGCAATAAATTAAAATCCATTTTACCATAGAAATTAAAATTATGATTTTGTAACCATATTTAACTTTAATTAATAAGCACATAAAAAATTAATACTTACAAGATAACAAGGTTCTTAACCACGAATATTCAGCATCACTTTACCATGAATATTATTAACTTGTAAATAGGGTTTCTTATAATATCATGGGCTAACATTGTGTATCAATACCACATGCTCAAAAACCATAACTAGTTTCACAATGAAAATATTTTATTTTAATTTAATTTTATAACATTTTTTAATTAAATCTAAAAGAAAGAAAATTATAATTACTTTTAAAATATATATAAACTAGCTATCTTCACTATTACTAAATATCATGTGGGTGGGATCAAATCAAGGTTGTAATAACATTGAAAATGAAAATACATGTATTGTCTAGTGGTTCTCTTCAAAGTATAGTAGAAATTTTGTAATGTCAATGCAAACATTTTGAATTGGTCCAAAAAATATGACGTTTTGATATCTCGATAATTAAAATTATAAAAATAAAAATCGAATTATTAATTATAATTTTAACTATCAAATTATCAAGTTAAATTAAACTATAAAATTACCATCGTTTACAAGAAAATATGACTGCATAGCTCATGATATTTGTCAATAGTATTTGTTATGATGAAACATATTTATAGGATTGAGGAAATATATTATGGAATGCAAGAGTACTAGGTTAGATCCATCTTAACTTTGGACTTGATTCCTCTAGGATCTTGATAGATCAAAATTCAAGATGGATCTAGACTATGCACTATTATATATAACTTAGGTTAAGAACATACATAACAAAAAATAGTTAGATGAAAATTATGTCGAAAACTTAATTTTTAATTACCACTAAAATTGAAGTTGGATGTGGGTGTTGGAACCACCCTCCCCACCATAACTAGGTGAGAAGTGGTCACTTACTAATCCAATCCTCCTTGCACAATTACAAAGACGGGATAGTAAAAAAATATCTCTTTTTTTTTTTCTTTAAACTTGAAATGAATGTCACCATTGCGTTTTCCTCTCCTAGAAAAATATTATGACATAAAATTTCATCTTATCCGATCTCTGGAATGAAAGTTATGACCCTTTGAAGTTCTTTACAAGCCGATGAGGCCAGGTCATGAGCCCGCCATATGGCACACATGTGGCCACCTTATCTAGTCTTCCCATGCCATGTGGGAACATTTGATTGGTCGCTAATAATTCATCGGTAACCTCCACAAATTCTCACTGTGCATTGTCTTAAGAGTCCCATGCATACAATATATATATATATATATATATATATATATATATATATATATATATATATATATATATATATATATATATATATATATATACCACTTATTCTGTCAGAACTCTTACCAAGGCAAACTTCAATTTCCAAGCCAGGAATATGAGTTTTAATCGGAGGTCAACTCGAAAAAATAGTAATAATTGCTAATCTGAACCCATTGGCCTGCTCGCGACCTTGTCCACATACGAAATAAATAAATGGTGCCTAGCCCCGACTCCAAGTCAAATATTGGTGCTACTCCAAACAAACTTATTTTCACACCATTCCTAACCCCAACTACCAATCATCCTTCAATTTGAAGATTGGCTTGTATCTCGACTCCCTCATTTGGCACAATGGAATGAGCCCTAACCTCGGCCTTTTGCACAAGGACCCAATCATGTCTTAAGTAATGAGGGCTGAAGGAAAAAGGGCTAATGGTCGATATCCTCCATTAATGCATCACCCATGTTTTTTTCCCATTTGCGATATTATGCATTTTTTGTGATTCATATAAGGAAACCCTACTGCGTCCTTAGCAACATCTAACATCACAATAGAAACAATGCAACCTACATGGGCCATCTAATATACTAAGTACCATACTTGAATATCTCAGCCATTTCTTGGCCTTGGTGGTTCTATAACCACTTCGAATTGAGATAGACTTCGACCCTTAACTTTGGGTTTTTATGAAGCACTTAGAGTTTTTATCCATCAAAATATTACAACCAAGTTTCCCCTTCTTAGTTTGAAGATGAGATATGGTTCCAAAAGCACCATAATGTGACTGACTCACCCCAAACCATGAGGAATCCCTCATTCAGAGGTAAATCACATGTATGGTCCATGGGTATGAATATATAAGTGAATGCACTATGGCTCCATAAGCATTTTATTCCTGCTGAAAGGTCCAAGGACCCTTATTGAAAACTAATAAACACCATAATATGATAGAAACTGTCATGGATGTATAGTGTCGAGGATGGTTGCAATAAGATTGACATTCCATGAAAAATGAGGAGCATTCTCTTCCAATTCCAATGATAAATCTGATTCGTACATGTAAGTACTCAAATAATAATACCATAAGCCTACAATTGTCTCCTTGTCATGGATAGGAATTCGAGGCATGGGACTCATCGATGGAAGTCAAATACTCTTTCTCACTGGTTTGATGACTCTTAAAGTAACTTCCATGCTCCTACCACACACTGAGGTCGAACCTAGGGACAATGTCAACCAAAGAAATGTTTATTCTCATGTATACAATAAATATCAACATGAGGAAAAAATATGCAACCCTTGTGAAAAGATTCCAAGCGACTTGGCTATTAACAAAGATAGATAAATGATCTCCCATGGATAGATAATCCACGAGGTTAATCAACCTGATTGTAACTAACCATTTAGACAAGGACTATCCATATGCTCCATCATTGAGACAACACACTGTTTATAACTCCTCGTAATGGAGGATTTAATAAAAAATGCATCCATAACATAAGTGCAACTTCACTAGGGGCATGGGGAAAAGCCCACGTCAGTTGACCCACCTGACGGTGCTCCACTCCTCACAGCATGAGGGCTATTGGCTCAATACCTTAGTGCAATGATCATGTATACCAAAAACTAGGGAATATATCAAAAATACTGAAAGAAGACTCTCATTCCACATAACAGGTCAACAAGAATAAACAAGAAGGGAAGTCACATTCCATAGTGAAAACTCAAAGAACAAAAGAAGTTGATAATCAATTATTCACCATTCTACACAAAAAAGGTATTGTATTATATCAACATGGTTATTTAGTGTCCAAAAACCTAAAGAAATTACATCGTAGAATGTTCAATATGCAAAATAACATTTATATAGCCATACATTAACCATTAGTGCACCAAATGTAACATATATTCATTATCATGAGAGTTACATATGAATACTTATCTTATAAATTCTTCACAAATTGAGTCTCGGACTATGAATCTCCACCCAACCGTAAATAGTTGTAGCCAATAATCACTTGCAACTACCACCCCTAAGCCAGATTCCAGAGACTAGGGGACCTTCTGCTCAAGATATAACCACAACCCATAATTCTTGCAGGGAATCCAAAGGTATCTCACTCTCCACCCTCAATTGAGTTGCAACAAAAAATACAAAGGAAGTCGAGAGACTCACTCTCTTCACCATTCAATTATTTCACAATGACTCAAGAAACTCAATGTCTCCACCCTTCTGATCACCATCGTCGTTCCACCCTACTTGGGGACTCTAGAACCACCATAAACTAAAAAAACAATAAGAAATTCATCTGGAAGCCTTCCATGATTTTTGTTTCTCAGATTAATTCCTCCACCCCATCCCTTCGGAGTTTTCTGAGAATTACATCTCCACCCTCTAGACACTAGGGACTCGAGAGGAAATTCTCCCCCGACCTAGAAGCATTTACTATGACTTCTTGCGAACTAAGAGTGTCTCCACTCCTTTGTGATATTCCTTTTGTGTTCTTCTCTACTCTTCGATTTCACACTCTTCGTTTGTGTCTTCACTTCTCTTAATTTTCAGTCACTGCTCTTCGTCTCCCTCTCTCCCTCTTCTGCCCTTCTCTGGTTTCTTTTGATATATATTTTCTTCCATTGTTTGGGCCATCCTCTCCTCGACATGACCGTTGACAATGAAAATTCCAAAAAATATTTCCAACTACTGGCAAGTGATCCTTGTCTTTTGTTTTTTTCAGTTTGTTAATGTGGTTCAATGGCCAACTCCTTCTCGTGTGCTTTGGTCCACATTTCTTGAAAATGTAGTCAACTTCATTTTTTGTTGTGTCCTCCCTTGCTTACATTATTCTCCAAGAGAGTATGGTTTTTTACGTACTTCCCTGTATTCCATTAAGTTCAAGACCAAAGTTATTAAGGAAGTCAATAATAAAACCTCAATGGTTGGCCCAAAAATTCATATTTCCATGCCTCGAGGAAACTACACCATCCCAGGAAAGTAACCTCCCCAACCTATGGAATTTTTTCTAATTACTTCGCCCATTTATAAACTAATTAGATTGCACATATGAGTGTATGAAATTAGGGCTATCACAAACCCCTTCCAATTGGGGAACACCGTACTCAGTATTTTGTGTCCATATATAACATTGAATATGTGTTTAAAGAAAACATATATTATTATGGAGCTTTTTGTACATAAATTTGTTCAACATTGACAATTTATATACATTTTCTTCAACCAATGAACAAATAAGGATATGTTTCACTCATTGAATCAGTCATTTCCCAACTGGCATCCTCGGGCCCAAAGTGTTTCCATTGCAGTTTGAATTCCTCTATTGCTCGATTCTAGGGTGTGATGCTCATATGATATAGGATGCATAGTGCTTGTGACTGGAAATCTCGCTCTAGTTCCACATGTAGTATAGAGCAATCAATCACATTATTAGAATCATGTACGTATATTTTAAGTAAAGAAACATGAAAAAAATCATGAAATTTTATTGATGGAGGCAAGGCTAACCTATAAGACACATGTACAATAATTTCAAGGATCTCAAAAGGTCCACAATACCGTGGTTCCAACTTAGTATAAGTCCAAATACTTAAGGAATTCTTATCGGGATTAATTCTCAAGTAAACATGTTCCCAAACTTGGAACTATTTGTGCTCCCTATGTTGATCCACATAGCCTTTCTTCCTGTCTTGTGCCACCTCCAATTTTTTCATGATGGTCTCAATTTGTTGCTCCATCTCTTTGATCATATCAATTCCAGTAAGGACCCTATTAACTAGATCACTCCAAGTGATAGTAGTACTACAAATCCTTCCATAATGTGCCCTGAATGGTCTCATTCTGATGGATTCTTGATACCCATTCTTGTATGTGAATTATAGAAGTGGAAGATGCACTTCCCACTTCTTGGGTTGGTGCATCACATACGTTCCTAACATGTCTTTGAGGATGCTATTTTTCCTCTTTGTTTTCCAATAAATTTGTGGATGATAAGTGGTACTAAATGCCAATTATGTTCCCAAGCCTACAAATAGTTCCTTCTAGAACATTAAGTGCAACTAGCATCTCTATCTGAGATTATTGTCTTAGGAATTCGATGTAGTCTCACAGTCTCTATTATGAAAATTTGAGCTATTTCACTTGTTGAGTTGGTGGATTTAACTACCACAAAGTGGGCTACCTTGCTCAACTTACCAATTACCACCATAATTTCATTGTTTTGCTTGGAGGTTCTCGGTAAACATGTAATGAAATCCATGAAGATCACATCCCACTTCCATTTCAGAATGGGAATACGTTGCAATAAACTCGTTGGATGTTTGAATTTATCTTTCACTTGTTAGCACTCTATTCATTTAGTAACAAAATCAACCACTTCTTTATTCAAATTTGGCATATAAAAAAACTTTTTAATGGTTGAAATAATCTTTTAATATCTCGAATGCCCTTAATTTGGATTAACATGTAACTATCTCATTATGAGCCTCTTTACATCATCATTATTTGGTATACAATTTATGTTCCTAAATAAAATAAAGTTTTCATCTATGAGATATTGATATTCCTCATCTTCACTATCTTGTTGCAATTTTTTGTTCATTAGTTGACATTTTTCATCATGTTGGCCTATAATTTTGACCCTTTCCATTAGTTCCACTTCATAATAATGTATCCATGCCAAATATTTCATTTGAGTCCTCTTGCTGAGTACATCAATAACTTTGTTTTCTTTGCCTTTGAGATACATGATTTTGAAATCAATTTTGCTAAGTTTGGCTAGCTATTTCGCCTGCCTTGAATTCAACTTAGGTTAATCAAATAAATATTTGAATCCACTATTATTTGTCATAAGCATTAACTTCTTGCCAAGAAGATCATGCCTCCACATATTTAATTCATGAGCAATGAAAACTAATTTTAGATCATGAGTTACATAATTTACCTCATATTCATTAAGCTTTTGTGACTCATAGAGAACTACCTATCCTTCATGCATCAACACTCCACCAAGCCCTTTCTTGCAAGAATTTGTACACACCACACAATATTTATCTGTATTTGCGATCCTCAATACATCTACATTAGTGAGAAACTACTTCAACTACTTTAAGCTTGTTGCACATTCAACTGTCCATTTGGTAGCTCATAATTACACCATTCTGTGGTTTGTACCTAGTGTTAAATGTTGACTTCCTTCGATCATAGTTTCCACCATTACTGGACACTTCTGATATTGAAAAATAACTCACACCCATGGAGTTAAAATGAGATTACATTGCAACATGCCACTACTGATCAAGTCATGGAGACACAGATCAAGAACACCCATCAACAGAGGATCCAACTATATCTAGTTTTCAAACCATGCCAACTCCTTCACCAGGGAAAGTGGTTCACCAGGGACGATGTTCAAAAAAAAATTCCTCACCTCATGGAGGCTCTGCACATAATGGGGACCATTGATTCCTAGATGGGGAGGACTCGTCCAAGGGGATATTGGTGGACACCCACCTATTCCACCTAGACACCCAGTTGGATCATCAGTTCCCTTGTTTATATCTTCATTTTCTATTTTTAGAATTTTCTCGGGTCTTGAACTTCTGGACCAGTTTTGACCCCTTAAACGAAGTTTTCTTGAGGTCTGTAGTATGCTTGTAGTGTTAGATTTCCAAAATACATAAAATTTAGCTTAATTATTTAGAATATAATATATAAATATTTAGAATATTTAATTAGATTTTGGATACATTTTAGAATAGTTAATTGTTGTAAAATATATGGCATCTAGAAAGATGTTGTTTCTTAGGAACCATTTTAGGAAAATAATTAGTAGTGTTGTTATGAGAGCATTAAATATAAATAGACACTTATTAATAAAAAAAGTGACTCATAAAAAATAGTTTAGGACATTAGCTTATTTATAGCTAATTTCTCTGTGCTTGCAAGAGTGTTGAGTGATTGTGTGTAAACTATTGAAGATTCTATGTAATTTTATTTTCCTTATTAATAAAATTTGTGTGCCTGAGGACACTTCTACTATTATTTTGGTATAAGAGCATAATGATTCAAGTGATGTGAAGAGGAGATTCTAGCTCTGTAGGATTTTGGAAAACTCCATCAAATTGTTTAGTAGTTAAATGGTATGAAAAATTATTAATTCTATTAAGGAAAAGAAAATTTATTATTATTGTTGATTTCAGATTTTGAGTCTAGAAATTATTTTTTTTATCAAATTCCAATTTAACAAATATCTTAATAAGTTTCATTTAAATCCAAGTCTCTTGGTTAATAAATTTTCATTTAAATTCATTTTCTGTTAAGTATTTGAAGAAACGTTCATCACACTTTCCTAGTGTAACAATTCTCCATTGCGCAACATAAAGAGGTCTCAATCAAAGGCTGGTGATGAATTTCTTTGGTGTTTAAGGCACACGCAGATCATAATTTACCATAAATTCTTCGACCTTAGCAAAGTTAATACATTTATTTGAATAATCGTGCATATGGAAACTTGTTCAACCCACTCTCAAGTTTAGTTATATTTAACAAAAACTCTTGTGTGTTTTTAGAAATGCTTCTTTCTTTGTACTTTCTCTCAAAAAAGCGACTCTTAGTATAAACTAGAGCTACTCTTATTATAATTCTTATATGATTTTTCTTGTTATCATTATTTCTTGCACAAATGAGCTATATGTATTCTGTCGCTTATAGTATTATAGCTTGTTCAGTCACATCTGCTCCCATGCATGCATTTTCTTCCTTGTGTTTAGTACGTTTTCATTTATCTAATGCTTAGTGGAGAATAAAAACTCTAATTCTAGAGTTGCCCTGATAATAACAAGGCAAATTCAATAGCGAGACGTTAGAGTTTTCTTTCTTTGATTTCTTATTATACACTGCGCATAAGGACAACAAACAACGTTGGCTGATTCTTTGAACGATGATTTTTTTTGGGCTTCAGGGCCACCAACTCTCGAGATAAGCATAATCCTAAAATCTCACGAGGAGACAAGATTCTCCAACTAGTGTTTGGCTCCACCTTGCGAGTCCCAGAATTGCACACCACTCACACAACAAGACGTCCTCTACAACTGCTTCAACGTTGACTCTCGTCTCATTGGAATATGGTGAAAATCATCCACACAGATTCTTTTCTCGCTGGCGTATCGTGAGAAACGTCCAACATGGAAGCCATTTGTGTGAAGGTCAAATAAATGCGTTGAATTATTTTTTGTGATATCCATATGTAATTCCTTTTAAGGTGCCCTTTATGAATTAAACTGTGCTTTCACCTTTCAAATGGAGATTGATTCACTTTTAAAGTGACTCGGTAAAGTTCACTTTTTAATTCACTTTTTAAAAAGGGACTTCATGAAATTATTTTAAATTCTTTTAAATGGGAGTTTAAAATATTGAAAGATAGATCAAATTATTGGAATTTGTATCTTTTTTGGAAGAAATAATGAGTTTTGGTAAAAAAATAATTGTAATTTTAGTGGAGAGATAAGTATAATTTTTAATATTTTTTTGAAGTGGAATTTGGGGAATGTTTTTTAATTTGGAGTAATAAGGTGTGACTACTATTGAAATTTGTAAAATTGGAGTGATAAGGTGTAATTGTAACTCAAATTAATTTTCAATCTGACAGGGAGGGGGTGAGGGGAGAGGGGGTTAGAGTCAAACAAGTCAAACTTAAAGAGCATTGTAAAGTTAAATTTTTAAAGTTTCATTGTAAAATTTAAAATAAGTTCACTAGAGCCAAGTGAAAATTTTAGTCACTTTTCTCCTCTAACGATTATACAAGGGTCAAGGCCAAGCACCGATAGATCACTTTTTGTGTGTGGTGATGTGCATGGTGTGTGTTTCATCTTTTTTTTGTGGTGCATGATCCATCTTGGTGCATTAAATTACTTTTAAAATGTCCAAGATAGTAAATTTATTTTCTAACTCTCACAAACTTGAAGGCTCAAATACTTAGAAGACATGGAAAAGGCACATAGAAATCACTTTGATTTACAATGAACATTGGCGAGATATATGTGGGGGTGATATTAAACCAAATAAACCTACATATGAAACTTTACTAATTAAATTGGATATTAAAAATTCCAAAGCATTATTAGTAATTAAATCTTCAGTTAATGATGAAATGTATGTTCACATGGAAAATCATTTTGATGCATTGTCTGTTTTGAGAACATTTAAAGATTTGTTTGATACACAACTTGAATCTAAGAAATTTGATATTTAATCGAAGTTGATCCAACAAAAATTGACATAAGGAGGAGATGTACTTGAATATATTTCTAGAGTTAAGAACGTTAAGAAAGAAATAGTAAATGTTGGATTTCAAGAAATGGATGATAGTTTCATGACTACTATTTTGATTGTTGGCTTTCCTTCTTCATATACACATTTTTAAGAATAGTTAAAATTAATTCAAAATTTAGAAAATTTAAAATTTGATGAATTAAGTGAATGCTAGCTCAACATGAAAAACATTTTAGAAAGAAGAAACATATTGGGGAAGATGTCTTCTTCACAAAAGCTAACACTAGTAAATATCCAACTGATAGTTCTACAGTTAGAGGAAGAGGAAACATCAATCAAAATCAAGTTACGTATAGAGGAAAAGTTCATGGTAGAAGTCAAGGCAGAGCGAACAATGTTAGTAGAGGCAACAATTCTGGGAGAAGCAAAGTTTCAGGCAGAGGAAATAGTCAAAGTAAAGGCAAAAATCAAGGAAGAGGACAAAGTCAAGGGAGAGGAAAAAATAAAAACAATGGAAAAAGCAGAGGCAGAGGACAAATTCAAGGCAGATGAAGAGATTTTAGTCAAATTTTTTACAGAAGGTGTAAGAGAGTTGGTCATTATGTTGAAGATTGTGGAACTTATATTGACAAAATTCCAAAGTTTGACCTTCACATGGCACAATTTGCTAATGATCAAGAAGATGATGGCTCAAAATATATATTTACTACACATGATCAAAGTTTAGAATAAAAACAATTACAGGTCTCCACATACCTTAAAAGTGATTATGAATATGCTTAGATCTTAGGGATAGGGGCAACTAAACATATGACTTTTCGATGTGACTTATTTTGGAATTGTAAAAAATGACATCTTAGTTCAATCTTTCTTGTAGATGATACAAGACATACTCCTTGTGGAAAATGTGTTGTAAAAGTTTCTCTTCTTCACATTGGAGAAAAAATTAATTTCAAATGTTTGGTATGAGCCAAATTTCAATAAGAATTTTTTGTATGTAGTCACGATTCGACAAGCAGGACATGTATTTGTTATAGAGTATGGCTTAGTAAAAATAAACTCCATCAAATATAATATAAATAAAATCATGACAGGATATGAATATGGAAAACTTCTAAGGATGAAAGGAACAATAATTCCATGAAATTATGATTTCGCAGGTGCAACAAGTACAACTATTTCACCAATAAGGTTGTGGGATGTTAGATATGGAAATTTAAAATTTGATAGTCTCTCTCAACTTCAAAGGTAGATAATGGTTAAAGGACTTCCAACTTTTAAGAAAGAAAATGAAAAACTTGAAGCTTGCATTTATGGGAAACAAAGTCGGGAAAATTTTCCAACATGTTCATGGAGTGCAAACACGTGTTTTCTATTTGTTCATAGTGAAATTTGTGGACATCTACAAACTTCACTAGGAGGTTGAAGATATTTTTTACTCTTCATTGATGATTTTCATAGAATTACTTTGTTTTGAAGAAAAAGTTAGAAACATTCAAAAAGTTTAAAAATTTTCGTCAACTTGTTGAGAATGAAGTCAAAGAGAATATTGGCACCCTTAGGACACACAATGGAGGGGAATTCATTTGCAATGAGTACTAAAATTATTATGGAGACAATTGTATTAAAATAACTCTTACAAATATATACACTCCACAACAAAATGGAGTAGCAGAGAGAATGGATTGCACCTTGTTAGCAATGGAAATATCCACGCTAACTTTGAAAAATTTAAGTCATTTATATTCGGAAGAAGCACTAAATACAACAATATATCTAAAGAAAAGGTCTCCTACTACTTCCTTGGATGGAATTATACAATATGACGCATGGTTTGGTTTGAAACCTAGAGTTAAATATCTTAGATTTTTTGGTTCATTATGGTATGCCTTAGTTCCAAAAGAAAAATGAATTATGCTAGATTCATGAATTTTTAAGTGTACAATGATTTGGTATTCTGACGAAAAGAGGTGATATCATCTTCTGTCAAATGGAAATTTTATTGTGTGCAGGGATGTTATTTTTTATGAAACAGAAAGCAAGAGTGCCACAAATATCGAAAATATTCTGCAGAAGTTGGAAACTAAGGGAGATAAAATGAGAAGAAAAATGTAAAATCAACCAAGTACACAAATTTACAACAATATCGAATTACCTTCATTTTAAAATGGTTCATCGATCTCACCTACTTCATCTACACCTTCTGGATCTTCTGTAAGTTCATATAAATCTCCTAGCAGTAGTTCATGTGATAGTGACTCTCCACTCCCTGAACCATCTGTTGATTGAAGAAAATCTTCTTATATCAACCTAATTTACAATGATGGTGATTATTATTCAGATCCGCAAGCAAGTAAACATCAACTGCCAAAATGTGCCATCCAAATTTTGAGAGATGTCAGACTAGATGAGCAAGACAAAACAAGAACATGGGGTTCACATAGAAATGAAGAAATTTTTTCCTTTATAACAAATTATTTTACTAAGCCCTCCAAATGAAAAGAGGCAGTAAAACATTAATAATTGAAAAAGGAAATGATTGAATAATTCCAGGTAGTAAAAGAAAACAACACTTGGAAACTTGTTAATTGTCCTTAAAATGTGAAACCCATCGGATGCAAATGGGTTTACAGAATGAAAAATAAGAAAAATGGAGACATTGACAAGTACAAAGAAAGACTTTTTGCCAAGGGTTTTTCACAGTAGGAAAACATCGACTATGAGGAAACATTTTCCATTACAACAAAATGAAACACCATCAAATTAATACTTGCATTAGCACCTCAAAAAGGATGGAAAGTTCATAAGATGGTTGTTAAAAGTGCTTAAATAATTATATATGACACAACCTCTAGGTTTTGAGATTAAAGGGAAGAGACATAAAGTGTACAAACTAATCAAGGCTTTATATGGATTAAAACAAGCTCCACGAAATTGGATTGCTAAACTAGATGAGTACCTTCACAAATTTTGATTTAAGCAAAGTGACTATGATGATACTTTATATGTACGCCAACAGGGAAAAAATATGGTCATTATTGTTATGTATGCGTATTACTTGATCATTAATGAAAAAAATGATGATCATATTTTGTAGGTAAAGAAGGACTTGCTTGTTGGTTTTAAGATGAATGATCATTTGGGATTACTTCACTACTATCTTGGAGTGAATTATTCCAACATCCAAACCATATTTTCATTTTTCAAAGTATGCAGCTAAAATTCTTCAGATATTTGGAATGCAATATTGCAAGCTCGTTCTCACCCCCATGGAACAAAACTTGAAACTTTCAAAATTTGAAGGGGCGGAAATGGTGAAAAATACTACTTATAGAAAATTGATTGGCAGTTTCATCTATCTCACAACCTCTCATCTAGATTTATCTTATGTAGTTAATATCATTTCATGCTTTATGCATTAACCAAGGGACAACCACTAAAATGCAGCAAAAAGGGTCCTTAGATATATCAAAGGGATGAAATATTTTGGTCTTCTTTACAAAAATACTAAGAACATTATATTTGGAAGATATTCAGATGCAGATTTTGCAAGAAGTATTGATGATCGAGAATCAACCTTAGGTTATTTGATGAACATCAGGTCAACTAAAGTTTCTTGGAGATGAAAGAAGCAAGATATTATGGCCACTTCTTCAACATAAGTAGAATATATATCAACATGGGAATAAACATGTGAAATTGTTTCGTTGCGTAGATTTTTGCTGGACTTGGGCATTCCTCGGGTATACACTACATCTTTATTCATCGATAGCCAGCCAACCATAAATCTTTCCAAAAATCCAAATTTTCATTCCAAAACAAAGCAGGTGGACACAAAGTATCATTACGTTAGAACACTCATTGCAAAGGATGTCATCAAGCCAATATATTGTACCTTAGAAGATCAGATCTCCGATATTTTAACAAAACTACTTAGCACGATCAAATTGACTAAGTTTATTGATGAGCTTGGTATCTATTGTAATGTATATTTGGATCAAAGGGGGTAATGTTAGATGATCCAAAATACATAAAATTTCGTTTAATTATTTATAATATTCATTTAGATTTTGGAGACATTTTTTATTAGTTAATTTTTGTAAAATATATGGCATCTAGAAAGGTGTCGATTCTTAGGAACTAATTTAGGAAAATAGGTAGTAGTATTGTTATAAGAGCACTAAATATTAATGGACACTTGTTAATAAAAAAATTGATCCATAACAAAATTAGGTTAAGATATTACCTTATTTAATGTTAATTTCTCTGGTTGCAAGAGTGTTGAGTGATTGTGTGTAAAATCTTGCAAATTCTATGTAATTTTATTTTTCTTATTAATAAAATTTGTGTGTCTAAGGAAACTTAGGCTATTACATAGCCATACGTAGGGGTCTGCGGAAAA
The DNA here is from genome assembly GCA_034641835.2 of Pinus albicaulis. NCBI lineage: Eukaryota > Viridiplantae > Streptophyta > Pinopsida > Pinales > Pinaceae > Pinus > Pinus albicaulis. The sequence continues at coordinate 420,280,861 of CM076583.1, read as the reverse complement.
TATTGTAGTACTCAGATAGATATTTCTGACAAGGTACCACACATGCAAAACAGATATAATATGACCAAGCTACGACCCACGGAAGTTGGTTGCCCAACTACCCCCAACGGGGACCATAAACTCTTGTTGTTCTATCTCCTAGGATTAAGGTTTTTTAGGGTTTTCCCTTGTTGTTCAATAATAAAAAGGCCCTTGGTCCTCATTGTAACACAATTCAGAGGCATGTAGTTGCCACATCACTTCTTAGAGATGAGCTACCATCACCCGAGCTAGCTTATTTCTATTATGTATGTAAGCATATTTTAGTTCTTTGATATTAATGAAATTAAGTTTTTTTTTTTTGCACTTCTATGTTTATTTTTATAGATGTATTATATTGTGTTACTACATAAGTTTAGATAATCAAGTCTTATTGTAAATAGGTTATGTTAAATTTTTATTGGTAAATAATTTTTTTGTCAAATTTTCGAAAGGGTTTAGCTTAAATGAGTCTAGGGTAATGTGTATACAAAGTTATGAGTGAAAGATAGTAGTGGTTCATTATTCTCTCACCATTGAAACAAATAATTTGTGTCTTTTCCAGAAAGTTTCCAGGTAAAATCAAAGATTTCATCATAATTCTACCACTCCAAGTTGATGTTGCACTTTCCTTTTTTGTTGCACATCTCTTTTTTGTTGCGCTTCAATATTCCAAATTTGAAAAAGAAATCATTGAAATAAAAGGATGGCTTGAATCACATGGAAGGGGAAAAATATATGCATTTCTCTCTTAAGAATACATCTAGCAGGTTACTAGTCCTCTTCAAACACTGTGAACATCATATCAAGTTTGTTGCATTTTGGATGGAGGGGTTCATTGTGCTTCTATACATTGGAGGTTTTCTTGTACCACGATCACTCTCAGTTTCCAAATATCTCTTCCCTAACATAATTCACATTGTGCGTTTTTTTTTCATGTTTAGTAATTGAGCATAACGCCCAGAAAAGTTTGCAACCCTGATATGCTTGAATTCACTACGCTTTCTCACTTTTCCTATGTATTGAAAATTCTGATGCATATAAAAACTATTAATTTTTATGTTTTGGTGTGTGAATTAGGTTCCTTTTTATTGAACTTGTCAATATAGGGGATCTCTATCCAAAAAATTTGATAAGCCCTCATCTAAACCCTAATTCTATAGTTGTTTCACCCTTGTTGCACTAAGTTATTGAGAATTGTAGTAACATTTTAAAACACTAGAATTCACCTTTTATTATGAGCCCTGACAACACCAGTCAAAGAGAAACACAAACGAGGATACACAGTCAGGTTTGAGCCTCAATTTATTGCCAATTCAGATCCAACTATTAGGGTTGTATTTGAGTAGACTGGTTGCTTCGAATTTTGTGAAAAATTGCAGGGTTACAATGTTTAGCTAACCATAAATATTTTTCTTTGAACGTCACTAGGGTAGAAGCCAAGGTTGGAGAATTCAATTTCCAGTATCAGAGGTTACCATTTCAATCACTAAAAATATCCCTCCGCATGGAGAACAATGGTTCAAGGCCATTCCTTTAGATATATCCAACTATAAAGATTTACTAAAGATGAATTGTAAAAATAAATAATATGGAGTTATTGTGCCAATGGAATATCTTCTTGAATCCTACAATAAATTACTCAAGGTCATACACAAGTATTTCACTTGTGAAGGAAGATTTGGTAGGGTTTACCAGTATCACTTCAGACTATTGATGCATTTCACAAGAGAAATATCTTTGAGCCTACCTTTCTACTTATTCAGGAGAATTGCTAAGATCGAAGATAAGGTTGAGGGTAAGAAAAGTCAAGTGGATCCTAGTCTCTTTCATTTTTCCTTCATCAAATTGTTAGTGGTAGTACAGATGAAGAAGAAAAATTAGTATTGGCAAGCATTTTTGGATTCATAAAAGTTTAGAGTTGAACCTTTTGATAGTTCCTAGAGTAGGAAAGGTACAAATTCATCAATGGAAAAGGATGCTCAACTAGTTTCGGGAATCATAGTCACAAGGCCATAAAATTCAGAGGACTTATCTGATAGGAAAAAGAGAAAAAAACTTAATTTTTCTCCTGAAGTGGTAGAGGTTTACAAGAAACCACTCACAAGAGATGCTACAAAGAGGTTACCCACAGAGGAAACACCTGAAAATATCATTGGCATCCAAGACACTATACTAGAGAATGTTGATCTAAATGAAAAGGATAAGGAAATTATGGAATTACAGGAAGAGTTGAAAAAGGCTCATTTTGTCATTTCTCAGCTTCCACATGACAATAGGGAGTTCAAGAATATAATTTTGGAGAAGAAATATAAAGTTGGTGAATCATAACATGTGATGAGGAAAACCTCAATTCCCACCAGGTTTAGAGGTAATGTAAAGATAGAAACAAAGAACATCCATGAGCTTGAGACTTCACAATCAAGGGTCCCTATGACCAGATCTTCGACTAAAGAAATTGGAGCTACACAAAGAAGTTTTGATTAAAGGAGAGTCAATGAAATAAAAGAAGAATACTGAGTTGAATGAAGGGAAAAATAATTTTCATATGTTCAGGAAGTAATTAAAGAAAGCTCAAGATGATATTTCTAGGCTTAGAGAACAAGATGAAAGAGACAAACATAATATACATGACCATTTGAATATTTGTAAGGAAACGTTTTTTGAAGCTAAGTATATGTTGAGGATAAATTTTTCCCTACACAGATAACTTAAGAGAATTTGCAGGAAAAACCTCACTTTGAAAAAGGAGGTAAGGGCTACAAAACAACAGTTGCAAGAGGCATTACAAGAAAAATAAAAGGAACAAAGAGGAAATCTATACTTGTTGGCTGATGCATCTAAGGTTTGAGTTTGGACAAGAAATCAAGATAATTTTTTTTTTTTTTTTTTTGGAAGTGTACTAGCCTTTTCCATCATATCCTTTGAATTTTGGGAATTTTTTGTAAAGGAAGCAAGTGACATAATAATGCAACAAATGTGTTGAGATATTGTTAAAGCATTAAAATTTGATAGAGGACCAATATTTTCACACTTTTTCTTATGTATGGAGGCTCATGAAGGTTATTAAGATTTTTAGCATCATCAACAAACTATTTTCCCTGGTCAAAGACCTCAGCACTTAGTCAAAACTATATAGGTCAAAATTTGCTACGCCCAAGCACTGCATTTTTGTTGTAGGTAATGTTTTTCAAGGATGGGAGTTTAAAGTATGAACATAAGTCATCCAATAGGTATTTGATGATATGCAGGTTGTATTTCACATGTGTGGCACATTCAAAACTCTAGGAGGTGACCAAAATCTTGCAAATCATCAACTTGTTGTGTTTCTTGTTGTGTTTTTGGAGAAGAAGGAAGTAACACAACCAATTTTTTGCGCTTCCACAAAAACTTTGAAATTTGAACCCAAAACTCATGAAATTGATTCTTAGGGTTATGAAAAATGTCGCGACGTGTTTTTGGGGGTTCTATAAAGTAGTTATATATTCACTACTACAAGCTAAAACTGAATATTTTTGGGTAATTTGGTTCCTAAAGGAAGGAAAATAGTAGTTTTTATTGTATATATGATGTAATTTTGACTAAGAAAGGGTTTTTCTATGTGTTATAGACAAGACATTGAGCATTGTACATTTTCATTAAAAAGTTCTAGTGAATTATGAAGACCGAAATCTACTTGTTCAGGGATTCATGTGTCAATTTACTATGGCGATGTTTTCTCTTGTGTATGTGATTTTATCTCTTATTATAATCATTCTTGAATGTTAAATCTTCAATTTTTAGGTGAGAAAAATTTGCTTCAGAATTCATTTTTAAGTGCACTATTATAAGTAGCCGAGCATTCTAGGGTTCTTCCTCTATTGTAATATCTAAAATTTATCCTCAAATAGACGCTCTAAATGTTACCAATTCCACTATTCCTCTGCTCACCTATCTAAAATGAAATTGTACAAATACACCATAAGGATTTCCTATCTTTCCTATGTTCAAATATTCCTCATTATCCCATAATATCACTGCCATCAAACTGTTAAACCTAGTCCTCTATGATCTTAATACCTATGCTAAAACCGAAGACAAATAGTCATCTTAGTGACTGAAGATTCATATAGAGAGAGCCCTCTCTGAATTTGGAAGGGTTGGATTCTAGTTTTAATGTGGTTTGTTGTTTTCTGTGGGTTCCTCCCATCATTTTGGAGGAATTAGGAAGTGCTAAAATGTCTGACACGTAAAGATGTTTGTTCTTCGATAGACCATCGAGGGATAAATGAATAGATCATTTTGTATAATAGGCATAATATTAAAAATATTATTACCACAAAGTTGAAGGATAAATTGTGGTGTGAAAAGGAGTTAGAGGGAAAAAGGAAATTAATATATTATAAGGAGGTGATTAGCCTAAATGCTGAAAATCAAGAATATCACTATTTATTGACTAGTTTAAACAAGAGAATAAACATTTTTAAAATAAGAATAAATTTTCATGAGCTCCATAGTGAAACTGGACATTGGGAAATTCCCAAAACAAATTGGGATGTTAGAGATTTCCACCTTTGTGACAATAAGTGGGTTGAATATGAAAGTAAATTTCTCTTAGATTTTCCATCATACACTTATATTAAATATAAATTTCAAACTATTTGCCACACTCTCAATCTTCTTACCTTTTAACTCAACAATACTATGGTAATGTTGGACCACTTCTCTTAATTTTTTTGTACGGTAAAAATAAACTTCTAAAAAATTTCAAATAGGATAGACCATTTTTTGTTTCATTGGATGTTTATCATTTTCATCCTATTAATCAAATCAAATCAAATAAATATTAACATCAATAATTTTTTCCCAATTTATTATGCCAAGAGGCCCTCTCCACCCTAGTATGGAAGAGGTGTAATGTATAAACATTTTGACTACTTCAAATTACATAACAGTAAGGAGTAGTCCTTACTAGTCTAATTTATAGATGAAATGATTTTTTTTCATGGCATTTTTTTGGTTAATTTTAACCAAAACCCAACAGATATTTTTAAAAAATTGAGTTTAAGTTATTTAATATATAAAATTCCAGTGCCCTAGGGTTTCCCAAGGTGTTGAATCTCTTTTTTTTAGGAAGAAAAAACACTGTTTATTTATGGTAATAAAACATTACACAAAACATGAAACCTTTTTTGTTTTACCTGCATACAATAATGTTTCTCCATAATGTTATCATATCGCTTGACTATGGTACCTATGCCTCTAAACCATTTTCACAAAAAAAAATTTGACGTTACATCCTCTGTCTATATTCTCATAAGTACATATACAAAATATAAAAACAATCCTTTATCCACATCCTTCAGGAAACAATAGTTTAAGAGATCCATATGGCACTGGATCTTCTTTCTTATGAGAAATTTATGTTGTCATTGAAATTCATGCAGCCCCATTCAAAGACTACCACTTTCCTTTAGAATTCCCCTTTTAGATAAGATGTGAGTTGTCCCATTTTTCTCTCTGTAGATATGATCAACTGCGACCTCGTGAAAGTATTTGATCACAGTATGGATGCACTGCATCCAATTAATAAGAATAGGTGGCTTGAAGTTGTTTTTTCCTTTAACCCATTCATTGTTGCCTTTACCCTCCCCAAAGATCTGAATACAGTGAACATGAAGCCATTTAGCTATTGTCAGGAATCCTCATAGGGAAATTAATCCTGCTCTACTATTCGTACCCTCCCCTCCCTCCCACCAAAAGTGATACCATTTATCTTTGGAGATGTATACAACCACATTTCCTCCCTGCATTGACACCATGAAAAATTCCCACTAGAAATGTATTCTGCATATCTCTTACCTTGGGGATCCTATATTTCTTGCTCTTGTTCAGAGGTCAAAAATCAGTAAATTATGCCTTCGTCTTAATGAAATTTGTAGGTAAATATAGGCATTTAGAATTAAAGAGAATAAAACTCCTCCTTCGCCAAATAGACCAACATATCTAGTAAGGTAGTGTATGGTATTCCAGCTTTCTACTCCATACATTAAAAACATTGTGCATTGACTATAAAGGAATCCTAACAACTAGCTTATAAGTATCGAAAACCCTGGACCAAATAGCTATGTTGTAAGGACAATGTAGAAATAGATATGAGGTTTCCTTAACACCTTTCAAACATAAGACACAGATACCAGGGCCCAAGAAGCCACGTTTTTGGAGATTTTGATAGGTCAGCAACCTTTCGTGAATGACCAACAAACCAAATGCCTTAATTTTATTAGGGAGAAACCATTTCCAAATGACCTATGCAAACAATGGGAAAGATGTTATCCCCTCCAACTTCGGCAAATTTCTATAAATATCATATACACATGGATTTCCATTTTTGAGTATTTATCGACCCATTGCATTTGATCTACCCCTTCCGTGATCAAGGTCCCAACTTCTCGAAGTTGTGTAGTGTATGCTCCTTATTCTCCAACAAGTTCTCCTAGTGTATTAAAGTATTCAACATTGAAAAATGTGTTTTAAACAAAAAGATCACAATATTGCTTAAAATTGTATTAATCTGTGAAAAAAACGCTTGAAATTGTATAACCCTATGAAAAAGACTAATTCTTGTATAAGTTAGACTACCCCTAAATATTAAAAAAAAAAAAAATTTAAATTAGAAAAATAATAATAACTACAATACAATTGAGGGAAAATAATGAATTTATGATTGGTAGTTTTTGGACTTTAAGTTTTCATAACAAGTGGTTTTTGTCAATAATATTTTTATGTTATATATATATATATATATATATATATATATATATATATATATATATATACTCATTTTTTAACAAATTTATATTTATTTAAATTTTGGATTTACCCAATGAAAAGGGTAAATCTCTTTTCACTTTAAAATGGAAGTGAAAGTGAACCTAGATTGACTTTCATCAAAGCACAAATACGTTTTAATGTAAAAATAAATTTATCGTTGTCATTAGATAAATTCAAAATTAAATAAATATAAAGTGGTTAAAAAGTATACATTAAATTGTCTCATTCAAGATAATTGAAGTTTACTTATTCAACATATATCATGGCAATGCCTCTTGACAAAACTTCATAGATGTAATACCAATTAGCACAACTACATTAATATATGTGGTTGATATAAACCCGTAGAGTCAACTTAATATAAAATTAATATTATAAAACCAAAAATCCAATAAAAACAACTGATATACACTCATAGACATCAATAAATATAAACTTAATATTAATATTCATATTATTAATATAATAATAAAATATTTTAAGGTATCATTAATATTATATTATAAATATGACAATAATTATAACAACAATTAAAATGATTATTGAAAATAATTATTGTTATATTATAATAATATGATAATACTATTGATATAATCAACCAAATGGATTTATACTATATTAATATGATTGACAATATTATCATATTCATATTATTAAGCAAAAAAATTATTAATATTAAAAATAAAAATAAAAATATTATAAACCCAATATACATTCGTTAAAAATATACGTTCAATGGGTAAACTTCAAATGATTGACAATATTATCATATTCATATTATTAAGCAAAAAAATTATTAATATTAAAAATAAAAATAAAAATATTATAAACCCAATATACACTCGTTAAAAATATACATTAAATTGAGTCATTCAAAATAATTGAAGTTTACCCATTGAAGGTATATGATCCTCTTGACAAAACTTAATAGATGTAATGCCAATTACGTATTTTATCAACTCACCCTTTAAACAATAATTCTGCTCTTATCATGAAACCGTGGACTCAAATTATATATATATATATATATATATATATATATATATTTTAGATTTAGGACAATTGGTAATTGGTGAGAGTTGCCTGAGTAAAGCCCGGGTTCAAATTCAACTGGCTGCCACTATAAACTTAGGTTAGGTGCGACAGCATGCAAGACGTACACAATAGCAATTAACTTATGCCTCAACAAGAGGCGAGACGTCCGCTATGGGGTCGCCTACTCTTCTAGCGAAGACACAAGAGGCATATGTCTCCACGAAGGTTTGATCCTGGGTAGATCTGCTGAAAGTCAAGTGCTTTCACCATTTGCCTCCACTTCATGAACGACTCAAATTATATATTATAAGGTGGACTTTTTACATTCAGTACTCTTGAGGGGGACACTTCACATAATACAAATTCTGGCGTTTCCATGAAACGATGGGCTCATAATAAACATTATCACTTTGAAGGGGAACACGGCATCGTTAGGAGCGATAAAAAGAAAGATTTATCATTTTGTTTGATGTTAACATCAAATTTAGTAACAAATTCATCCGATTTTTACATTTCCTGCGATGCAGAGGGTTTTCAGTCATCGGATGTTAAACAGTGGAGAACATTCCTGCCAGCGATAAAACATGCAACCCACGCCACATTGTCTCCTCTTTACTATTAACATATTGTAAACAGCTTACGTTAATATTTTTTTAAAACCATGGAAAAACTTTATCATAATTTGTGGTCATCAAATTTGTAAGACAGTTATTATTAGTTGCTATTATCACTTTATCTAACTAAAGCTACTCACATAGAATCACCCACGATACCTATTCTTATTAATAGGATCCAGACTGTATTTTTTATTTTTAACTCATTGTCCATATTAATTTTCTCTTAATGATTATTGTTAAAAATTAAAATTACTGTTTTATTACAGAAATTATAAGACTATATTATTTATAGACTAGTTGTTATTGAACTTACTTTACATTGTTTTTTTATTTAGGCTAATATGATTTGCTTCTTTATCTTGTCTTTACGATAAACCACCCACACTACATGGTTCCAAATGGGTCAGCAAAATAACCAATTATATCATTTCAAAAAAAAATTTACTTAATTCATTATGTCACACAAACTTAAATTGAAAAATTTTAAAACATATCAAAAAAAAAAAAAAACATTAAACTATCTATACATACAACTTACCAGGTAATATATATATATAAACCTTATCCAAAAGCATATTTACCCTAAAATATATATACGCAGCTTCCCCGAGAATACATATAAATATATAGAGAGTGTGTTCTATTTTAAATGAAAACCTTCAGAAGAGATTTTGAATACTATAACCTGTTGCCAAGAAAGAGAAGACTACCGGCTTTCGTTGAATTCTGACAAATTTAACCGAGTAAGCCATGAGAATTCAAGGAATAACTGTTTGCTTGAGAATTTTCAGAATATTCAAATTATTAAGTATGTTGATTATGAGCATTCAAATCGTTTCAGTTTCATTTGTCTGTGAATCTAATTTTTTGGGGTTTGGTTTTCTGAGAGGAAAGGTTTTAAAGAAAATCTCGATCATTGTAAAACTAGCACAATCATATTTACCAATGTGGTTGATATAGGCCAATAGGCGTATATAAAATAGACTTATAAAAATAAATTTACAGCCACATTCACCAATGTAACTATATACCCGATAGACTTATATCCACCACCCACCACATGTATATTACGAAAATAATCATCGATAGCCAGTCAACCATAAATCTTGCCAAAAATCTAAATTTTCATTCCAAAACAAAGCAAGTGGACACAAAGTATCATTGCATTAGAACACTCATTGCAAAGGATGTCATCAAGCCGATATATTGTCCCTTAGAAGATCAGAGCTTCGATAGTTTAACAAACCTACTTAGCACGATCAAATTGACTTAGTTCATTAATGAGCTTGGTATCTATTGTAATGTATCTTTGGATCAAAGGGGGTAATATTATATGATCCAAAATACATAAAATTTAGTTTAATTATTTAGAATATTCAGTTAGATTTTGGAGACATTTTCGATTAGTTAATTTTTGTAAACTATATGGCATCTAGAAAGGTGTCGTTTCTTAGGAACTAATTTAGGAAAATAGTTAGTAGTGCTATTATAAGAGCAATAAATGTAAATGGACACTTGTTAATTAAAAAATTGATCCATAAAAAAATTAGGTTAAGACATTACCTTAATGTTAATTTCTCTGCTTGCAAGAGTGTCAAGAGTGATTGTGTGTAAAATCTTGCAGATTCTATGTAATTTTATTTTCCTTATTAATAAAATTTGTGATTCTGAGGAAACTTAGGCTATTACGTAGTCGTACGTAGGGGTCTGCAGAAAATCTTGTAGTACTCAGCGAGATATTTCTGACAATGTATCATACACGCCAAACAGAGATAATATGACCAAATTACGACCCCCGGAATTTGGTTGCCCAACTACCCCCAATGGGGCCCATAAACTCTTGTGGTTCTATCTCCTGGGGTTAGGGTTTTGGTTTTTCAGGGTTTTCCCTTGTTGTTCAATAATAAAAAGGCCCTTGGTCCTCATTGTAACACAGTTAAGAGGCATGTAGCCACCGCATCTCTTCTTAGAGATAAGCTACCATCACCTGAGCTAGCTTATTTCTATTATGTATGTAAGAATATTTTAGTTCTTTGATGTTAATGAAATTAAGTTTTGTTTTTTTTGCACTTCTGTGTTTATTTTTATATATGTATTCTATTGTGTTCCTACATAAGTTTAGATCATCAAGTCTTATTGTCAATAGGGTATGTTAAAGTTTGATTGGTAAATACATTTTTTTTCAAAGTTTTGAAAGGGTTTAGCTTAAATGAGTCTAGGGTAATGTGTAATCCAAAGTTATGAGTGAAATTTAGTAGTGGGTCATTATTCACTCACCATTGAAACAAATAAGTGGTGTCTTTTCCAGACAGTTTCCAGGTAAAATAAAAAATTTCATCATAATTTTACCACTCAAAGTTGATGTTGCACTTTCCTTTTTTGTTGCGCTTCAATATTCCAAATTTGAAAAAGAAATCATTGAAATAAAAGGATGGCTTGAGTCACATGGAAGGGTAAAAATACATGCATTTCTCTCTTAAGAAGAAATCAAGCTGGTTTCTAATCCTCTTCAGACACTGTGAACATCATATCAAGGTTGTTGCATTTTGGATGGAGGGGTTCATTATGCTTCTGCAGATTGGAGGTTTTCTTGTACCACGATCACTCTCAGTTTCCAAATATCTCTTCCCTAGCATAATTCACATTGTGCGTTTTTTTTTTCATGTTTAGTAATTGAGCATAACACCCAGAAAATCTTGCAACCCTCATATGCTTGAATTTGCTACGCTTTCTCGCTCTGCCTATGTATTGAAAATTTTGATGCATATAAAAACTATTAATTTTAATGTTTTGGTGTGTGAATTAGGTTCCTTTTTATTGAACGTATCAATATAGGGGATCTCTATCCAAAAAATTTCATAAGCCCTCATATAAACCCTAATTATATAGTTGTTTCACCCTTGTTGCCCTAAGTTATTGAGCATTTTAATAGAATTTTAAAACCCTAGCATTCCCCTTTTATTATGAGCCATGACAACACCAGTCAAAGAGAACCACAAATAGGGAGACATATTCAGGTTTGAGCCTCAATTTATTGCCTTGATAAATTCAGATCCAACTATTAGGGTTGCATTTGAGTAGACTGGTTGCATCGAATTTTGTGAAAAGTTTCAGGGTTACAATGTTTAGCTAACCATAAATATTTTTCTTTGAACGTCACTGGGGTAGAAGCCAAAGTTGGAGAATTCAATTTCCAGTATCAAAGGTTACCATTTCAGCTGATACAAAGATCCCTCTGCATGGAGAACAATGGTTCAAGGTCATGCCTTTAGATATATCCAACTATAAAGATTTACTATAGTTGAAGTATAAAAATAAAGAATATGGAGCTATTGTTCCAATGGAATATATCCTTGAATCCTATAATAAATTACTCAAGGTCATACAAAATGATTTCACATGTGAAGGAAGATTTTGTAGGGTTTACCAGTATCACTTCAGACTATTGATGCATTTCATAGGAAAAATATTTTTGATCCTACCTTTTTACTTATTTAGGAGAATTGGTAAGATGGAAGATAAGGTTGAGGATAAGAAAAGTCAAGTGGATCCTAGTCTCTTTCATTTTTCCTTGATCAAATTGTTAGTGGTAGTACAGATGAAGAAGAAAAATTAGTCTTGGCAAGCATTTTTTGATTCATCAAAGTTTAGAGTTGAACATTTTGATAGTTCCTAGAGTAGGAAAGATACAAATTCATCAATGGAAAAGGATGCTCAACTAGTTGCAAGAATCGTAGTCACAAGGCCATAAAATTCAGAGGACCTATCTAATAGGAAAAAGAGAAAAAAACTTCATTTTTATCCTGAAGTGGTAGAGGTTTCCAAGAAACCACTCATAAGAGATGCTGCAAAGAGGTTACCCACCTAGGAAACACCTGAAAATATCATTGGAATCCAAGACACTATACTAGAGAATGTTGATCTAAATGACAAGGATAAGGAAATTATGGAATTACAGGAAGAGTTGAAAAAGGTTCATTTTGTCATTTCTCAGCTTCCACATGACAGTAGGGAGTTGAAGAATATAATTTTCAGGAAGAAATCTAAAGTTTGTGAATCATAACATGTGATGAAGAGAACCTCAATTCCTGCTAGGTTTAGAGGTAAAGTAAAGGTAGAAACAAAGAACATCTATGAGCTTGAGACTTCACAATCAAGGGTCCCTGTGACCAGATCTTAAACTAAAGAAATTGGAGCTACACAAAGAAATTTTGATTAAAGGAGATTCAGTGAAATAAAACAAGAAGATTGAGTTGAATGAAGGGAAACATACGTTTCATATGTTCAGGAAGTAATTAAATAAAGCTCAAGATGATATTTCTAGGCTTAGAGAATAGGATGAAAGAGGAAAAAATAATATCCATGAACACTTGAATATTTGTAAGGAAACATTGTTTGAAGCTAAGTATATGTTGAGGATGAATTTTCCCCTACACAGATAGCTTAAGTGCATTTGCAGGAAAAACCTCACTTTGAAAAAGGAGGTAAGGGCAACAAAACAACAGTTGCAGGAGGCATTGCAAGAAAAACAAGAGGAACAAAGAGGAAATCTATATTTGTTGGCTGATGCAGCTAAGGCTTGATTTTGGACAAGAAATCAAGATAAATTTTGATTTTATTTTTGAAGTGTACTAGCCTTTTCCATCATATCCTCTGTATTTTGGGAATTTTTTGTAAAGGAAGAAAGTGACATAATAATGCAACAAATGTGTTGAGCTATTTTTAAAGAATTAAAATTTAATAGAGGACCTATATTTTAACACTTTTTCTTATGTATGGAGGATCATGAAGGTTATTAAGATTTTTAGCATCATCAACAAACTATTTTCCCTGGTCAAAGACCTCAGCACTTACTCAAAACTATGTAGGTGAAAATTTGCTACACCCAAGCACTTCATTTTTGTTGTAGGTAATGTTTTTCAAGGATGGGAGTTTAAAGTATGAACATCTGTCATCCAATAAGTATTTGATGATAATGCAGGTTATTTCACATGTGTGGCACATTCAAAACTCTAGAAGGTGACCAAAATCTTGCAAATCATCAACTCGTTGCGTTTCTTGTTGCATTTCTGGAGAAGAAGGAAGTAAAAAAACCAATTTGTTGCACTTCCACACAATCAACAGTTTTAATTTGAAATTCGAATCCAAAACTCATGAAATTGATTCTTAGGGTTATGAAAAATGTCCCAAGGAGTTTTTGGGGGTTCTGGAAAGTAGTTATATATTCGCTACTACAAGCTGAAACTGAATATTTTTGGGTAATTCAGTTCCTAAAGGAAGGGAACTAGTAGTTTTTATTGTATATATGATGTAATTTTGACTAAGAAAGGGTTTTTCTATGTGTTATAGACAAGACATTGAGCATTGTACATTTTCATTAAAAAGTTCCAGTGAATGATGAAGACTGAAATCTACTTGTTCAGGGATTCATGTGTCAATTTACTATGGTGATGTTTTCTCTTGTATATGTGATTTTATCTCTTATTATAATCATTCTTGAATGTTAAGTCTTCAATGTTTAGGTAAGCAAAATTTTTTTCAGAATTCATTTTTAAGTGCTCTGTTATAAGTAGTTGAGCATTTTAGGGTTCCTCCTCTATTGTAATATCTAAAATTAATCCTCAACTAGACACTTTATATGTCACCAATTCCACTATTCCTCTGCTCACCTATCTACAATGAAATTGTACAAATACACCATAAGGATTTTGTATCTTTCCTGTGTTCAAATATTCCTAATTTTTCTATAATATCACTAAAAATAATTAGCTCATTATGACTCCACGCCCAATGGATTTTCTTTTTTTTGTGCCATCAAACTGTTAAACCAAGTCCTCTCTAATCTTAATACCTATGCTAAAACCTAAGACAAACAATCATCTTAGTGACTGAAGATTCATATAGAGAGAGACCTCTCTGAAGTTGGAAGGGTTGGATTCTAGTTTTAAAGTGGTTTGTGGTTACATTTGGGTTCCTCTCATCAGTTTGGAGGAATTACGAAGTGCTAACATGTCCAACACGTAAATATGTTTGCTCTTGGATAAACCATCGAGGGATAAATGAACAGATCACTTTGTAGAATAGGCATAATATTAAAAATATTATTACCACAAAATTTGAGGATAAGTTGTGGTGTGGAAAGGAGTTAGAGGGAAAAATGAAATTAATATATTATAAGGAGGTGATTAGCCTAAATATTGCAAATCAAGAATATCGCTATTTATTGACTAGTTTAAACAAGAGAATAAACATTTTTAATATAAGAAGAAATTTTCATGAGCTCCATAGTGAAACTGGAAATTGGGAAATTCCCAAAACCCATTGGGATGGAAGAGATTTCCACCTTTGTGACAATAAGTGGTTTAAATATGAAAATAAATTTCTCTTAGATTTTCCATCATACTTATATTAAATATAAATTTTAAACTATTTGCCACATTGTCAATCTTCTTACCTTTTAACTCAACAATACTATGGTAATCTTGGACCACTTCTCTTAAATTTTTTTCTACCATAAAAATAAACTTATAAAAAATTTCAAATAGAATAGACCATTTTTAGTTTCATTGGATGTTTATCGTTATCATCCTATTAATCAAATCAAATCAAATAAATATTAACATCAATAATTTTTTCCCATTTTATTGCCCCAAGAGGCTCTCTCCACCCTAGTAAGGAAGAGGTGTAATGCATAAACATTTTGATTGCTTCAAATTACATAACAGTAAGGAGTAGTCCTTACTACTTTAATTTATAGATGAAATGATCTTTTTTCATGGAATTTTTTTGGTTAATTTTAACCAAAATATGATGGATATTTTTAAAAACTTGAGTTCAAGTTATTTAATCTATAAAATTTTAGTGCCCTAGGGTTTCCCAAGGTGTTGAATCTTTTCTTTTTTAGGAAGAAAAAAACACTATTTATTTATGATAATAAAACATTACACAAAACATGAAACCTTTTCTGTTTTACCTGCATACAACAATGTTTCTCCATAATGTTATCATATCGCTTGACTATAGTACCTATGCCTCTAAACCATTTGCACAAACAAAAATATGAAATTACATCCTGTATCTAGATTTTCAGTAAGTACATATACAAAAAATCAAAACAATCCTTTATCCACATCCTTCAGGAAACAATATTTTAAGAGATCCATATGGCCTTGGATATTCTTCCTTATGAGCAATTTATGTTGTCATTGAAATTCATGCAGCCCCATTCAAAGACTACCACCTTCCTTTAGAATTCCCCTTTTAGATAAGATGTGAGTTGTCCCATTTTTCTCTCTGTAGATGTGATCAACTGTGACCATGTGAAAGTCTTTGATCACAGTATGGATGTGTTGCATCCAATTGATAAGAATAGGTGGCTTGAAGATGTTTTCTCCTTTAACCCATTCATTGTTGCCTTTACCCTTCCCAAAGATCTGAATACAGTCAACATGAAGCCACAAGACTCCACATAAGGAAATTAATCCTGCTCTACTGTCCATACCCTCCCCTCCGTCCCACCAAAAGTGATACCATTTATCTTTGGAGATGTATACAACCACATTTCCTCCCTGCATTGGCACCATGAAAAATTCCCACCAGAAATGTATTCCACAGATCTCTTACCTTGGCGATCCTATATTTCTTGGTCTTCTTCAGAGGTAAAAACTCAGTAAAGTATGCCATTGTCTTAATGAAACTTGTAGGTAAATATAGGCATTCATAATCAAAGAGAATAAAACTCCTCCTTCACCAAATAGACCAATAGATTTAGTAAGGTAGTGTATGGTATTCCAACTTTCTACTCCATACATTAAAAACATTGTGCATCAACTATAAAGCAATCCTAACAACTAGCTTATAAGTATTGAAAACCCCAGACCAAAGAGCTATGATGTAGGGACAATGTAGAAATAGATCTGAGGTTTCCTTAACACCTTTCAAACATAAGACACAGATACCTGGGCCCAAGAAGCCACATTTTTTGGAGATTTTGATAGGTCACCAACCTTTCGTGAACGAGCAACCAACTAAATGCCTTAATTTTATTAGGGAGCGACCATTTCCAAATTACCTATGCAAACGATGGGAAAGATGTTATCCCTTCCGACTTCGGCAAATTTCTACAAATATCCTGTACACATGGATTTTCTTTTTTGAGTATTTATCGACCCATGCCATTTGATCTACCCCTTCCGTGATCAAGATCCCAACTTCTCGAAGTTGTGTAGTGCAGGCTCCCCATTCTCCAGCAAGTTCTCGTGGTATGTTAAAGTATTTAACATTGAAAAATGTTTTAATCATAAATCTTCCTGGAAATCACATAAGGAATTTTTGGAAAATTCCTTGAAAAATGTGTTTTAAAGAAAATGATCACAATCTTGATTAAAATTGTATTAATATGTGAAAAAAGAGCTTGAAATTGTATAACTTAGTGAACAAAACTAATTCCTGTATAAGTTAAACTAATCCTAAATATAAAAACAAAAAAAAATTAAATTAAAAAAATAATAATAATGACAATACAATTGAGGTAAAATAATCAATCTATGATTGGTAGTTTGTGGACTTTATGTTTTCATAACAAGTGGTTTTTGTCAATAATATTTTTATGTAATATATATATATATATATATATATATATATATATATATATATATATATATATATATACTCATTTTTTAACCAATTTATGTTTATTTAAACTTTGGATTTACCCAATGAAAAGGGTAAATCTCTTTTCACTTTAAAACAGGTTTGTACCGAGGTGAAAGTGAACCTAGATTGACTTTCATCAAAGTAACAATATGTTTTAAAGTAAAAAGAGGTGTATCCTTGTCATTAGATAAATTCAAAATTAAATAAATATAAAGTGGTTAAAAAGTATACATTAAATTGTCTCTTTCAAGATAATTGAGGTTTGCTTATTCAACATATATCATGGCAATGCCTCTTGACAAAACTTTATAGATGTAATACCAACTAGAACAACTACATTAATATATGTGGTTGATATAAACCCGTAGAGTCAACTTAATATAGAATTAATATTATAAAACCAAAAAATCAATAAATACGGCTGATATATACTCATAGACATCAATATATATAAACTTAATATCAATATTATTATTCATATTATTCATATTATTAATATAATAATAAAATATTTTAAAGTATCATTAATATTATATTATAAATATGACAATAATTATAATCATTAAAATAATTATTGAAAATAATTATTATTATATTATAATAATATGATAATACTATTAATATAATCAACCAAATAGATTTATACTATATTAATATGATAATAAATATTGAGAATATTATCATATTCATATTATTAAAAAAATTATTAATATTAAAAATAAAAAATATTATAAACCCAATATACACTCGTTAAAAATATACATTAAATTGTGTTATTCAAAATAATTACCCATTGAACGTATATGATCCTCTTGACAAAACTTAATAGATGTAATACCGATTACGTATTCTATCAACTCACCACCTCAAATAATAATTCTACCCTTATCACGAAATCGTGGACTCAAATTATATATTATAAGGTGGACTCGGTACATTCACTACTCTTGAGGGGGACACTTCACATAATACAAATTCTGGCGTTTCCATGAAACGATGGGCTCATAATAAACACTATCACTTTGAAGGGGAACACGGCATCCTTATCAGCGATAAAAAGAAAGATTTATCATTTCGTTTGATGTTAACATCAAATTTAGTAACAAATTCATCCGATTAATACATTTCCTGCAATGCAGACAGTTTTCAGTCATCGGATGTTAAACAGTGGAGAGCATTCCGGCCAGCGATTAAACATGCAACCCACGCCACATTGTCTCCCCTTTACTATTAACATACTGTAAACCTCAGTCAGCTACAACTGATATTTTATCAAGCTACAACTTGATGTGGAAGCACCAACTCCCATCTATTTTCTGCAGGCACCAACCTACAGGAGGTTCCAACCTCAGTCAGCTCCAACTGACATCTATCAAGCTACAACTTGATAGGGAAGCTCCAACTTCCTTACTCTTTCAAAAGAGAAACACTTGCTGATTTACCTTGGATATCAGCTCTGTTCTGTTCCATCTGCCCTGCTGTTCATCTATTCTCATATCTGCCCTATATCATCTCTGCATCTTTTCAGATTCTCTATCAGCTTCTCCTTCTTCTCTGCTCAGCTCCTCTTTCTTCTCTGCTTCACTGCTTCATTTCTGCATTCACTTTACTCACACTCTCTCTCTCTTCTAACTATCTTTTTTTCATATCAAGATGATATTTCTTATAGAAATTTCTTGATGACTGTTTGTTTTCCTCTAGGAATTCTAAATGGATGGTCATACCCTTTGGTCTTCTGCCTCCTCATTTCTTTATCCAACTCAATTTAAAATCATAATAATATGTACAAAATTTCATGCTACAGTGGGATTTTGTCTTTTCCTTAGGATACTTGCCTTTGCATCACAAACAATAAAAAATTAATTACAACATTTACATTCACATTTTTAATTACATATTTCAATTTCACTCAGCTCCTTTTCTGGATTTTGGCTTTACTGGATTTGTCTTTTCCTGCTGCTATTAAGAACCTGTTCTGCATACACTTTGTTCACTGTCATCTGCATATTCCTTGTTTTCTGTGCTTATTCACCTGTCCAACTCATTCCTGTACATATTCCTGTCAAACCTGTAATCTCTGTGGATCTCTGCATGCTCTCCTCTTCTTTTTTTTCATAATTGCACTCAAGTTTCATGTCCAATCATTTCCCAAGTCCGGGCAATCTCATAATCTCTGCTTTGATCTACGCTGGCAGTTTCAATGCTTAAATATGGAGTGTTAATAATTCAACCATATTCAATATTTCACTTAACTGTGTGTAAATGCATCCCAAAATTTCATTGTCCAATCATTTTTCCAATCCGGGCACTCTTGCATGTTCTCTTATTCCACACTGGCAAACTTAATAAAAACAAGTCTCGTCATTTTTAATATCTCAATTCTTCAGTTATAATCCGACTGTCTATTCCGTATACATATGCGCCTCCATCTAAATAGATGCTCTATGTCAACGCATATATTCAACATTCTTTAATTACCGAAAATGTTATACCAGAGTCCAACAGTACTCGGCGTTCTTTTATTTATTCGCAACCTTAATATATATCAATATATGGTCACACCTTTGTCCTTATTAATTCATAAAATTTAATATATATTTGATTTGGGCCCACACACCCACAACAATTATATATGTAATTCGTCCACGTGAATGACCACCAATATTAAACTTTGATCGACTCTTTTAACATACTCTCGAACCTTATATTAAGATTATCATACATCGAAAACATTAATAAACCGATTCATTATATATGACTCCGTCAGGCCCCACAATTCAGTCAAACGACCAATCCACGGAACGCACCGTACCTGGCTTAATCTCCGTGCGCTTTTATTAAACCTCGCGCATCTTCGTTCAATGATCTCTGTCTGATGCTCCTCCGCTAGATCGACGGTTTATGTCCATTTCGCTCGGCGTCTTTGGTCAGTGTATAACGCGCGAAATTCCAATTTAAACGGTGGCTTCCAATACTGCCTATGCCACGTGTCACGAAGTCTATGGAATCGCTGCGATTTCTGCAAAACCACCTTACGGTCGAAAGGTGGTGCGGAATTGGGAAATCCGCCTCCGTGAACCCGCTCGTGGTTTCAGTCCCCTCACGGTTCCTCCGGTCAAGGTTCCGGTTCTCCCTGTGCTCCAGGTTCCATTCTTCGTTCAATTATATATATATATATATTTTGATTATGGTTCCGTTCCATTCACACTGTACATTTGATTGTGGTTCTTCCTCCACTCTTACTGCAGTCAATACACAGTTTCTTGTTATAAAAGGTTCTTTTATATTCTGACGCAAAGTTCCACCATACATAACCCTTGCACCATACATAACCCTTGCAGAGTTCCACCATACATAACACGGTTTCGTTTATTCTTATGCAGAGGTTTCTTATGCATTTCTTATAAAAATTCTGCTACAGGGTCTCATTCATACGGAATTCTCGTCACAGGGTTTGTATATCCTCCCCACAAGTACATACAGTTTGGACACCATTTCTACACATTATCATACATTCTTCTTCCTGAATATACAGGCAGATTCTTAGCTTGATTTACAGGGTCCGACTTCTACAAGAGCTTGCAGGAATTTCACCAATAAATGCACAATTACAAAGGTCCTCTCCATACAGAATTAAACAACAAATGCACAGTTACATTGGGACAATTTCCTCATATGATTCGACCAAGAACACATAAAGTCACACATGGAACTTATTCACAATTCTTCATAAACAGATATATGTATATATGTTTCTTGTACTCTAGCCTTCTTCTGCCATTTAAGAAATACTCCAGCTCATCCCCAAGCATATTAAGTCTTTACCACCGGGTTTTAGTCTTCAGTCAAAGTCTATGCCATACAAACTCAATTAATGAATAATTGCTCAATAATTCATCTGAAAACTATATTACACCCCTAATTCATGAATAAACCTCTGTATTACACTCCTTCAGGCCTTTTCAACTCCACTGCTCTATCTCTAATTCCTTTGTTTCTTCTGCTTCAATTCCTTTATTCCTTCTGCTGCCTCTGCTACCTCTCTGTCTCTTTTGCCTTATGGATAGTTTAGGTGCTGCTCCTATCTTTACCTTTGCTATCTCCTTTGCCATCAATGACAACATTTCCAACAGTCTCCCCCTTTGGCATTGATGGCAACATACTTCCTTTGCTTGCCTTTTGAAAGCCCCTTTTTGTTTTTCCTCCCCCTTTGACATCAATGGCAAAGGGTTGCTCATTTCCTGGTTTTATTTCTGCATTTCCTCTCTCTGAGTTATGTTTAGGCCCTCTTCTACTGACTTTGTACCATGCTGCTCTAGACTGATGTACAAGACTTGTTGAGAGAACACTTTGAGGATTATTGGACTTGAATATATACTGTAAATTGGTACAGTCCAAAGCATAGTCTCCTTTCACTAGTATAAGGCTGAAAGTGAGGATAATGTTCCTTCATAGAACACATTGTACCAGCTTTATCTAATCAGAGATGTATGATTGGATAAGGTAGTATCTTTCAATATTAGAGGCCAACTGACTTTCCTTCTTGTACAATGTATTTCCAAAATAAACCCTTCAATGTATTGGTCAGTTTCACTTATCAACTTTGCAGTTTTATTTATGACATAATGGTATGTATGTCAATAATAAATCTCTATTTAAATGTGGATTACCAGTAAATCCTTTGTGCTGAAGTAGGATTTAGATGATTTTAAAAAAAAACTTTTGAGCTTCAGATGGTAATCACAACTAGTCCTTCATTATTCAAATATTTTAACTATTCTATCATGATTATTTCCAACAAAAACATCTTCAAGTTGTTTAATTTATATCTTATCTAACAAACTTAACCCATTTTATGAACAATTTTCAGAAAGAGGCCTTGAAGATATATGTACTGAATTCAGGGAGGCATGCAACTATATATATAGAAACAGATACTGCTGCAATGCATAATATAATCCTTCAAGTGTAAACCTAATGCTGATCCTTTAGCACTGCTACTGACCTTTTCATGTTGAATGCAGATAATCCTGGGAATTTTACCTTGATGCATTCTTGCCATAGTCCTTTGATCCTGTGGACCTGTATCATACTGCTGCTCCACTGATAATGCTTGGTAATCTGTTGATAAGCATGCTGCTTGTACCTAACCATCAATTGATATTATTTTGATAAACCATGCTAAGATTTCACTTTTAGCTTGCACATTTACCCTTAGTTTCTACTATTGATCTTTTCACTGTTCACACCAACCACCATCAATATATTGAATTGGACCTTGGCATCATTAACCTGCTACTTATTCTGTCATCCTGATTTGAAAGAATGTCACTGCATTTTATTTTCTATGACAGTTCTAGAATCATTGTTGCTTTATATACCAATTCAACTGTTCTGACATGATGATCTTTGTGAAGACATTTTCAATTTCTTTGCTTGGAATCTTCAAGGGCAGAACACTCTCTTAATTGTACTCCTCCAAGGGACATTTTCATAGATGAAGGAAGTAAGGATATTGATGATGACAGGCACTTTTGTTACTCAATCTTCTTAATGTGATTCATGTCAATTCTAGCAATATGATACACAATGTGATCTTCATTTAAGGTGTTGATGTCTGCTTCCTATTACCATGGCTTTTTTTTGCCTTCTCTTCTTTCATCAATCTGTCAGTTAATTAGAACATCAGATAATCTTCTTCCTCTGTAGTTCTCTGTTAGAGGAATTTCCTTTCACTAACTGATCTCATAGCTGTTCTTATTTCATGGAGCTTTTCTTAGACTACTTTTTGTGTGGACTACATATGAGCTACTCTACCCCTGAGATGCTGCTTCATATCTATAACTGGTTAGATATTTGGTTTGTTTCCTAGAGCAGCTCCTCCTGAGAGTATGCTAGATTCATTGTGTTATGGAGATAATAGGCTCCCCATTTCTCTTTTATTTCCATACTTTATTGGGGTTCTTCACAATGACTGCTCTTCCTTTTGATTCATATTTTTGATTGATCTGTTTTGATTCCATCATATGTCTAGAGTTCTTTAAAATATATGGCAGATTACAATCTTTTGCTTTGTGACCAAGTTTGAGGCATACATAACATCTTATTTGACCAATGTGCATTTGAGCTGATGTATAATATTTTGTTCCTCTTCTTGGATACATTTTACAATCAACAATTTTATGTCCAAAATTATTGCATGCATAACAATAGCCATGGAAATAGTTTGTGTACCTGATAGAAGATTTCCTTTTCCATTTACTTGCTTGAGGGGTTATTCTCTTTTGCTGCATCCTTTGCTGGTTGGACTGGATTGGCTTTGTCTTGCAATATGCTGCATTATGTCCTTGTTTGTGGCAGGAAAAACATGTGCTATTTTTCATAGGAGGGAGGAACCTCCTTTGACATCTTCCGAATTTGTTCAATACATCCTTAGGAGCATATGAGCCTTTAGCAGTTGATTGATTCATCCTCGCATTCTCTGTTCTTTCATGTTGTTGCTTGATTTTGTTTGTTTCTTTACAAATCTTGTTCTTGCTGGATTCTTCTTCTGTGGGAATCTTCTGAGCTACTTCACTATTCCTTACAGCTTTTACAAAAATGATTTTCTTGTTGTCTTCAACCTTGGACTTACTGGTTTCACCTTCATATCCTATCCCAGTCTTTATGATAGGTGACCTTTGTGCTTTTAGAATCTGGTCCAACTGTTCAGACCCTTTTATTAGAGGTTTATTCATTAATATTTCTCTTTGGGATTTTTCTAAGTTCTTTCTTAGGCTTACTACTTCTTCTTCCAATATTTCACATTCCTGAATTTTCTCTTTCATTTGTTGCAGCAGAGTGTCTTCTATTTTCTTTGCCTCTTCAAGCTGTGTCTTTAGGCCAATAATTTCTTTCCTATCTTCATATTCTTTCTCATCACATATTTGTACCAATCTCTTAAGGTCTTTGTTTTCATTCTTCAATTTTTTTATTTCAGTCAGAGCTGTGTCAAGTTTGGGTTTTTATTTAGCTGCAATTTCTTCATGGCTCTTACTACCATTCACACTAGTAGGTGCCTCATTTGATTGGACATCTTCTTTTTGACATGAATTTCTCTTTTTCTTAATTCTCTTCTCCTTCTTGACAATGCAATCCTCAGTGTCTACTCCATGCATGAAATGCAGTCTGTCCCAGATTTCTTTTGCTGAAGTTAAATCCATTACTAACTCAAGGTCCTTGGTATGAAGATTGTTATATATCACACATTTTGCCTTGGAATTCCTTTGTTGTTCTTTCACCGTGGGGGAGTCTGTGCAGTAACCATCACAAACAAGCATCCATACCTCAGTTTCATCAGCTATTAAACCTATTTTAACCTTATCTCTCCATTTAGGAAAGTTTGTTATATTTAGCACAGGTACATTTTGATAGTCCATGACTCAACTAGATCTCCTTCAAGCTATTAAGCTTTCACCAAAGGAACCTGCTCTGATACCAATTTTTGAACCCTTAGTTAAACTGAGAGGGGGGGGGGGGTGAATCAGTTTAACACATACCTGGACTTTTAAAAATTTTCTCTTAAAACTTATTTACACCTTCACTTCATGATCAACTTTAATATGTGAGCAATCTTTATTAGTGAGAAGCAAGTATCAAACAGATTTGTTAATGTAACAACAGTCTTAATATGTGAGCAACAAGTATTAAGCAGATTAGATAAACCACATCAACACATAGACATCATGAACAGAGACACCAGATATAAGTGGAAACCCATGAAGGGAGAAAACCACATCTTATTATTGTTGTGATGCAAAGGCAAGCTCTAACTCCCTCTCACCACTGATTTTCTGTAGGCACCAACCTATAGGAGGCTCCTACCTCAATTCTGCAAGATACAACTTGCAAGGAAGCTCCAACTCCCATTAATTTTCTGCAGGCACCAACCTACAGGAGGCACCAACCTCAGTCAGCTACAACTGACATTTTATCAAGATACAACTTGATGTGGAAGCACCAAATCCCATCTATTTTCTGCAGGCACCAACCTACAGGAGGTTCCAACCTCAGTCAGCTCCAACTGACATCTATCAAGCTACAACTTGATAGGGAAGCTCCAACTTCCTTACTCTTTCAAAAGAGAAACACTTGCTGATTTACCTTGGATATCAACTCTGTTCTATTCCATCTGCTCTGCTGTTCATCTATTCTCATATCTGCCCTGTATCATCTCTGCATCTTTTCAGATTCTCTATCATCTTCTCCTTCTTCTCTGCTCAGCTCCTCTTTCTTCTCTGCTTCACTGCTTTATTTCTGCATTCACTTTACTCACACACTCTCTCTCTTCTAACTCACCTTTTTCATATCAAGATGATATTACTTATAGAAATTTATTGATGACTGTTTGTTTTCCTCTAGGAATTCGAAATGGATGGTCATACCCCTTGGTCTTCTGCCTCCTCATTTCTTTATCCAAATCAATTTAAAATCATAATAATATGTACAAATTTTCATGCTACAGTGGGATTTTGTCTTTTCCTTCGGATACTTGCCTTTGCATCACAAACAATAAAAAAATAATTACAACATTTACATTCACATTTTTAATTATATATTTCAATTTCACTCAGCTGCTTTTCTGGATTTTGGCTTTACTGGATTTGTCTTTTCCTGCTGCTGTTAAGAACCTATTATGCATACACTTTTTTCAATGTCATCTGCATATTCCCTTTTTTCTGTGCTTATTCACCTGTCCAACTCATTCCTGTACATATTCCTGTCAAACCTGTAATCTCTGTGGATCTCTGCATGCTCTCCTCTCTTTTTTTTTCATAATTGCACTCAATTTTCATGCCCAATCATTTCCCAAGTTCGGGCAATCTCACAATCTCTTTTTTGATCTATGCTGGCAGTTTCAATGCTTAAATCTGGAGTGTTAATAAATCAACCATATTCAATATTTCACTTAACTGTGTGTAAATGCATCCCAAAATTTCATTGTCTAATCATTTTTCCAATCCAGGCACTCTCGCATGTTCTCTTTATTCCACACTGGAAAACTTAATAAAAACAAGTCTGGTCATTTTTAATATCTCAATTCTTCAGTTATAATCCGACTATCTATTCCGTATACATATGCGCCTCCATCTAAATAGATGCTCTATGTCAACTCATATATTCAACATTCTTTAATTACCAAAAATTTTATATGAGAGTCCAACAGTACTCGACGTTCTTTTATTTATTCGTAACCTTAATATATATCAATATATGGTCACACCTTCGTCCTTATTAATTCATAAACTTTAATATATATTTGATTTGGGCCCACACACCCACAACAATTATATATGTAATTCATCCACGTGAATGACCACCAATATTAAACTTTGATCGACTCTTTTAACATACTCTCGAACCTTATATTAAGATTATAATACGTCGAAAACATTAATAAACCGATTCATTATATATGACTCTGTCAGGCCCCACAATTCAGTCAAATGACCAATCCACGGAACGCATCATACCTGGCTTAATCTCCGTGCGCTTTTATTAAACCTCGCGCATATTCCTTCAATGATCTCCGTCTGATGCTACTCTGCTAGATCAACGGTTTATATCCATTTCACTCGGCGTCTTTGGTCGGTGTATAACGCGCGAAATTGCAAGTTAAACGGTGGCTTCCAATACCGCCTATGCCACGTGTCACGAAGTCTGTGGAATCGCTGCGATTTCTGCAAAACCACCTTACGGTCGAAAGGTGGTGCAGAATTGGGAAATCCGCCTTCGTGAACCCGCTCGTGGTTTCAGTCCGCTCACGGTTCCTCCGGTCAAGGTTCCAGTTCTCCCTGTGCTCCAGGTTCCATTCTTCATTCAATTATATATATATATATATATATATATATATATATATATATATTTCGATTATGGTTCCGTTCCATTCACACTGTACATTTGACTGTGGTTCTGCCTCCACTCTTACTGCAGTCAATACATGGTTTCTTATTATAAAAGGTTCTTTTATATTCTGACATAGAGTTCCACCATAAATAACCCTTGCACCATACATAACCCTTGCAGAGTTCCACCATAGATAAGACGGTTTCGTTTATTCTTATGTAGAGGTTTCTTATGCATTTCTTATAAAAATTCTGCTACAGGGTCTCATTCATACGGAATTTTCGTCACATGGTTTGTATATCCTCCCCACAAGTACATACAGTTTGGACACCATTTCTACACATTATCATACATTCTTCTTCCTGAATATACAGGCAGATTCTTAGCTTGATTTATAGGGTCCGGCTTCTACAAGAGCTTGCAGGAATTTCACCAAAAAATGCACAATTACAAAGGTCCTCTCCATACAGAATTAAACAACAAATGCATAGTTACATTGGGACAATTTCCTCATATGATTCGACCAAGAACACATAAAGTCACACATGGAACTTATTCACAATTCTTCATAAACAGATATATGTATATATGTTGCTTGTACTCCAGCCTTCTTCTGCCATTTAAGAAATACTCCAGCTCATCCCCAAGCATATTAAGTCTTTACCACAGGGTTTTAGTCTTCAGTCAAAGTCTATGCCATACAGACTCAATTAATGAATAATTGCTCAATAATTCATCTGCAAACTGTATTACACCCCTAATTCATGAATAAACCTCTGTATTACACTTCTTCAGGCCTTTTCAACTCCACTTCTCTATCTCTAATTCCTTTGTTGCTTCTGCTTCAATTCCTCTATTCCTTTTTCTGCCTCTGCTACCTCTCTATCTCTTTTTCCTTATGGATAGTTTAGGTGCTGCTCCTATCTTTACCGTTGCTATCTCCTTTGCCATCAATGACAACATTTCCAACACATTCACCAATATAACTATATACGACGATAGACCTATATCCACCAACCACCACATGTATATTACGAAAGCAAGCATTATAAATTTATCAATATAATTACCAATATATTTTATATATCTACTTATAATATATTAATAATATTAACTATATGCATATTATATATTAAACTAATATATATATATATATATATATATAATTTTTTGAATACAATAGTTATAACTCAAACTATACTAAAATTCAAATATAACATAATAATAGTATTTTATTACTATTTAAAATAAGTATATATCTCTTACCAAAATCCCTAGGGATTATTAATATTATAAGCCAAAATAATTATTAAAACTAAGGATCTAATATTATAACCTGAAGGAATGAGAGAACCCCAGGGGAAAATATTAAGAACCTAAGAGGTCAAGAACCCCAAGGGATCTATATTAAAAAGAGAAGAATTTAATAAAGCTTGAGAAATAAAATTTTAAATAAAAATGAATGATAAACTCACATGATTATTAATATTATAAATGGAAGAGAACAATCAACTTTACAGATTGTTAATAATATAAACCCAATGATTTAATAACGTGAAGGATCAATATAACCAATGGATTGATATTAAAAACCCAAGGAAATAATAAACCCAAATGATTCATACAAATAAACCAAGGGTTTATAAACCTATGGGAACAATATTAAACCTAAGAGATTAATATTTAAGTATAAAAAACAGTTAAGTATAAAACCCTTAGATTAATACTATAAACCATGAAAAGAACTTTTTTTTTTTTTCTAAATTAATTTAAATCTATTATAGAGGAAGAGTAATGTACATTGTGGCCGAACCCTTAACTTTGCCCAAAAAATGTGGCATGTTCAGCAAAGAAACGGAAAATTGACTGCCCACTGGGGGAAACCAGTCCAGACATTGTGCTTATGTGCTGCCCATGCATGGGTAACAGCCTTGGATTCCACTGATCTGTGCACAGATTATAGACTGTCTTACAAAAATATTTGATAACATTGCTAAAAGTTCAAGATCTATCCCATAGAATTGGGCCTCGAAAATCAGAAACCAAACATAATTTGAAAGTTTAACTATCATGGGGAGGAGGTGGTTTTTCAATAATGAGGCACTTTTAGGCCTCCATGTCGTCATCCTCCTTAGGTTTGTCCGCACTAGAGGCTACGCTCTTCTTGGAGCATCCAAACCCGCAGATATCATTCTCCTCATCACCAGTAGCTTTCTCTGTGTTGTGCATATCCACGTCCCAAGCCGTCGCAGTAGTCTTCTCGTCCACTTCTCGAGCCATCGCAGTCGTCTTCCCTACCGAATGTGTGTTGATGTCCGATTCTGAGGTTCCTCCTTGAACACAACCAAGATGGAATCAATGATGTCTGGGCGATTTAGGGAGCAGTTGAAGTAGAAGTGAGCTGTTTGGGGCATATTTGAAGTGAGGGTAGCTGGAGTGGCAGGGGTGGGAGAATCCATTCTATAATTGGCTGAGTGGGATCTCCCCCTTCCACTTCTTGTGTTCAGGTACCTTCCCACAAAATAATCAGAGGAGGGAGAAGAGGAATTAGAGGTGGAAGAGGAGGGGGCGCGCTGAGGATAGCTTTTGGTGCTTCCCCTTCTGCACCTCATGCATTGGCGAGGTCTCGACATGGTGGCTTGCTTAGAATTTGGCGAATGAGGATGTGGGGAAGCAGAGCGAGGAGTGAACGGAGGGAATAGGAGGTCCAAGGTGGATGAATTCATATTTCAAAGGCTATTTTGAGACAGGTGAAGCCCATTTCCTAGCTCAATGTAGCAAGATATATGACACCGTTTACCCATTACAGTGTGAGAACAAGGTCTCACAGCGGTAGGGGAGCAGAAGCTTTGCAGCGGAGGAGGAGCGACTGAGTTTCCTCTGCCTTCATCCATCTTTAAAACCAAAGAAAAATTGTATCGATGCACACCCGAATTAATTAGCCCATTAATGTGATCAGAGTGCTGAGGCAAAGCA
The DNA here is from genome assembly GCA_034641835.2 of Pinus albicaulis. Classification (NCBI taxonomy): domain Eukaryota; kingdom Viridiplantae; phylum Streptophyta; class Pinopsida; order Pinales; family Pinaceae; genus Pinus; species Pinus albicaulis. The sequence goes on along the minus strand of CM076583.1, from coordinate 420,250,862 downwards.
AACCTTACAGAGGCTCAAGTAAGAATGATGGCCGGATCTTAGCCATCGTTCAGCTTAAATGCTATTTGGATGACAACAACGTGTTGAATAATTTCGCGCATGGTGATGGCGTGGGTGGCCAAGTGTCCCAGCCACTTGCCAACCCAAATTCCCATCACCTTAATCTGCCAGCTAGACACCCGCATCCGGGAAACCATGAAAAGAACATTAATATTTTAAACTCAATGGATTAAAAAGCGGAAGCCATTAAATGTTAATTCAAAGGAATTTTTAATATTATAAAGTTAATGAAAAATTAAACCAAAGCTTTTAATATTATAAACCCAAGAAATTAGTAAACCTAAGGGAAAAATATTATAAACCCAAGGGATCAATATAAATATTATAAACCAAGAAATTAATAAATCCTAAAAATTAATATTCTAAAGTGAAGATATTAATAAACCATAACAATTAATTTTTTAAACTCAAAACCCTAAGAAATTAATAAACCTTAAGAATTAATACTTCAAACTCAAGAGATTTAAAAATCCAAGGGATTATTAATATTATAAACCAAAAGAAATAATAAACCTAAGGATTTAATATTATAAACCCAAGGAATTAAGGAACCGAAGGGATAAATATTAAAAAATTAAGGCATCAATAAGACAAAGGAATCAACATTAAAAACATAAGTGATTAATAATTCCTACAAATTAATATCTTAAACACAACGAATTGATAAACTCAAATGATTATTAATATTATAAACCCAAGGAAATAACATTAAACCTAGGATATTAATATTATAAACCTTAAGCATATAAAAACCCTTAGATAAATACTATAAACCATAAAATAAAATTGGTTCGACATGCTTGATTTAAACATGGAGACAATTTTTGTCACAACTAGTAAACTGAAGGGATTAATAAACCGTATGAATTAATATTTGAAACTCAAAAACTTATGAAATTAATAAACTATAAGAATAAATATTTTAAACTCGAGATATTAATAGACCCAAAGGATTATTAATATTATAAACCAAAAGAACTAATAAACCCAGTGGTTTAATATTATATCCAATGGAATTGGTGAACCCAAGGGATAAATATTAAAAACTTAAGGGATCAATAAAGCAAAGGGAATAATATTCAAAATAGAATAAATTAATAAAACCTAAGAATTAATATTTTACACTAAAAAACCTAAGAAATTAATAAACCATAAGAATAGATATTTTAAACTCAAAATATTGATAAACCCAAGGGATTATTAATGTAATATACGCCGTTAACTTCACATGGAAAATGTAAGGAGTTAAATTTTTTTATACAAGTTACTCATGGGTAACTATCCATTCACATTTAATTTTATTATTAAACGCTCGTGAGGGTGATCAGCCCTCACTCAATGGCTTATAAGGGAGACCATCCCTTAACCATCGTTTATAAATCTTACAAGGAAATATACAAATATCTAGCTTAAAGCCATTACAATAAATATGATACCATTTACCCTCTAGTCTTCATATCTTCATATCTTGATGGCATGGATGTACCTACAATGGTCCATCGTACACTGGATCATATGGTAGTTCATTCTCATCTACATGAACCATAATCATTTACCTTCCACTAGGTTAAGCATAATATTTCCTTTATACATATCTCCATCATACCCTGCTAATGTTACCTTCAACATACATTGATGTCAAAGTACCTTGACATTCTCCCTTTAACAACACATACCTCATATGTGCTGGTTATAAGTCATCACATTAACTAATTTTTCCATCGCATAAGCATTGCAAGACAATAGCTACATCTCCCCATCATACATTTAAAATAAACTGATACTTAGTTATGATACTCGTGCATGCAATTTACATAATTTAATCAAAATAGCTAACCCTTGAGCTATTACTTTTAGTACATGGAGTGCAATCTAACATATCAAATGTTGCTCCCATGCATGCAAAGGCATATAGATTCCAAAAGAGTCTCCAACGAAGCATGTAGCTTCCTTCACGAGTCTTCCCAAAGGAAATATCAATGCTAGTGAGCATGTAAACATATATTTTATTTTTGTAAAACTATGCAATTAAGAATATAAATACATGTCTTATTTTTCAAAGATTATACTAAACAATCATTTCCAATATAGTTTAGCACCACATGCTATCTTTCCCACCTACAAATATTTATATTCTTTCTAATGAAAGTTATTACTTATGTTGCATGTCTATGCATGACCTTATTTCAATAGAAATAACATAAACTAACATATTAGTTTTGATATCATAAATGTACTCACATATTTTCCTAAATATTAAGATAGCTCAACATTTTTTTATACATGCAAAGAACATGCCTCTATAACATAATGGCTATTCTTTATGCATGCAAGAGAGATAACTCTCCCTCTTTGTGCATGCAAGAGAGATAGCTCTTCGTGTACTGTAGGAAACACATTTCCCTTCTTAGAATTATATCATCATGAAATACTGTTTTCATGTAAAAGATTAAAATAATAGCAATCTTTAACATAATAGAAATCTTTTCAAGAAAATACAACATGGATTCTTTTCCAAAAACCCACACAACAAGTTTCCCTTTTACCATGCTATATCTCTAATAACATTTTCTTTCTAAAATATTAACGTAAGAGTCTTTTCAAGAAGAGACAACATGGATTATTTTTAGAAAATAACCACAAAATCAGTTGGTTAATTATCTTTTAATTAAAAATTCCTATACATGCCGACATATCATGGCACAAGGACTATTGTATGAAAATACACAATTTTACCTAATAAGTAAAACCACATTTTACTCTATATTCATATTTTATATTTAATATTCAAAAGCATTAATAGTTGCAATTCAATGCGTATTTTATATATTGCATTGGTCATATATTATTAAATATCAATAATTTACTATTAATTTGGCAAACCAATATACATAAAGTATTGCCATATGCTAATAGCACATTGGAGAATGCAAGAATTTCTATCCTCCAATATAAATGCATATTTAATTATAGTGAGAAGGTTAAGATAAGAGCATGCATACTCATATGAGTTTTCCTAAAAACTATCATCATGAAACTATTATTATGAAATATCAATATACTACAAGAGAGATTCTTACCAAACCACTCTCGAATCTCATGAAAAGAAGACAAACAAAATTACCTATTCTCACGTTGACCCTTCCTTCCGGATTCAACATTATCGATGGCCACGTTCATCTACACATTCTCACTTGGTATTCTGCACTCCCATGCCATTGTTGATGCTTCAAGGAGAAGTCCTTCCAATCGTTTAAGCCATGCATTAACCACTATTGCCTCATTATGAATCCCTTGCTTCCAGTTTAGTGGCAGTGGCATTCTCGCATATGTCTAACCAAAGGGTCGAATCTCTTTAATAAATGGGTAAGGGACTTCAACTCTGTCTTGTAGGTGAGAGCAATGTAAATTTTCTAAAAAAATATGGCGGATTGTCATATCGATGACCATGCCAAGTAATCCAATGGTGAAACCAAGATCACGATCCATGATTTTGCAGAGTTTTTTCCCCTTTTTCTCTTGAGACAATATCTTGAGACTATAAATCCATGCCCCTTTTTCCAATACACAGAACATATTTGTTTTAACCGATTCAAGAATTCGTTTTACATTAAACCAATTCTTTATTTTCTTGATTTGAATAATTAAGGTAAAAATATATTTACCATAAGTGTTTACGGGAGAGGTCTGTTACAATTAATATTATAAACCAACAGAGCTAATAGACCCAACGGTTGAATGTTATAAACCACAGGAACCCTTGAACCAAAGGGATAAATATTAAAAACCCAAGAGATCAATAAGGCCAAGGGGTCAATATTAAAAACACAAGAGATTAATAAACCATAAGAATAAAGATTTTAAACTAAAAAACCTAAGAAATTAATAAACCCTAATAATCAATATTTTAAATCCAAGATATTATAACCCCAAGAAATTATCAATATTATAAACCAAAAGAATTGATAAGCCCAAGGGTTTAATATTATAAACCAAAGGAATTGGTGAAACCAAGGGATAAATATTAAAAACCTAAGGGATCAATAAGGCGAACCCAAGGGATTAGTAAAAAGAAACCAAGGGTTTATAAACCTATGCAAACAATATTAAACATGAGATATTAATATTTAAGTATAAAAAACAGTTAATTATAAAACTGTTAGATAAATACTATAAACCATGAAAACAAAATTAATATTTTAAACTCAAGGGATTAAAAAGCTGAAGCTGTTAAATGTTAATTCAAAGGAATTATTAACATTATAAAGTTAAGGAGAAAATAAATCAAAGATTGAATATTATAAACCCAAAAAATTAGTAAACCTAAGGGAAAAATATTATAAACTCAAGGCATCAATATAAATATTATAAACCAAGAAATTAATAAACTCTATGAATTAATATTTTAAATTGAAGATATTAATAAACCACAACAATTAATTTTTTAAAGTCAAAATCCTAAGAAATTAATAAACCTTAAGAATTAATATTTTAAACTCAAGAGATTTAAAAATCCAAGGGATTATTAATATTATAAACCAAAAAAAGTAATAAAACTAAGGATTTAATATTATAAACCTAAGGATTTAATATTATAAATCCAAAGAATTAATGAATCCAAGGGATAAATATTAAAAAAATAAGGCATCAATAAGGTGAAGGGATCAATATTAAAAACATAATTGATTAATAATTCCTACAAATTAATATCTTAAACATATGGATTGACAAACTGAGATGATTATTAATATTATAAACGCAAGGGAATATTATTAAAACTAAGAGATTAATATTATAAACCTTAAGTATATAAAAAACCTTAAATAAATACTATAAACCATCAAATAAATGTGGTTGACCATGCTTGATTTAAACATGGAGACAATTGTTGTAACAATTAGTAAATTGAAGGGATTAATAAAACTTTTGAATTAATATTTGAAACTCAAAAAATTATGAAATTAATAAACTGTAAGAATAAATATTTTAAACTCAAGATATTAATAAACTCAATGGATTATTAATATTATAAACCAAAAGAACTAATAAACCCAAGGGTTTAATATTATAATCAAAGGAATTGGTGAACCCAAGGGATAAATATTAAAAAAACTAAGGGATCAATAAGGCGAAGGGAATAATATTCAAAATACAAGAAATTAATAAACCCTAAGAATTAATATTTTGCACTAAAAAACATAGGAAGTTAATAAACCATAAGAATCAATATTTTAAACTCAAAATATTAATAAACATAAGGGATTATTAATATTATAAACCAAAAGAGCTAATAGACCCAACGGTTGAATATTATAAACCAAAGGAATAATTGAACCCAAGGGATAATTATGAAAACCTAAGGGATCAATAAGGCCAAGGGATCAATATTAAAAACACAAGAGATTAATAAACCCTAAGAATAAATATTTTAAACCAAAAAACCTAAGAAATTAATAAACCCTAATCATTAATATTTTAAATCCAAGATATTAATCAACCAAAGAGATTATTAATATTATAAACTAAAAGAAGTGATAAGCCTAAGGGTTTAATATTATAAACCAAAGGAATTGGTGAACCCATGGGATAAATATTAAGAACATAAGGGATCAATAAGGCGAAGGGAATAATATTTAAAATACAAGAAATTAATAAACCCTAAGAATTAATATTTTTTTTTTTGTAAGTAAAATTGGTCTATTAACAGAGGAAATATAATACAGCGGGCCACAGCCTAGTCATTGCCCAGAGTTGGGGCATTTTAAACAAAAAGCCAGCTTTGCAGACTACCCTACAAGAGGGAGACCAATCTGAGACAGAAAAAGAGAGCTTCCCACGCAGGGGAGCCAAAGTATTTGAGTGCTGGTGACCAAAAATTGTCATTACTAGAAACAGGTTCAACAACAGTGTGGGAAACAAAAACATGCCCATCAGAGGGGACCGAAACAAAGCAAAAGACCAAGAAGAGGAGAATGAATTACTCATCCGGAGGTTCTTCAACAACTTCGCACCAGAGGTCCTCATCACCCTTGTACAGGTCATCAGTGGAGGTTATCACCTGCCGTGTGGGAGGAGGGTTGACCGGCGCTGTGCTTTCTTGCCCTTTGTCACTTTGTGTCATCGCCATCTGCTCACAAGGTTGATCTGGAATGTCCTGTCTCGCCGGGTCCTGAGTGGCCTTGCCTTCCATCTCCATGCTGACCGTGTGCCTTATACCGCCATGCTGCTCCGAAGAAATGTCGTGATGAGCCTGAATAGAGCCTAACGCATCGACCAGAGGTTCTTCCTAGAAAAAAACTGTAATGGCTGTCGTCACCCTTGGATGATTTAGAGAGCTATTGAAAGAGAATAACGTTGTCTGAGTATAAGCAGGAGGCAGCGGAGGATTTCGCGAGTGGATGCGGTGACCAGAGCGAAGAATACAGCCTCGATGAGGACTGGAAGAACTGGTTGAGTTGGAAGGGGAATCCGAAGAGGTGCTGGGAGTGGAAGGGTGACGGCGAGCCTGGTTCCGAGAAGAACCTCTCCTACAATGCATCCTATGCCTGAGACGCGACATAATCTCCGATGAAGCAGCAGTGTGGGAAGGTGGAAGAGGGATGAAGGACAGGGGAGAATGTGGGAGCAGAGCAAAGGAGGCAAGCATACAAGAGCCTTCGAGAGAGAAGTGAAGGTTTTCGCTCAAGTCTAGACAGTAATTGAGGCTGCTTATTTTACCAGTTACCGTGCGCGCAGAGGAAAGACCAGCAGCCTGAGTGCAGCACCGCGACACAGGCAGGGGAGCTCTACTGGTTTCAAAGCCTCGCTCCATTTTTTCTGCCCAATTAACCATACAACCAAGCGTCCTATGCAAGGAACCATCATTAATTTGAATCAAATGCCGAGCCATTCCTCTGCGTGTGAAGTGGTATCGGGGACTGTAGAGAAGGTTGTGAGGGGCGCCGAGAATTAAACGCATTAAACACTACACAATTTCATTTATTAGCCTGGTGATAGCAATCAGTCTAGTGGGCAAGTGGCTCCCGAGCCAGCTTCCCTCCCAATCCCCCTGCTTAGCACGTACCCTCGTCACCCGCATCCGGGACCTAAGAATTAATATTTTACACTCAAAAACCTAGGAAATTAATAAACCATAAGAATCAATATTTTAAACTCAAAATATTAATAAACCCAATGGATTATTAATATTATAAACCAAACTAACTAATAAATCCAAGTGTTAAATATTATAAACCAAAGGAATCCTTGAGCCCAAGGGATAAATATTAAAAACCTAAATGATCTATAAAGCTAAGGGTCAATATTAAAAACTCAATAGAGTAATAAATCCTAAGAATAAATATTTTAAAGTCAAAAACCTAAGAAATTAATAAACCCTAGTAATTAATATTTTAAATTCAAGAGATTAATAAACCAAAGAGATTACTAATATTATAAACCAAAAGAAGTGAATAAACCCAAGGGTTGAATATTACAAATGAAAGGAATTAGTTAATCCATGGGAGAAATATTTGTATTATAAACAAAGAAAGTAATAAATCTTAAGAACTAATATTTTAAAGTGAAAATATTAACAAACCCTAAGAATTAATATTTTCAACTAAATAGATTAATAAACCCAAGGGGTTATTAATATTATAAACCAAAAGAACTAATAAACACAAGAGTTTAATTGGTTTCCATGTGTCCAAAAATTTGCATACAAAACCATTGGATATCACTCACTTAATTAAACGAATCCATAGGGTTGCATACCACTCACATAACCAAATGAATGACCTTACAATGCATATTTTGTATCTTTTTTTTAATTTATTTGTGAGAATTTAATCATTGTCGTTACAAACATGGTTTCCATGTCACTATACCTATTGATTTTATATTTATTAATAGTGTTCGTACAAACATAACGAATAATGTCATTTGGCACATTCAAACCCAACTCTTCACACACAACCATGTCAAATTGAAAATTACATAACGCAGGCATGTCAACACACATGCCCACGTTTCAATACAATTTTTATTTTTTATTCTATTTTCCCTTAATCATGGTACTAATAATTATATGTGGCGATTAAGCACATGCATAGTAAATTGTTAATCATACTCCAGTGAAAAATTAATTTAAACATGGTTTAAACACTTTATTATTATCATTTGCAATTTGCAATTTGATTTGTTGATATATGACAACAATGAGAATATACTAGCATCTTTCAATTTAAACCATTAAATCAAGATAATTAATGAGAAAAATCATATAAATTATATATTTCTTGTAGTTGCCATCTTTAACTTCGTGGTATGTAGATTTGGACTGAGTGCATCTATATTATATTTAATTCTCGCAAGCTTCGACTTATCTCTATTTATACTTTCACTCGGCTCTTTGTCTATACCATCTAGCGATTCTTTTTTTTCTTTGAGGTTGATATATCAATGGCTAATAAATATATTGTAAAATAAATAAATAAAAATATATATAATAGTATAATAATTAATTATTGTCTAGTTATATTAAGATATTTTTTTGATTATTTAAATATTATATTATAGATCATATCATATAAATTATGTATTTCATGTAGCTGCCATCTTTGACTTCGTGGTATGTAGATTTGGACACAGTGCATCTATATTATATTTAATTCTCGCAAGTCTGGACTTATCTCTATTTATACTTTCGGTCGGCTCTTTGCCTTTACCATCTCGCGATTCATTTTTTTGCTTTGAGATTGATATATCAATGGCTTCGAAGCTCGTTTTAGTTTTGAGCATTTGCATTTTCGTCCTCTTCTTGCAATCTCGTGTAACAGCTATGGACGATGATCGTGCCTCTGGAAACACACCCCAAGAGTTAAAAAACATGCAGCCAACGCAGACCCTGCCTGGTAGAATACAACTTAGAGTTTTTGGTTAGGCAAAATAGAAAAGTTTGCAGTAATTGTTCTATGATATTTTAATATCCACTTCATAGTTTGTTTAGTTGTTGTATGATCTTTTAATACACACTTCACTTCATACTATGTTTGATGTGTTTGTGTTTATGTTTGTTTGATTGATAGCGGTGCTCAATTCGTGGCCGGGGTGCAGCGGCCCATGCTGCCAAGCCGTGGGCGCAGTTTGCGTCGAATGCTGCGTAGAGTGATGCGAAGATAAAGACTGACTCCATTAATGTTTATGTTTATATTTATATTTGCTTGGGAGCTAATAATAATTGCAATAAGTCTTCAAAGACGTTTATATTTAGTCTTCAAAGACGTATATATTTATATTTATATTTGATTGGGAGCTTATAAGAACTGCAATAAGGTTCTAAAGACGTATATATTTATATTTATATTTGATTGGGAGCTTATAAGAACTGCAATAAGGTTCTAAAGACGTTTATATTTATATTTATATTTGATTGACGACGTTTACGTTTATATGTATATTTGATTGGTAGCTTATAAGAACTGCAATAAGGCTCTAAAGACGTTTATGTTTATATTTATATTTATATTGGTTTGGGAGCTTATAAGAACTGCAATAAGGTTCTAAAGACTTTCGTTACGAGACTATTTTGATGACTAATTTGTTAAATATTTTAATATTTATTTTGTGTGATTATAATATGATTTGGTTATTTAATGATTAATTTATTAAATATTTTAATTTTTATTTGTGAGTTTTTGGAATAATTCTGAATATTCCATTTCAATTATAGTTTTTTATTTAGATAGTTGTTTTGGAAATGTCATATAATGGCATAAATTTTTTTAGAGAAGTATAATTTATTTTATTTTTTTAAATTGTTTTAAAAATTAGAAACATTTTAATTTTGGATTTGTCAAAGGTGAAGGAGATCAAATCTTTTGAATTGTAAACTTATTTTACAATCCAATATTTAAAGAATATTTGATTCATTTTAATATTTAATAAATCCCAAATTAATATGGATTTATAATGGCTCTAAATCCCAACTATGCATCTAGATAAAGACAAACTCCATTAATGTTTATGTTCCTATCTGCTTCATAGGAGCTAATAAGAACTACAACATGGCTCGAAAGACTTTAGTTATAAGGCCATTTTGATGACTAATTTGTTAAATATTTTAATGTTTACTTTTTGTGTGTTTATAATATGTTTTTGGTTACTTTAATGATTAATTTATTAAATGTTTTAATTTTCATTTGTGAGTTTACCAAATAATTTTGAATATTTCATTCTAGGTATGGTTTTTTATTTAGATAGTTGTTTTGGAAATGTCATTTAAGACAAAAATTTTGGTAGAGAAGTATAATTTATAAATTGTTTTAAAAAATTAGATATATTTTAATTTTAGATTTATCAAGGGAGAAGGGGATCAAATTTACTGAATTGCAAACTGATTTTACAATATAATATTTAAAGAATATTTGATTTATTTCAATACTAGATAAATCCCAAGTTAATATGGATTTATATTGGTTCTTTAGAAATTCAAACAGTTTCAATATTTAGTTAAATTCAATTTATAGTAGTTATATATATATATATATATATATATATATATATATATATATATATATATATATATACACTCTTTAAATCCATTTTGATTAATATATCAACAAAATGGTTTTTTTTTAATTGTTTGATATACTGTGTATATATTGACATTAGAACTTCTATTATTTTTTTTATAGCTACAATATCTACATTAAAATATTTCTTTCTCTCACACACACATATATATATTAACCTATACTTCAAATATTTTATTTTATAAAGTTATTGAATTATTGAATTATTTTTGTTTATAGTAAATTGTTTACATTTAAAAAAAATCTTTAGTACTACATTTTCAATATATAATTGTGAACAAGTGTACATAATCAATTCTCTAAATTAAAATGATTATTGATATATTTTTAAATAGTCATATTCCTTAGTAAATATAAAGCATCTTCTTCCACGCACAAATGTATAGTGCATATGCAACATACTATGTTTTTATGGCTGATAGTGTATAATGCATATGCAGCATATTATGTTTTTATGGCTGATAGCGTCGCTCAAGCCGTGGCCGGGCTGCACAGGTCACCTACCAAAGTGCTGCAGATTTGAGTCCTTTGATTGGGTCGAATGGTGATAGATAATAATGCAGAATCATCTAGAAATGGCCTTGGAAATGTCTAAGTGAGATTAGATAATTGAATAAATTTTGATAGAGCTGTATAGTTCTAGAAATTGCCTTGGAAATGTCTAGGTGAGATTAGATAATTGAATAAATTTGGGTAGAGATGTATAGTTTTTAATTTTTAAATTTTCATAAAAAATTTATATATTTTAAAATTAGATTTTTATTGAGAGTAAAGGGACCAAATATTTTGAATTGCAAATTTGTTTTAGAATGCAATATTTGAAGAATATTTGCTTTAGTTCAATACATGATAAATCTTAAACTAGCACAATCACGTTTACCAATGTGATTGATATAGGCGGATAATTCTATATAAAATATTTCTACAACCACATTAACCAATGTCTTTGCCATAAACATATATATACCACTATCATATGTGTATTTGGTATCACATCTGTTTTTGGTTAAAGACAAATATTTGTAATTAGTAATAACTATATAAATAACAATAGCCTTATTATTTTATATTTATATAATTACAGTTATTATATAATTGAAATTGTTGGTATAAGAATTTATGCTATGTTGAAATTGATGAATATCTTATTGTGTATCATTATTTAATAAATTGTGAAAAATGATTTGTCAAATATTTTTGGATATTCAATAATTTTTATAGTTAAAGAATTTTAATGTTTATTATAAAAAATAAAAAATGTGAGGATTGAATCCTTTTATATATAGAAGAAAACTATATTAATATTAAAACATAATTTTAAAAATATAATTTAAAAGCTATTATTAAAAACGTAATATATATTATTATATTATAATAATATTAGTATAAACTGAAATATTACTATAATATAAGTGATTGAAGTAATTAAAAAAAAAAATATGATGGTTTACCATACTAATTGTCTACTTATAAATGAATGTGAGACAAAGATAGTCTCTTTTATCTATAGATTCCTAATTAAAGTTTTATGAATTAGTGCTTTAAACTTCACTTCATCTTGTTCCTGCTTTTTTCACAAATTACTAAGTGTCTAAGTTTCAATTTCTTTTTTTGGTTCATGACATTAAATTTGACAAATGGCATAGTAAATTGGTAGAATTTAAAAGAAGTTTTTTAATCTAATGTGGAATTGTTTAATTTTTTCTATAAAAATTTTCACTATTATTTATTATACAATGTTAATCTTCCAACATTTTGAAAATGAATTCAGTGCTTCGATGATGAAAGAGATGACCAAATACATTGTTTTAATTTTTACATAGAGTGTTTGATAATACACACTTAATTCTTTTATTAAAAAATTTCATGATGATTGTTTACATTAAATTTAATATTAAAATATAATATAATATAATATAATATTTTTAAAAAATTATAACTTAATATTATATAAAGTATACTAAAATTTAAAAGATAAAATATATAATCTATATTAAAATTGAAAATTGAAAATTGAAAAGCGGATTATAACTTAAAACCATTATTTTCTTTTATAAAATGATGTTAATATTTTGGCAGTTTGATAAAAATGCAATCAATGAAAGCCAATGAATAGAGAGCACATATATTTGTTCCATTAGTTTTGAAAATCATAATTTTAAAAATGTAACGCATGGGAATCCAACATTTAAGTGCAGCTACGTTTCAATAATGTAAGTTTTAGCATTTATATTTTTAATTTTATTTTTCTAATCTTTATACGTGGTTACAAATAACTTGTACAGTAAAATTTTAATAGTTTTTTGTAAAAAAATAATTTAAGTAAGTTTTAAACATATGATTTAGATATGCAAGAAAGTTAGTGGTGTGAATTTCATCCATTGATGTGGTGGCAACGACTAGCATACACTGGCATCTTGAAGTTTACACCAACAAATTAAAAAAATTAATTAAGAAAACAGTTAAAGTAGCCAATTCCAACCAGGGGTATGCCTATGGGCATAATTAACTTAAAGACAAACTGAAACTCTAATTAACTCTAATTTTCGATATAATTTGTATAATCCTTACTAGATTTAGAGAGCGCAGAATTCTAATTTTCAATAAAATTATTTCTATAATTCTTACTGGATTTAGAGCTAATTTTACCTTCGAAAAATGGGAAGATATGAGGCACCGGGTCCCACAGGGTCAGGTCAATAACCTTAATTTCTGTGAATCGGCTTAAATTTTGATGATGCGGCATTCGTAGTATTCAGCGAATTGCGAGTGCAGAGAAATTTCAAATTTTTATCTGTTCTATTGTGTCATTGTCCACGTGATCAATTCAATGTGGAGGACGACAATATAATTGACTGCGTTACACACATATTTCAGATCGTATGTGCTATTAGTAGTTCGTAATAATATTTTTGGCATTTGATTGGAACTGTATATCATTCTCCCTATTATCTTATTTTTGACAAGAATTGAAAACTGAAAAAAGTGAAGTAGAGGATTGTTCTTCTCAAGATTACGAATGAGTTAAATATGATTATATTGGAGACATCAACTCAATCAAAACTAGACTAAATGAAAACGAACTGGGACACTTAAATGGATGGATGGTTTCAACATTTAGCGGGTGGTTGGAATTAGATTCTCTAACACTCCTCTTAATTACAACCACATAAAAGACTAATTAATATACCTTCTGGTCTATGTCTCAATGAGTCTTATAATTTCGCTCCAACTCGATTTAGTTTTCTTCTTCTATTTTTTCAGATTCTATAGCCTCTAAATTGTTTCATCATTTTCTTCTTGTTATATTCTTGAAACCTCTGTTTCTTCATTTGTGCGTGCAGGTTTTCTATTGTTCCAGGTTCTCTAAGCATGTCTTGAACTTTTTAAAAAAATGACTTGTATATTGGTTGATGTCACATATTCTCTTTTGTATTGCAATTTTCATCATCAATTTGCTGCAGCATAACATGTGAATAATATTTTATCTCTTCAAAATTACAATACCTAAAAATTTCATTGACATGTTTGTCATGCATATTGTCTTCAACATTCATGTCTACAACTTCTGTGTAGGCGTCATCTAGACATGGTGTTGCAAGCCATGTTTCAAGGAACTTTAAGTCCTCTTCATAATTGATCTATTTACTTGCACATTGGAAAACAATGGTAAGTGTAAAAACATCTGCAAAACCACATTAGTTTTGTTCCTGCTGCTCTGCTATGGAAACTTTCTCTTATTGCGCTTCTTTCTTTGTTTCTGCCTTTATCTCTATTTATGCTTTCCCTTTGCAAACTTCTTTCTTTGCATCTGTCTTTATATTTGTTTATGTATCTCCCTTTATCTCTTTCTTTGTCTTTGTCTTTGTCTTTTCACCACTAACTTGTGTTGCTGAAAACAGGTTGTTTTCCACTCATTGAATTGGGATTATCTCACCAAATAGCATCATGTCGATATCATGTTTTTTTTGCATCATCTACAACCAATCATCATTAGCCAACAAATATTGATTAGATTTTGCATCAACAATATTAACCGTTGGATTTATCGTAGCATTGAATACTTCAATAGAAATTTCACTCTCATCAACAAGTTGTGTTGTTGGATTCACCAAATATTCATCAGCAAGCTCCATTGTTGGATTCACCATATCATCATGAACATGTTCTGCTGCTGCATTCAACAAATAATCATCAGCATGTTCTGTTGCTGTAATCACCAAGTCGTCATCAGCAAACTCTATTGTTGGATTCACCAAGTCGTCATCAGCAAACTCTGTTGCTGCATTCACCAAAGATTCATCAGCATGCTCTATTGCTGGAATCACCAAGTTATCATCAGTGACCTCTGTTGTTGGATTCATCAAATTTTCGTCCACTTGTGGCTGTGAACAGTGGGGTTCATGAGCATCTTTGTGTTGCTTCTCTGTTTCTTTTGCAATTTCTTCATAGACATCATCCACTTGTGGTTGAACACAGTGGCATTGAATAAAATCTTCATCTCGTTGTAGATATTCCACTATATATCCACCTTCATCTTCAACTTCAATGCTCCCCCTTGCACCAAAACACCTCTCAAGGTTATCCCAGGCCTACTTGATTGTCTTGCCACTTGAAATCAGAGGGAGAATGTTTTCATCCACTGATTATTTTATGAATTTTAATGCACATAAGTCCTTTTCGCTCTTCACCTCCATATCTAAAAGATCTCAAACATCTCGTGTTATCACTTTAGCCTCTTGGCTTTTCCCATTTGTTGAGTTTTGGCTCACTACGACTCAGCAAGAAATACAAAATTTATACATGACGTCTTTGCTTTTCTTTAACAAACAGATGAGTCTACATATGTTGATCAAATACCTTGCTTCCAAAACAATTTGTACGAAGGCAATACTTTCATAAGGCTTTCACAATGCCCCTTTTTAAATATCCTTTTCAAAAAAAGTCTCCTTTTAAACAAAAGAAAACTTCAAATGCTAATATGCACCTTTTTAAATATCCTTTAAAAACTTTAAAAATCTCTTAAATAATGTAGCCTTTTTCCTTTTTTTCTAACCATTACAAGATTCACCCTGACTAATGCGTCTCTTGCTTTTGAGTAGTGTATTTGTAACACTCTCACTGCACTAACACATATCCGATAGGGCTAACATGGCTCTGAAGTTTTATTTGTGCATTAATAACGGTGTGATCTCATTGCCTCGAGTGCGTTATCCTAAAACAATTAAAAAAAATGATTTTGAGTTGACCTTTCTTCAATTCGTTTCACCTTCATTGGTTTCGCCGTAACTGGATTTTCTGTTCTTGTGTTGCTTCTTCGCACGAAGTGTCTTCCAATTTCTTCAAACTTCTGATGCTCTCTCAATAATTCTTATGCAGGCTCACCTCTTATCTCTGCTGCTCCAACTTCACTCTCGTTATAGCTCTCTCTGGGAGTCTGATGCAAACTAGCTTTGTAACCATGACAAGAGTTGAGAACTGAAAAGAAGTGGAGCAGAGTATTTCTCTTCTCAAGATTACGAATGAGTTAAATAAGATTACATTGGATACATCAACATTAAATCATTGTAGCAAGATTCAAATAAAACTATACTAAATGAAACTGAACTGGGACACTTGGATGGATGGTTTCAACACCTAGCAAATGGTCAGAATTAGATTCTCCATAAATCTTGATAGCTTTGTTATGCTTCAAGTATGATTTAGTGCCCTTTCCAATTAAAATGCAAAAGCATATTATGTACTAGTGGGACCATTCTCTACTACTATTGTTTACTTGGTATTTCTATTAATTCTCTGAATATAAATGGAAAATTTTCCTTTAGGAAGGGAAATTTCTCCATCATATGATGAATAGACAGATTGATGCTAGATTCCCTATGGTTAGATATTGAGTTCTTTGAATTCAGAACATGCAAACCTCATAAGCTGCAGTGTCTTATTTTGATACTCATATCCTAATTCAACATTTGAATACATCATAATTACGATAAATATGTTTTGAAATTATTTACTGCAATATTTATGAGAATCGTTTTAGAAAAAAATCATGCTAAACGATAGGATAACTTAACCTTATTGATTTTTTAAGGAAGAAAAAGGGAAAAGTGAGCATACATAGGCTTGCCTTAAAGAAAATTTCTCAGTGTTTGTCATTCCATTTTTTATAAACAATTTTCAAGATAGAGATCTTTCATGTTTGGTAAACCAATGACTGAATTGAGGACTAGACGTTTTAAGTTTTAAAATGTCAATAATAAATATGGTTGTGTGGATGGGCCTTAAAATGAAAATTGCACCTTTTGTATTGGAAGTTAGAACTTAGAGGTATACAATATACACTGTTGATTTATAAATAAGTTGGTATTTTTTGAGATTTATTGCATAACAAGTAATGTCTTCTTCTATGCTATTCACACCTATGACACCCCTATCATAAAATTATATTTTCTGAAGAAATAGCCATGTTGTGAGTATCTAGTAATCCATGTGCTGCTTGCTTGGATGGAGTTTCATATCGATTACTGTTAATGCATTTTTTTATGATAATTATGAAGGAGATTGTCAATTAGGTTTATTTAGGCTAGTCTAGAAGAATGATTGTTATCTTCCCCTAGAATATTAGATTCAATTTATGCAAGTAATATGGTGAGCTCATATCTATTATTGATTTTATTATTGTAATAGCTTGAAACTTGTTGTTTTTGTTGGAATATTTAATATCAATAACATTCATATCCATTTATGTTATTGGACTCTATGTTATGAATATTGCTACCTCAGTCACTATTCTCCTCTAGCAGGAGCAACAAATTCCACATTTGTATATTCTTTAGTGGCTGCAGGAGATTAGCCCATGCAACAAAATTAGTGAAGTTTCTATTTCTATATTTATGGTATTGGATGGGGTTGGTGCATGCAGGGTTGTAATTTGGATTCCTCATTACCCGTCAAGTTAAAAAATTTTGACGTTTTGGGTCTTTATGCTTCCCGTCAAGGAATGTTATGTATAAATTTTTTCCCTTCAATCTTAATGTTTTGATAATAAATTAATCTTTCACCATTAAATGTTTGATTCAAAATTTACCCTTTAATAATAGAGTTAATGATAAATTTTTTTGCATATTTATCATAAAAAAAAACCAACATGACATTAACACACAAATAATTTATTGAATCATGAAGTATTTTTTACTCACTTATTGATGGGATCCATAACCCCCATACCAAGAATATTCCACTTATCACTTTTTCTTCAAAACATGGGATACAAAAATTATGTACAAATCTAGAAATTTATTTTACTCACACTCGACCTCCCATTATTCCAATCAATCTGCTCTTATTTCAATATTCTTAATTTGGATTTTTATGAGACCATTTAAATGTTTCAATTTTATTTAAAAAAAATTGATTTTCTCCACCATTGTGAACATGAATGTTTCCGAAGAAGAAATTTCCATTTCAAGGACTCTAGGGTTTTCTAGGCTATCATATACGCTCACTTTCATTTCCACCATAATAATCCATAATAATATCATGGAATCGATGCAGGGTTTGAGTTTGTAGTAAAACTGACAAAATGTATTACAATCCATTTAATATTTAATCATAATCACATGGAATCGGTGTTGGGTCCAAGTTTGTAGTAAAACTAACTCAATTCATTAAAAGTATTTTAATATTTCATAAAATTTTCACATGTGTGTGTTGGTCGGTAACCTATTATCAAGAGAGGAAATATTTAAGTTAGACAAAAAAATTAAGTTAGAGAAAAAATAACTATTGTAAAACCAATTTCTACATCTGAAATGCATAACCAATTCAGCTATAATCCATTATATTTGTTTTCTTCTTGTTAAAGAGAAAAAATGAGATAATATATGGGTAGTGTACATCATCTACATAGAAATGTTTAATTTCTGGGACCATAGCCCTTGGTTAGTCATAAATAAACAAATATCATTTTTAAGTATGTTCTTTCTCATATTAGTTCACAACCATGCCCAAAAAATCTATTGTAACAATTTTTTCTTTGTTGTCAAGTGAAAGATTCCTGAGGTGTACCCTTGTATCGGTGATTTAAGGCAATGGAATAGAGATTCATGGTGTGGACATGCAAAATCCACATGAAACAATCCATATATTGTGAGAAAATTTAAATATAGCTTTGAATTTGTAGAATTGAAAAAATAAATGAAAATATAAAGGTTGATAATATCTCTCATGCTACTCTTCAATTTACAATTTTAAACTAATGGCAGAACTTTGGCTCCTTTTCACTGATTTTAGAATTGCCTCACAAAATTTCATGCTTAATAACTCTCTAAACTTAACTTATTAATAGCTAGATTGGGTGTAATTTAGGTAGGTGAATGTTCCAACTAATACTCAAATTACAAATTATTATAAATGTGAATTAGAAAACAATTGTCCTTAGTTAGGCCTGAAGAAAGTTACATTGGTTAACACTGACGAGAAATAATAATGATAAATTTGTAGTAGAGACTTCTTGAGAAAAAACTAAGAAATGAACATAAATTACAAAAATAATTTGCAGTGGTTTGGGTAAGAGTAAAATGGTTTTCTAGATATTGCAACATAAAGAGAGGTCATTGCAATGCTAAATTACTAATAACAAACCTATTTTCATAGTAATAAACATATTCTTAATGGTAAGAGAATTAAATATTTTTAAAACTCACACGGATTAAGGGTAATAAGAGTTGGACTCCAACCAAAGTCACAAGTTCTAGGCAACATCTTATTCTTAACTTAATAGCTGTTGAAGGCATAGGAAGCATTGATCTACACATTATCAGGTCAAAACACACTTCACCTTGTTGTGCTACAGTGAAATTTGTGCCTCTAAATCCACAAATGTATTCTAGCACCACCTACTAGTAACGTTTTGCTACCATGTTCCTCAACCTAGTCATTGCTTTCTTTGAGAGGTTAATTTGGATGGGATTCCAAAACTTCTCAATGCTTCGAGAGTTCTCTGTGAGTTTTTAAATTTAAATAATTGAAAATGTTCACAACTTTTCAAAGAAAAAAAAGTTGTTTGGGATCTCGACAGCTTCCATGTCACTATCTTATCAGGGACAAAACTTGAACTATCAAAGAAGGCTATGAAGAACTTGGAAGTTTGACCTTGAACCGAAATTTGGTAGTTGAGCTATTGTTGAAGCATGGTAATGGTGTAATAGTTTTGGAAAGTGTGTTGTTGTATCCATATTGTAAAATTAATAAGTAATCATGATCCTTGTTTTCCCTAATAGTAGTTCCACAATGTCAAATTTTTCATAAACCTCCACCACATGTATATTTGCTTCTATATGTGCTTTAAACATAATTTGGGCATGTGGCTTGGATAAATATGCCATGCTCAAATTTATCAATAAACTTCAATTGATTCTATCTCAAAATTATAGTATTTTTTTCCAAAATCCTCATGTTACTCTACCAACTACACATGTATACCAAGCCCTCAATATCTTCTAACCACTTCACATTTTCAATCCCAATTTAAAATTTTATGTCGAAATTTTTTTCCATTATAGATACATGCAATAACATTAAAATTATATCCATCCATGGTTTTTCTTTGACAAAGTACATACTCGTTAGTTTTTCTCTCGAGTCTAAGAAAGGAATACCATCTGATCAATGATCAAATTTGAAGGGCAGGTCTTAATTTAAATTATAAGGGCATATATTCATGTCTCCCTTCAATAATGAAAATCTTAAAAATAAAAAGCATTTCAGTTGATGACAGTATATTATTTTTACATTTCATTTTTCAGAAAGAAAAAACCAACAATATTTATGTTAATAAAAGACTGTTACATATACAACTGTGAAGGAGGCTCCATCTTGCATTGCTTAAATCTGTCATTGGAAATTCCAGCATGAGTATTGAAGACATTATTATAAGAATTTGGATGGATACCACTAGGATAGAGGAGTTTGGCAAAATTAGGGAAGTTGGAATTAGGGCCCATGGAATAGGATGGAATTTTCCAGCACCATTAGAAATCTGTTGTGGGATTTTTGTAGGGATATTGTTGGTACTAGTGCACCCCCTCTGCTATTACACTCACAGTTTTGGTAATTTGGGCTAGAAGTCGATGATGTGGGAAGATTTTTCATCATTTAAAGGGAACATGGATATTCTTCTACACCTGGTGAATGAAGCATTTGTCTCTATTTGAAAATATTAAGGGAGCTCTAGTTTTTTTTGGTGGAGACAGAATTTAGATTAATTCAAAGGAAGATTCTACATCAAATCTTCATAGAAAGTGTTTGAATGTAGCTACTTTTTATTTAAATATGAAAACAAATTCTAGACACAAAAATTAGAGTTAATCAGAACCAATATATTGAATAGAGGGGTTGCTTTGAGGTTAATCAAGTCTTGGAAGATTGTGGTTAGCTAAGATTATTGGTTGAAATTTCTTCTATGTTATCATGATCAGCCAAGATATATTTTCAACAGGCATAGATGGATCTCAAGGTTTATCACCGATATCATGAGAAACAATTTAGGTGTCTATTCAAGATTTTATTAGTCACGCCTCAAATAATGGATCAAGGAAACTGGTATTGGACCAACTATCAATGCATTCTTCCTATTCAATTCCAGTAAATCACATAATTGTAGATTTTCATTCATGGGATCAACATGAATTAGTGGCCATGTCAAGTTCTTACATGAAACTACCTCCTTCTGTTGGTGTGTTAAAAATGGAAAGATGATATTAAGTTGTTCATGAAAATTTTTCTTGAAGCGGAAGATATTCCACATCTAAGTCCACCAGATGTTGTTTTTCCTGTATTTTTATCTGCTTTTGAGAGAGAGATAGTATTTTTTGTCCTAGAGTGGATATAAACTTTATCAACAAACTGTATTGCGACACTTCCATAAATGATCATGAGAACCATAAAAAAAGGAAAAAAGAAATTGACTGTTTTTTTAAGAGGACATGATGATCTCTTTTCTCTAGCATTTACTCATATTGAATATCACCATTCTAATAATAAGGAGTCATTTTCTCCAAAAAATACCCCTAGACAAACATTGGCAATACATCAAGGATATCTTTTTTCACTTCATAAGTACATATGCTCTAAATAATTGATGGAAATTATTTGCAAGCTAGTTTCATACCAAAGTATTTTCTCATTTTCAGCGTCCAAGACATGAACTTTTGAAAGATCATGGTTTAAAACAACATAAATATTTGAAATTTTACAAACATTTCTTAGCAGACTTTGAATATGAATTTTAAAGTCAAGTCCATGATGTTGTATAGGATCCACTGTCATTTTGAAAGGTAACACAAGAGAAATTTCTTGATATTGGTTTGGGAAAGTCTTAGATGTCGACCTTCACCATTCATAATAGATGTCAAATTCTTGATTTTTATTCTTGTTGAATGGAACATACCCTATGGTTTTACTTTGCGAAGAAATATTCTCTTCCCAAACATAAAAATGGGATAAGAGTCTCCATAATTGAGGTCCAAAGCAAGAAAAACAATGTGATATTGACTAGATCTCTTATTCTACATGACAGAGAGATTGTACAATTGAAGACCCTTAGAATAGGCCTCACACTTGGCATTCATATCCATTAGCATATTTTGTAGAAATGTGAAATATGGCATATGAAATATTAGACCATGCATATATCACAGAGATTGAGAGGGGTTTGATCGAATTATTGGCAGAGGGATACTTCCTCTTTGTATCGCTCAAAGTGAGAAAGAGTGTGGAAAAATAATTAATTGTTACTAGAGATGGTTTTTCTTAGGATTTCGTCACTGGTTATAAGAAATCTTATTGCGAATGGGCACCAAGGCCTTGCTCCTAGAAGGGTCGAAAGACTCTTGTTTTATAGTTGTGGAGGTTCCCCAGAAAGTTTTTATAACAACTCCCTGGGAGCTTTCAGTGTTGAGTATTATGTTTCATCTCAATTATTTTATGACTTTACTGTCACGAACAGGGGAGAATAAAAAAAGCAAGGCTCATATTGGAATTCATCATCCTTTGTGCCAACGCGATCGGTGAGCCCTATTTATGGAAAGACTCATAGGATCGATCATGAATTTGAGAGTGTTGATGCAGTTTTGCAAGCATCGAGAAGAAAAAAATTAATGAGAAAGAAGTTTAGATTGCAACCAGTGAGCTCGATATGGAGAAATAGAAGGGGAAGGGTTTGATCTATTCCAATTATTGGGGGGTTTATCCTGCCCGTGTCTTTCGCCAAGATGGATCACCATGGCCATGGAATTCATTTAGAGTGAGTCAACAACATTTCTTTCATTTTGTGGGAAATTGTGGGAAATTTGGAATTAATATATGTAAGAGGAAATTTCAATAGAAGGTTGAGGATATTTCTGTATTTTTCCATGCTTGTTGAAATTTTTGAAGGATTTTTAATTTGCAGCCTTGGGAAAGCATCACATTCCAAAGGCATTCACTAAATTTTTTTATTATTGGACTATGAAGGCAGTGAGAATTCCACTCGATTTTTTCTTTAGGGTAAACAAATATTGTAAAGAATTAGGGTTTGGGTATCTATTTTCTTGAAATGATTTTAGATGAGTGATTTTGAATATTTCCAAGGAAATTTTGTTATATATGAATGCAGAAGCAGTATGATATCTGATTGATGATGCTAGATATTCTGGTTGCTATCCCATGAATGGTGGGGGGAATTTTCCTCCATTGTAAGTCCCTCGGGAAATTTCAGCACACTGTTGGATGGATAAAGGTTCTTCTAGAAGAACCTGAGAATGAGATAATGACCTTATGATATTCATGGAAGTGACAAAACCCAATTGGTTTGAGAGGACCTTGCTATTTGTAGTGTAGGTAGTCTTCTTCAATGCATATTTCCTCATGTAAATCCTTTCCCTCAAAATTGCGCACATGATTGTGGGTTACCTTGAAGAAGAGGTTGTCTACTCCTACACTAAATTCCTCAAGAAACTCAGCAATGGAAAAATTCCAAATGTGCTAGCCCCTTCTATAGCAACAGATTATTCGAAGCTTCCCAAGGATTCAATACTCAGAGTGTTTGGTCTGATTGGAATGTGAGTTTATTAACTCTTCGTTTCAGATTACAGCACAAAGAAAAAATCAGAACCGAAACAGATTTAGGTTGAGGGTCGAAGCTGCAACATACCTGTTGTTTTTTCAGCGTTCAATTGAAGAAGATGCTGAATCTTGAGTCCCGAGTATGAATGTGTGTAATGTTCCAAATCTGGAAGTTGCTGCTCCATCGGGAATATCTTAAGATATTCCAATATTCCAACTCCAGGAGTATTAACAATCAACACTGATCTATTTTAGAGATTGACTATAGGGTAATTTACTGGATATGTCACCTTCACAAGGAAGGATGATATCCAGAGGCTACCTGCCCCACTAGCAGACTCTGCCAATAGAACTTGTCGAAAGCTAATATTTCCCATCAAGGAATTTCTGCAATGCCTCCCATGGGAACGCTGTATAAGGAAATACTTGCAAATAAAACGATGTGTAGTGTTGGGATCCTCTTATACATATAATATGGAGTCTAAATGCAGAAAGAGAGCTGAAAAAAATAGATCCAGGCTGGTTAAGAAGATCTCCCCAACCTAGGTACATCATAAAATAACTTAAAGAGAGAGCTACAACAATATGTAAACATGGATATGAAACTCTGTAATTATGAATATATAAAAAGAGGGAAATGTTACATCCAACATTATATTATGATTTCAGAATTAATATACAAGAAATAATTGAGGGGGCAAGCCTCTCAAACCTCTAGAACCATGCTCCAATGAATATACAATGTAATGCCAGAGTTGCTGCAACTACACCGAATGCCGAGAGACCATAATTGTGCAGTATCTAAGAGTGAAGTAGATGCTGAACATGTATAGAATAGAAATGTGGCTGAAAGATACAAGAAAATGGCCCAAGGGAGGAAAATGGGCTCAATGTGGGATTTCTAGCCAATCTCAGGAGATTGCTAGAAATGCCGGATAAAATACAATAGTGACAAACAAATTGTCACTACAACTGAAACCAAATGAATATGAGGCTATGCCTGATCTGAAATGATGATGCCCTCCTCTGATAATTCCCTTAAGGGAAAAGGGGTTTATCCCCTTTACTCAAAATCACTCCTCCTAATGAGCACAAGAATCTCCCTCAACACTGCCCCCATGAAATAACGCAGTTTCTCTCATGGACTACGCTGTGAGAGATGGTGAAAGTGTGTCTTGATGCAACTGATCTGAAATACAGCCCAAGAGTCTTCTCTGTTGTTCCTCCAATGGAAATATTATCCTCCACTGAAAAAGCAAGCCAAGAAAGGCTCTAAGAGTTCCTCTACTGATGCCCCTGCAACACAGTACTATTCCGCTACAGAAATAACCTGCAACTGAAGGAGTGAGCTTGGCCAAATGCTGGAATGAGGAAATGCAGCTCAAATCCTCTCCTCCCTTGAGGAAGAGGTGGGAGGATTCCTGACCGGGAACACCCCCAGTGCTCAAGAGCACTGTAATCCTGCTAAACAACCCGGATTTGGCTTCTCTACGAAAATTTTGAATCAAAACATAACCAAATGAGCTGCTATCTTCTCTCTTATGAAGAAAATGAACTCTCTCTCACCATAGGTCCCACAATTAGGGTTTCCATTCACTTTTGAATGCTTTCCCTCCAAAAACTGCGTTGTCTTCTAAGGCAACCCACCCCTCTAAGGCAGCGTTGTTGACTTGGTCAAAGATGGCCAACTCAAGGTGATCCTCATCATGTTCACACCATTAGGTGTTTATTTCAGCTGCTTATTTACCCTCCTTCCTCATAAGGAGTGTTATTTCTTCATCAAAAGAGAGTTAAGGTGTCTCCCTACCCATTTTATTAAACAAAATAAAATGTGCAACTATAATGTTCCATTTTAGCTTGAGGCTAAAAATTGGGAACATTACAATGTGCAATAGATGATTCGAATGACTCTTTCACTGCAAAAATAATTTTTTCGCAGACTGTAATTCTTCTCCGATTAGATAGGATGAAAAAGGAAAATCCTTCACAGTGGTAGGGAATATCAATCACGGTTGAGCCTACCATTGTGATTTTTGGGTTGGAGTTGGTAGCTGAAAATTGAAACTCAACAAGCTCAAGTCTCTAGCTCTCTCACTCTTCTTCAATGTTGCAACAACCTCTAAAAACAACCAAGAGCCCAGAGTCTAGTCATCAGTGGCTTTAGGCTGCAGGAGTATCGTAAGTCTATACCGTAAATGTTTGCAAGATGATAGCCCTTCTTATGACATTTTATAAAATTATTCAATTTTTTTAAAAAACTTGTAAACCTCAGATTTTAAATTTTTTTTACTAGCAAATTTTGTTGACTACTTCTCTACATGATAGAGGCCTTGTGAAGAGCTCTGACCTGTTCAATTTTGAACACTACATCTAATGGTCAAAACATCCAATCTGAATTGTTTCACCATTGTTTATATAAGAATTAAAATCACTTTGAGTTTGTTAGAAAACTCTATATATTGTACTCATTGGTTTCATTTGTTTTTGTTCCAATAGTATATAAACACGTGGGTGAAAAAATGCGGTGAAAAACTCTCTCTCTCTCTCTCTATATATATATATATATATATATAACCATCATATAAAACCATGCTCAAATTAAGGTTTTGTAAAAAGAGAATTTAAATCATTTTAGCCCTATAGCTTTAAGCAACATGAGCTTAAATTATTTAAATAAAATATAAATATTATTACATGAATTCCAAATATTACATCACTTAATCATTGATATGTCAATATAATATATCACGAGTAAATATGACCCATCAAATTCCAACCTTTCTGCTTAGGTGCAAGTTCAGCTGTTCGGTAGATACTAATGACATTTTCCTTAAAAAGTGACCCGTCAAAAAAATGTTTTATATGTTTCAAAACCCATTCATATGAAATGGCCTTTCAGTAGTTTTAAACGTAAAATACGATTAAAATTCTCAATGACGGGCAAAATGCCCGTCAAATTCCAAACCTGGACCGTGCATGGTTTAAAGAGGAGCATAGAAGCTTTAATTAGAGCGCAACAACACTTATAAAAAGCTAGAGATAGAGGTGCATACATGCGCTAGTTTTAGAGTTGCTATCTTTAGAGTGCTGGCTTTTCCTTATTTAGAAGTATTTTTCTGTTCTAATTTAGGGGCTTTATTCTCTTGAGTTAAGTGTTGTTCTTAATTTAGAAAAATCCCATTGCTGGATTAGTTTTCTAGATTTAAACTAGCCACATGTTTAGAGGAAATTTCCAGTTTTAGGAAAAGCGCATTGTGTGGTAATTGATTTATTCGAGGAGAGCACGAGTTTGAAACAATGAAGCACTTTATAGTTTACTTTAGCAGCAGTGTGTATGTTATTGTTGGAAATTACTCATAAAAACTAGGGCACTGTCCTAGGTGAGTAGGTTTTTGATACAGTCATAGGAGGTACTCCACATAGTATGTTTACATGGCTTGCAACTTGGACCTCCTATTCTATAAAATAAAGACAGGCCAGACCATTTATATAAGTCTTAGAAATTTGAATGACATCGAAAGTTTGGTTTTAAGCTGTCGTAATTTCTTTTTGCGGAGTTAATAGGTGGAGATGTGACTGGTGCTGCAATATTAGCTTGATGTAATAATGTTCAGTTGTCCGTGTCTTGCCTTATTGCCAGGGGACGTGGGTACTTGGTACGGGTACACCATCTTTAAAATATAGTTGCAGGGAGACGGAAATAAATTTTTTAGAAAATTTACAATTTGAAATATCAAATTTTAAAATCATAAAATGATGAACATTGAACAATTCAAATTTGAATCTACTCTATCAAAATTTAATTGCAGTTGTCATTGCTAAATATTCAATGTGAAACATTTGAATTAGAAATGCATCTCTCAATCGAAATCCGGGCTTTCAATTTTAACTTTTTCCCTTTACTTCTTTTTTTCTCAAACTAAAGAATTCAATAACAGTAAATTAAAGTCCCTACTCTAAACTAGTAAACTAGGAACTCAAAACTATAGTCTGTAACAGTGAAAGTATCTCAAAACGTAAAATTAAAACCAAATTACCAACATCGATATGCCAAATAGACTTGAGGTTTAAGAATTCCTTTAAAATAATTGTGGAGTCTAGACTGTGCAAGCTATAAATAAAAGTTTGAGGCTGCAAATTAAATTCAGAAACAAGAATTGTTTTGTCTCTTTTTCTCTAATAATAAAGTCACGACTCCTTGCTTCAACATTCCTTCTCCTCATCCCAGAAACTGGCATCTACAAACTGCTTCAACGGCTCGATATTCTTCAAACAGTGAAGACTCGAACAAGTTCAAACAGTGAAGACCCGAACAAGGAAAGCTTGAACAGTGAAAACTCGAGGGTGAAATAGAAATGGTAAAAATTAAAATAAGTTTGCCCTTGACAAGTTGATTTTCCCTGTGCATCTACCTAGGGTTTTTGTCATGTTCTTATTTTACATTGACTTTAGTTTTTTTTTTTTTCCTTTAGCGGTGTCTACTGGGGATGCCACAGGTCTTTAGGGATACTTTTCAGTGGTGTCTATTGGGTCAGCAGGGTCTCCAGGATAATTTTCAGCGGTGTCTATTGGGTCAGCAGGGTTTCCAGGGATGTATGTAATAGCCTAAGACATCTCGTTCCCAAAACGTGTAATTTACCCTGGGAGATTGTCTCCCTGTCGCTATGCAATTTTGATAGGAAGGTAATTTTTAAATTTCCTAGTGTTTAGGGATTATCTTTCAGAGTGTAGAATCTTCTTTACCATGATCTGAAATTAACATGGTATTAGAGCACGTTTGCTGAAATATTCAATGAATCCATGTATGGATGGGGCCTATGGGATGGAGTTGTTGGAAGGCTTCAATGGGTGTAATTCCCAAGAGTCTTTAGTGATTGAATGATGCAAACTTATGAGAGGTCACAGGGTATGATACCCGAAGTGCCTGGATGAGTGAAGAGAATATTTAAATTTGAGATAGGTTATTGATCTAATTTATTCCCAACTATTTTTTGTTTTGTTTAAGTGTTCCTACCAATCCCACACAGTTGGCTAAACATATCTTAAATGAAAATAGAGCTAAGAAAATCATTCTTGATTTTGTGAACCATTTGATCTCTCACATTCTAGAGATTATGTTGTCCTAGGATATTTATGATGCCTTCATCACTCTGTATTAGTGTGAAAATTTCTTGCAAGATGATTCCAAAAAAAAAGCTCACCACCCCATGCATGACCAATACAAACAGTAGTCAGTTACCTTATGAAAATCATTCAACATCAAAATCCATGTGTTGCTATTGAGCTGAAGGTGGAGAATGGTGTGTTAGTGTCCATAGCATTAAATGAGTTCTCTTAATGTTGGGAGCCTTTTGTTTGGGATGTTTGTATTCATAAGAAGCTACCCACCTTTGAGAAGCTTTGGGACAACATTAACCATGGTCTCATGCCTTTCCACTAACATTTTCTGTAATATAGGTTGTATGTGGACAATAGAGGATCCAGACACATGACCTTCAATATGAAGACATTTTTTCAATAGTCTTTCAGAGTAGGAGGTCAACATTCAAGTGGATATGGTTAATGATGTCTCATATCTAGTTATAGGTGACAAACTCAATATCTTTTTGCATGTCATTAGGTGATGTTCTTGAGATTTGATGATGTCTTATATGTTCATAGTTGAACAAAGAATCTTCTTTCAGTGTTAGCTATGGAAAGTCTTAGCTGAGTGGCTGAGTTTAGCGATTAATGAGATATTATGAGAGAATGAAAGTAGGAAAAATAATACCTGCTTCATGTTATTGATGCTACTAACATTGGTCCAACAATATCTAAATGTACTAGGCTTAGAATCCCCTTCAACCTATTTTAGTTGGTTGGGAATGTAACCTTGGCATGCTTGTTAAGTATGGACCCTTTGCACACATCATGTTTCTCAATGCTGAACTTTGGAAGACCTATGGACATCTCCCTAAAAATAAGAAACACCTTGTGAAGCAAGTGCCACAACTCACACAAGATATTATTGCTATGCATCAAATCTCAAATAGGTTCATCCTACAATCTGTATATATTAGCTTCTCTACCCCGCTATCATATGAGCTATATCTGGCCCATAATTATTTAACCTAATGAAGACTTTTTGGTCCTTAAACTCCACTATAAAACCCTTATCCTCCATGATTGAAATTGAAAGAAACTTGTTCCGAAGACCTATAAAAAACGAGACATCATCAAAATATAAACAATTACCTAACTCAAGAAAGAAGCGAATAGTACTAGATCGCGCTATCAGGTACTTGGCATCATCATCAAAGTCAACTTGTAGTCCTAAGCCTTATTTCTTCAAACTAGAAAATAAATATCAAGATGATATCTAATGTTGAGATGTTCCATTATCCACATGCCAGTCATCCCTCGTAATTGCACTAGTAGAAATGAAGGATATCATCGAGAAATCCTTCTCGAACTTGGCAGCGAACTTGTTCATTTGAGGTTTTATAGAGATCCCTAACTACTTCCCTTTACCCTTCTTATTATATGGACGTTGTGATGGATAATGACCGTTCTTATAACAAAAAAAACACTTGATTTCACTCAGTTCCTTCTTTCATTGCTATGAGGTTGACTCGTCAACCCTTCCCTTGCTAGAAAAGAAAAAAGGAAGAAATATTTCTTATCTTGATAATTACTTGTGATTTATTTTCAATATTATTAACTTACTTTTATGTCCTCTTTTATATTTTTTATGATTAGGCAACTAACAAAACATAATAGCTTAAATATTAAAACAAAAAGGAGGCAAGATGTACGCTCTCGGTCAAGGAAAAGCCCCTCTTCTAGGGGAAAACATAAAATATTCTCTTCCATTAGGGGAATTTTGAGGTCTAAAATGGGCCTCCTAAGGAAATTATAAAATAATAGTGGAAATAATAAAATAAGATTTGATTACATCATCAAATTTTAGAGGGGAAAAAGAAAAAAACTATTTTTTCAACTGATATTTTTAACTTATCTCCTAAATTTTTTACACAAATTTCAAACAGTACTCGTTCGATGCAAAATTTAATTTCTCATCCAAGGGGTACCCATGTTTCATACTTTCGATGGGTCTTGCTACACGAAAAATGAGAAATACATGAAAAGCGTGATTGTAATGACATTTTTTAATGTATTTCTCATTTTTCATGTAGAAGGGTCCATTGAAAGTATCCAATATGGGTACTCCTTGGATAATGAATTAAATTTTGCATCCAACGAGTACTCTCGCTCAAAATTTGAGTAAAAAAATTGGTAGATAAGTTAAAAATATGAGTTGAAAAAGTAGTTTTATTATTTTTTAATTTTTTAATTTTTTTACCCTTTTACTTCAAAAATGGTGAATCATCCCCCATGGTTGACATCATCATCTTGAATCCTATTGGTTCTTATAAATTTTATTTTTGTTCTATATTTTTCTTAGGAGGCCCATTTTAGACCTCAAAATTCCCCTAATGTCTTCTTTTAGAACCAAACCAAATGAGACAACCAAGACCCTTGACCAAGATAGAGACATCCTCCAATCCACCAAGTCAACCTCCCAAGATAGTTCTTCCAATCAGCTTCCAATCAACAATAATTAACTTTCTTCAATACTGCATTAACCATATATTTCGGCCCTAATGCATCAAAATTTAAGTGTTATTGTAGACCTGCAATTTTTGCCCCTTCTTGCAACCTAGAATCTTGCATGTCTAAGCTATAAGAAAGACAAAATGTGTTTCTTTAATTTTTTAGGGTCTCTCCTTCCTTTTCTAGGGTTTCTTCTCCTTCTTCAAGTTTTTTTCACCTCCTTTTCTTGGCTTTGCACTCCCTTTCAATTTTAAATCAAAATTTTCTTGGATGGATGCTCAAATAGGTCGAATGACACTGATTTTATAGTCTTTATGTGTGATTAAATTCCTTCAATGAGGTAAAATTGTCTTCTTCTAAGTCTGACTTGGTGGAGGAGGTATTAAAGACCAATTTTCATAAAATAAAATTTATTTCTTTCACATAATAAATCCAAGAAGGGTCTAGGAAAAGACGAAAAAGACAATGGCTCATGACACAAAACCTAGAAGCACTCAATGGGTCCTTTGACATAGAAACACAATAAATAAAGTATGAAACCCATGCTTATAAATAAATTTTCTTTGAAACTAATTTTCCTTTGTCTTTCTTTTGAGAAATACATAAGAATTACATTAGACAAAAATTATCAAGACTAATACTAGTTACATTTCTCAACACTCCCTCTTAACTATGGAGGTATTCGTAATTGTTCAACTGATACAAGGTTTAACTCAATTTGAAATGTTACAAGAAGAGTATAAAAACATATGCAATCTTATGGATAAAAAAAATTCCAAGGTATCCTACCAATAGGGACTAAGGTGTCATCAAGGCAACTTCCTAGTATAAGTACCATCAGACTACAACCCTAGTATCAATCCAACTGGATATAGATACCATATAGGCCTCCATGCCAAGAAACCAACCCTCGCAAGGATTTAAGTATCATCAAGGTCAATACTAAAATGAAGGTTTATAATACTAAGATACCATCCCACACTGGGATCTAGACATCATCAAAGCCAAACTATATTTGAGATCTCAACAGCAACCAAGCAATGATGTCCTCCCAAGTACCATCATACGAGAAATTTTATTGTACTCATCTCTCCCTCTTAACCAAATCATAGATATCCACTAATCCATGCATGCTTCATAAGACATTCAAAATTCTTACAGAACGATCAACATCTCAACTACTTTTTCATTCATCTGACCATATGGTAGGCTCACAATCCTAATTAATCCCAATATATTGGTTCTTATTATCAATATGTTAGCATAATATATGGGGTACTCAACCATTATAATGTTTCTTAGGTCATCAAAATATCCAAACAAATCTCAACGAAGGCTTCCTTCTCCAACTTTACCAACAACACCAAAGTTAGCTTCCGAACTTCTCAAAACAACCGAATATTATTCTCAACACATAAATACCAACAATGCCTTAGCTATTATCCGATCCCATTTTTGCCTTACTATATGTATGGCTGACACATAATGTCCTCCCTCTCAATTACAAAGGATACACTCTTTCCTTTATTCAAGCTCTTCTTTAACTAGGGGGATGATTTATCAAAAACTTTATTCTTCCAGGTACACAGGATTTTATTTTTGCATCATCATACCATTGGAGAAATTTGAACTTCCAAAACATCATTCTTTATCTTCATATGGAAACAAGGCTATATTTCAAACATCAATATAATCTTCAATGTTATGAGGGTTCTTACAACTCCCTCTATCATTAGAAGGTCATCATTAAGTATCATATAGGAATACCTCTTTACAACCTCTTGCAAAATACGTGCTTGCAAATATCAAAAACAAGTACAATGAGGCACAAAAATATACAAGATCATGAAATTAGCTTTATTAATAGCATGATGTCACAATGAGATCATCTAGGGTAAATAAAATAAGCCTTAGATAGTTAAAACCTAAACCTCGTTAAGGTTTCAATTGTATGAAATCATTATAACTACGGTTACACTTTAATGCCCTAGACTCTTACAACAACCTTTGGTGGGGTTTTGTCACAAACATTAAATATCCAAAACTTAAATCATATTACAATTTCAATCATAGTGGAAGAATCTAAGGTTTATATTCTAAATACTAGAATCTTATTTCAACTTTTAGTAGGGTTTTTACCATAAATCCTAGATAAAATCATCAAACTCTAAATAGCTAGGGTTTTATCGTATGTCATTTAGATACCAACAAAAAACCATAAAATAAAAATTTTAGGGTTTAATCAAACTTAAAAAATATCAAAATATAGTTATTGCAAGGGTTCATTTAATATTAACAAAAGAATATTTATGATTTTATAGAAAAAACCTAGACATCACAGAATTATTAATATAAAGAGAAATGATTGTACCTTTTTTTATGATAATGATTTGTTGCAAATATTATGATTTTAAACATACCTTTAGTTTCTCTCTTTATAAACCTTGAAGTGGGATTTCTTTGCAACAAACATTCTTAAGTCTTCCTTTTGGAGGCTTCCTCTGAATCTAACAAAAATCCTTTCTTCCTTCGAATATACTTGTGTTCTAACAATCATTCTTCCAAAGAAGACACAAATAAAGGATTATACTCAAGCATTAAAAATAAAGCTAAATATGTATAGATAGAATAAAAAAAATAATGAAAGAAATAAGGAATACTTATCTTTTGAGAAAAGTAGAAGCTCTCTCTTAACTTTGCATCAATCTAGTCATTGTGAGGGATTTCTTCAACTTATCAAAACAACTCAAGGACTTTCTAACAAAACATATTATATCTATAAACCCTAGAAATAAAAAACACATATTGATCATAGAGTCCAACATAATATAATCATTACAATACCTAAAATAATAACCTAAGCAATGGATATACAAGTAATAATATACCTAAATACTTAGTAGAATAAGTCATTGACTTTAGAATCTTCAGTTTTGGCCTCCTTTTGAGGATTATCATTAGTGGATTATGTATCTTCATCTCTTTCTCTTTTCGTATTCTTAGGATTATCAGGACATTGATTCTTATAACATCCCAAATTGTGACAATGATATCATTCTATTTTAGAAAGGTCAACCTTCCCATGATTTTTCTTTGACCTTTTGAATTTCTTGTTTCCTCCTTTCTTCTTCAAATGGGAAGAATAGGAATTTGAGGTATTTTCTTCATCTTCTTGCTTACCTCCCATCAAGGAAGAAGAGCTCCTTATTGCGTAAAGGAAGACCACATTTCCTCAAAGGAGGGAGAATTTTTCCAACTACTAATTCCATCTACAAAGGCATTCCAAGACTTTGGTAGTCCTAGAAGGGAAACAATCACGAGTTCCTTATTATGGGTTATTTCATAAAATTCTTGTATTTAATCTCTTATATAGGAAATTATTACAAATTAAGAGGACATTGTATTATCTTTGGTCATTTTTATAGTTCAAAGTTCATTATTTAGACTTGCCACTTGTTCAATATTCTTGATTGTAAATAAATTGGAGAGATCATCGTACATTTTATTTGAAGTATATAGTACGGATATGTAGGGAATCTAGTTGTCTTTAACTCCATCCACAATTATGCTCATCCCTATAATGGTATTTTCTTTGTATTTCTCTTTTCTAGCATCATTTCTAGGTTCTTGGAATTTTCCTTGTATTAATTCAAATAATTTATTCCTTACTAGGATGAGGTCCATCTTTATATTACATGCTCTAAAGTTAGAGGCTCTTAGCTGAGTGGTTGAGTTTAGTGATCAATGAGATATTATCAAAGAATGAAATTAGAAAAAATAATAACTGCTTCATGTTATTGATGCTACTAACATTGGTCCACAAATATCTAAATGTAATAGGCTTGGAATCCCATTGAACCTATGTTAGTTCCTCAAGAAAGTAGCATTGGCAAGATTGCTAAGTATGGACCCTTTACAAACATCATGTTGCTCAATACTAAAATTTGGAAGACCTATGACCATCTCCCTCAAAATAATAAACACCTTGTGATGGAAGTGCCACAAATTGAACAAGCTATCATTGTTATGCACCAAATATCGAATAGGTTCATCCTACAATCTGCATAGATTAGCTTCTTTACCCCCTATCATTTGAGCTATATTTAGGCCATAATAATTTAAACTAATGAAGACTTGTTGGCCCTTGAACTCCACTATAAAACCCTTATCCTCCATGATTGAAATTGAAAGAAACTTGTTGCGAAGACCTATAACAAACGAGACATCACCAAAATCTAAAGAATTACCTAACTCAAGCTAGAATGGAATAGTACCAAATCCCGCTATCAGGTACTTGGAATCATCATCAAATTCAACCTGTAGTCCTAAGTCTTGTTTCTTCAAACTAGAAATTAACTATGAGGACGATATCATATGTTGAGATGTTCCTTTATTCACATACCATGGATCTCTCATAATTTCACTAAAGGAAAGATATCATCGAGAAATCCTTCTCAAAATTTTCAATGAGCATGCTCATTTGAGATTTTCTAGAGATTGCTACTCACTTCCCTTTACCATTCTTCTTCTATAGATGTTGTGATGCACAATGATTGTTCTTATAAAATCAAAACACTTGATTTCATTTAATTCATTATTTCATTGCTATGAGGTTGACTCTACACCCCTTCCATTGTTAGAAAATAAAAAAGGAAGAAATATTTTTTATCTTGATAATTACTTGTGACTTATTTGAAATATTATTAACTTCTTTTTATGTTACTATGATCAAGAAACTACCAAAACATAATAGCATGAATATTAAAACAACGAGGTAGGATGTAGGCTCTCAACCAAGGCAAAACCCCTCTTCTAGGGGAAAATCTAAAAGATTTTATTTTCTTCTTTTTGAACCAAATAAAATGAGACAACCAAGACCCTTGACCAAGATAGAGACTTCCTTGAATCCACCAAGTCAGCCTCCCAATATAGTTCTTCCAACCAACTTATAATCAACAATAATTAACCTTCCTCAATACTCCATCAACCATATATTTCAGCTCTACTGCATCAAAATTTCAGCCTTAATGTATACATACAGTCTCGGCCCCTTCCTGCAACCTAGAATATCACACGTGTGAGATAGAAGCAAGAGAAAATGTGTTTCTTTGCTTTTTTATGGTCTTCCTTCCTTGATCTTAATGAAGTATGTTAGTATTGTTGTGCTAATTCCTCTTTCAGATTCTGTAAACAATGTCTTATATGTGCTTAAGGGTTTAAGTTCTCTTCCAAGTGATTGAGTCTCATGAATGATTTTTTAATGTTATTTTTATGAAAAAATTAATATAAAACAAATATTGAATAACAACAATTAAAAGTATAGTACATAACCATACAACACATCAACACAGGGATTTGATGAAGGATTTCACCCCTCCTAGGCTACATCTCCTTGGTCCAGCTTCCATGGCTTGTGCCTCTATATTATGCTCAAATTTGAAAAATGATGTGTTCGCATTGCTTTTCGGCTCCTGAAACTTGCACCAATGATTTCTGAATGCCCAAAAATGGTGTGCAATGGTAATATGGTGTGGCGGTGGCAAGGTGAAGGTCCCGTGTTTGACCCCCACCAACCCTTCTGGTATTCAAAAATAATTTTACTCCATGATGCGCGGGGGGGGGGGGGGGGCATGTGGTAGTCCCATGCTAAGCCACATGTCCTCTCCCCATTGGCACTTCTGAAAACCAATCACAAATTTCCAACACACCATAAAATTCAAACCAACTAGATGCTGCCACTTGGTAGTCCCACTTTCAACGAAGGAAATTGACCAAATTTGGCCCTGGCCAGTCAGTAGTACAGACTGTTGGCTAGGCTCCCTGTCATAATTTTTTTT
The DNA here is from genome assembly GCA_034641835.2 of Pinus albicaulis. NCBI lineage: Eukaryota > Viridiplantae > Streptophyta > Pinopsida > Pinales > Pinaceae > Pinus > Pinus albicaulis. The sequence goes on along the minus strand of CM076583.1, from coordinate 420,213,694 downwards.
CCTCTTTAGAAAAGTAAACATAACTCATTTCTGGGAGTATACAGAGTCCATTTCTTTAAAATGAATTACATCTGATTTAGAACGAGGAGCACTACGCGGTCATTCAGGTTTCGTGACATTCTAAGAACTTTGATTTTTGAGATTAATTCTAAGCAGCTTATCATTCCTCACCATTAGAAGCCTTTTGGACCCAAAAATCTCTTTCATTACTGAACATGTGGATGAGGGTATAGTTACCTCACCCTTCCAGTTTGAATCCACTAGAATTTTCCTAATTTCAACAATTTGAGATTTTCTTAAAAATTAATCCTTTTCCTTCATTTTGGATACCTTGTCTTGTTGTTGTACACAACATCATGCTGCAATTTCCCAGAATTTGTAGAACAACACTTTTTCCTTGAATAAAAAAATGTATTGTGTCCCCACCTCATTCGTCTATCAAAGGAAACTTGAAAACTGTCTCACCTCGCACACTGTTGACATGTCTATTTTTAGCTTGTCTTACTTTATACTTGTGTCAATGTTTGACCAAGTGTTTTTTCCATTTCCAAATACCATTTTGAAACCAAAAACAAGTACCTATGGAACCTATGCCTTCTTTTTCAAATTGTTTTTTCTCTTTCTCATTGACCTTTTCCCTCTCTTGCACCAACATCTTGTTTTGATCATTATTCAACATGGATGTGGACTGCTGCAAATATTTCTCATCTTGTTTACCTATTTTCAAAGGAAACATGTTAGAGATCTGAAACATCTTATTACAAAAATTATCAACTTCAAATAAATCATATTGATCATTTGATGCATCTTTTTGAATGGTCTCATTCAAAACATCACTATGCTTGAACATTATGTAATATCCGCAAATGGGAATACACAACAATGCTTGCTAAAATAACGCACTTCTTGGAAATATGTGCACTGAAATGAGTTTGCGGCTCCTGGATCCCTTACATTAGTGAATCTGAGGTCTATATCCAAAATGAGAGCAAAAACAAATCAAACTAGGTGTTGTAAACAAACCTCCCACCACCTAGTCAAGCTGAAAAACACCCTTAGAGAGGGGCTGCAACTATCTGCAACAAGTTGCTTCAGAAATAACACAGTTTTGATGAACATGAGCAGGAGGTCAATAATAAAGATAAAAAATTAAATATACAGTAGAAAATTAGATCCATAATGATTCTCTTACATTATACAGCAGAATATAGAAGACAAGAGAGAAAAAAATCTTCAGAAAAGAGGGCTGCAACACAAGTATTTACTGAAAATGGCTTAACAACATTATTTTATGGAGCTGCAGCAGCTGAATGTTACACTTCAGATATAGAGAAGATATATGTACAAAATATCAGATCCATTTCAGATCTGTACACTACAAAGGCTCTATTACAATATCCCCTTGGGGTTTTGATAAAATCATGCAATACAAAGAGTAGATCTGAGTTTAAAGTAGCATATCTACAATATTATTCATAAATTTCTGAAGATGTTTTACATTAGAAACAGATCAGATCTATACAGAACATGGATAAGCAAGCTAATCCATGGATCACAAAAGTGAAAGGCAAAGCCCAGCACCAGAGATCTCTTCTCGAAAAAGGGATCTAAACACCCTGCAAATCTTCCTCTGAAAATAACGCAGTCCTGGAAGGGAAACTGTGTTGTAGCCTGAAGCACTGAGTTGGCCTGCTGCCAAGATGTGAAATATCAGCTCCAAAGGTTCAGAACTCTCTTGCCCTTGGGATATAAGACTTTCCCAGTGAAAAGAGTGCCTGAAATGGCCTAGATCTGAGTAGATCTAACCTCCACTTGCTGCATCTTGTAAGGACAACCTAATCCTGAACATGATCAGTGCTGTAGTTGAAAGGTGAGCTTGGAAAAATGCCTGATATTGGATGAAATCAACAAGACTTCTCCAAGAAATCCTCAATGGAAGGGGTGGGATCCCTGCATAGGAACTTCCAAGTGCTCAGCAACACTATTCTCAGCTAAATAGCAGAGAATGGTATTTGTCTAAACAGACAAGATACTCAGAAAATATGCATAATCAAAAACCCTCTCTTGTTGCTCTTCTCTTTCTTTTATAAGATGAAGTCCTTGTCAAACCCTAAACCACCTCAATGAATTAGCTCCTTTCACATGAGGGGCCTCCATCTAAAACTGCGTTGTCCATCCATGAGGTACATTGCATCTAGACAACGTTGTGGATTTGGTCAAGTTGACCCAGTCTCATAGCTCAGACCCCTTTCACACCTGCAAGTGGTTTGTTTACATGGCCCAGATTTATCTCTGTTCATATGGGCATAGATTTATTCACTATTTTGAGGAGTTTTACATGTCCTCCTTTACTCATTTATTCATGCAACAGAAAATGGGACAAAAAATGTATATTCCTCTTAGCTTAGGTTAAGTAGGAATATTACACATTAACAAAGCCAAATTTTGACTTGTGTTCACTATTCTCTTCATTTCTCCTGCATGTATAAGAGAAAAATTTATCTTTTCTTGTGCGCTCTAACAATGTACTCAATTCCATTCTTTAAAAAGTGGTACTTATTCTCATTGAAATTAAATATTCCCCCCCCTATCATAAATATAAGGGCTTCCCAAAAAATACCTGAAATATCAAGTCGAACTACATCAATTTCAACTTCATCAAGAAAGTTTGAATTGATTTCAAACCTTAGGATGAAATTCCTTGTTACCTGCAAGTTTTCATTCTTGCATATCCAGCCTAAAAGATAAGGTCTTGGATGTGTAACAATTTCTAGATTTAACCTCTTAACTAATTCTTCAAAAATCAAATTAGCTTGAGAACCACTATAAAATAGTGTGACTATTTCAGTATGTTTTGAAGCAACTCTAATATGAAATATTTCTATTCATGTATCTTCATATTGAGTTACATTAGAATAACTTGAATAACTATTTCTTTCTATGTTATTACCTTTCAAACCCATTGTTTTAATCTTAGATTCATCTCCTGAATCTGAACCTATATCATGTTCAATGATTGCATTTGTTTTCTCGTTGTCTTTGGTTTTATGTCTGTTTGGTTTCAACTTTGGATGGAGTTTCCAACAATGGTATTCATCATGGCCACTCTTCGAAAAATGTTTACATGTGAGTTTCTCTTTCTCTATTTTAATAGAACCATTCTTTTTCCCTCTTCCATTAAACTTACCCTTTCCTTTACCTTCATACTTGAGAAAACTATCACTTTTCTCATCTGCACTATGTTTCCCTCTTGCTTCTAGATGTTTGGCTTGAACACAACCTCATCTAAGTTTTTGGGATTCAATGTGAGAATAGTATTTCTAAGATAGTTTTGCAAACCCCCAATATACTTTAGCAAAGTTTCTTGAGAAGATAAATTGACACCCAAAATAAGAGCTCTTCTCCTAAATTAATGAGTGTAATCTTCCACACTTTGACCTTTCAATTGTCTAAAATTCTGCCAATCCATAATGGCTTTTTGCATGTAAGCTACAGGGTAGAATTTCCTTTTAATGGCAACAATAAAATTAGACCAAGACATTAAGATCTTACCATGATTTTTGTTCTCATCTTGAGTCCTTTCCTCCCACCATACAATTGTTGTGCCCTCCATTATCAAGGAAGCTAATTGAATATTTATGTCATCCTCTTGAAGGTTCTAAATTTTGTAATAAACCTCCAATTGACGAATCCAATTATTCAACTTCTCTACATTCACTTCACCATTATACATCGGTAGTTCAAATTTGACATCAAGTTTAAGTAAGGGTGATTTACCAGTTCCTTTTGAAGTATGTGGATGAACAGATTGAAAGGTTGTGATAGTGGAGATGATGAAGAAGAAGGTGAAGATGGTGGTGTTGATGGTGGTTTCCTACCATCTCCATGGCCTCATCCTCCTGAAGAGCACTCTCTTCTTGGAGGCCTAGAAATTTCTCCTTGCATCCTTAAATTCCTCTCCTCATAGAGGACCTTAACCATCTTAGTGATATCAAAAAATAACTTTCTGACATGGGGGCTTCACTCAATCAACCTCTATCCTATCACATGCATTCATGGCATATTAAACAATACCCTTAATTTGACTACATATTGGAAAATACCCCTAAAAATCACATTATTTAACCCCATACCAATATGAACCCAATACACCTTCCCAATTTAAAAAACTTCTACTTCCACTAGATATTGTAGGTATCCATTTTTTTATTAACAATTTTTACACCCCTTTATATTTCTTCATTAACTTTGAGCTCCATTTTTTATACTTTTCAATATAAAAACCCTTTACCCCCTATATATGCCCCAATATATTATGCCATTTTTTCCTCAATATAAATCCACCAATGTGAACCCACATGGTATGGTATTTCTCCCCCAGTGCAATCTCTATGCTTTCTGAATGCTCTCTCATCTTCTATCATGTTAGGTTCTCCTTCCTGAGACGATCTCACTGAAGAATCAACTTCCACTTGAGGATGTGATGGTGTTGAATACTTTGGAAGCCTTGCACTTCTTCCTCTTGACCCAAATGCAGGGCTTTCAACTAGCTTCCCATATCCTCTTTTGAGTTTTAACCTCATAAGCATGAAACAAACTTAAAAACAATTACATCCCTTATTTCACAACAAAACCTAAATCTCTCATACCAAAAATGATTTGAATGAAGTATGTTAGTATTTTTGTGCTAATTCCTCTTTCAGATTCTGTAAACAATGTCTTACATGTGCTTAAGGGTTTAAGTTCTCTTGGAAGTAATTGAGTCTCATGAGTGATTTTTTATGTTATTTTTATGAACAAATTAACATAAAATAAAGACTAAAAATTAGCAGTTAAAAGTATATTACATCACCATACAACACATCAACACAAGGATTTGATGAAGGAGTACACCACTACTGGGATACATTTCCTTGGTCCAACTTCCATGCTCAAAGTTTCAAAATTATGTGTTTACAATGCTTTTATGCTCCTGAAACATGCACCAAAGAGTTCATAATGCCCAAAAAATGTCATTTAGCCTATTTATGGTCCTCATTTGGTCAAAAAATACAAAAGTTATGACCTTGTCTATTTTTTCCACAATTTCTGGCCTAAATTTAGCTCATTGAAGCTAAATTCGATTAGCTGCAGCTAAAACTGGCAGTTTCCCTAGGTTTGATGGACTATCAAACTATTCTGGATTAAATAAGTTTACCCGTATTAGCGCTTAAACCAACACTTTGGGGTTAATCTGGTATAATATTAATTAAGCGGGTTTAGGCCGTTAATTAACTATGGATTACAGGTTTTAATCTTCGCGCTTAAGAGTTAGTGCCCTCCAGTGCTCCACTAGTCACAGGTTGTGGTCATATGCATTAGGGGATGGCCCACTCTCCCCTCGATGGTATAGTTTATAAACCTCAAATATATGTTCAATGGTAATATAGTTAAGAACTAATTTATGGTGTGGAAGTGGCGTGTGGCACTGGAGGAATGGAGGTCTTGTGTTCGACCCCCACCATCCCTTTTGGTCTTCAATGATAATTTCACTCCACCATTGGGGGGGGGGGGGACCGTGGCAGCCCCAAGCAGAGCCACGTGTCCTCTCCCCATTGTCCCTTTCGAAAACTAATCAGAAATTTCCAACACACCATAAAATTTGAACCAACCATATGCTCCCACTTGGAAGTCCCACATTCAACGAAGGAAATTGACCAAATTTGACCCTACCTAGTTAGCATGCCATGTTAGTGCTACAGACTTCTGACTGGGCTCCCTTTCATCATTTTTCTTGCATGTTTAGCAAAGCAAACATAACTCATTTCTAGGAGGATACAGAGTCCATTTCGTGCGAAATGAATTATGTCAGATTCAGAATGACGTGAACTACACGGTTGTTCAGGTTTTGTGACATTTTGAGAAATTTTGTTTTTGAACTTAATTCTGAGAACCTGATCATTTCTTCACTAGGTTTTTTCTTCTTCTTCAAGCCTTTTTCACCTCCTTTTCGTGCCTTCACACTCCCTTTCAATTGCCAATCAAACTTCACTTGGATGGATGTTAAAAGAGGATGAATTACAATGCTTTTATAGTCTTTTTGTGTGATCAAATTCCTTCAATAAGGCCGAATTTTCTTCTTCTAAGGTTGACTTGGTGGAGGAGGTATTAAAGACCAATTTTCATAAAATATTTTTTCTTTCTTTAACATAATAAGCCCAAGGGTCTAGGACAAGATGAACAATAAAATGACTCAAGACTGAAATACTAAATTAACTCAATCGATTATTTGACCTAGAAACACCATAAATAAAGCATGAAACCCATGCTTATAAATAAATTTTCTTTGACAGTAAAATTTATTTTTATTTCTTTTCAGAAATACATAAGAATTGCATTAGACAACAATTATGAAGACTGATAGTAGTTAATTTCTCGACACTCCCTCTTAACTAGGGAGGTATTCATAATTTTTCAACTGATATAAGGTTTACCTCAATTTGAAATGTTCCAGGAAGACTACAAAAAAAATGTAATGCTAGGGATACCGAAATTTCCAAGGTATACTCCCAATAGGGACAAAGTTGTCATCAAGGAAACTTTCCACTATAGGTACCATTAGGCTACAACCCTAGTATCAATCCAACTGGATATAGATACCATATAGACCACAATTCCAAGAAACCAACCCCTAGAAAGATCTAGGTATAATCAAGGTCAAGACTAAAAAGAAGCTTCATAAGACCAATATACCCGCCCACACCAGGATCGAAACATCATCAAAGCCAAACTATAACTGAGATCTCAACACCAACCAAGCCAATATGTCCTCCAAAGTACCATCATATGAGAATTTTTATGGTACTCATCTCTCCCTCTAAACCAAATCATAAAAATCCACCAATCCAAGCATGCTTCATCAAACATTCAAACTTCTTAGGAAGAGATCAACACATCAACTACTTTTTCATTCATATGAACATATGGTAGCCTCACGACCCTAGTAACTTCAAATATATTGGTTCTTATTACCGATATGTTAGCACAATATATGGGGTCCTCAATCGTTCTAATGTTTCTTATGTAATCCAAATATATCCAAACAAATCTCGGCAGAACATTCCTTCTACAATTTTATGAGCAACACCAAACTCAGCTTCAACACTACTCATAACAACTGAATCTTATTCTCAAAACATCAATACCAACAATGAATTATCTATTCTCTGATCTCATTTTCTCCTTACTATATGTAAGGCTGACACATCATGTCCTCCCTCTCAATTATGGAGGATATACACTTTCCTTCATCCAAGCTCTTCTTTAACTAGGGGGATAATTTATCAACAAATTTATTCTTCCAACTACATAAGTTTTTCTTTTTCCATTAGCATATCATTGGAGAACTTCGACCTTCCAAAACTTCATTCTTTATCTTCATATGGCGACAAGGTTATCTTTCAAACATAAATGCAATCTTCAATGTTATCAGGGTTCTTTCAACTCCTTCTATCATCGAAAGGACATAATCAAGTATGAGATAAGCATATCTCTTTGCAACCTCTTGAAAACTATGTGCTTGCAAATCTCAACAACATGTACAACCAGGCACACAAATATAAAAGGGCATGAAATTAAATTTATTAATATAATTTTATGACAATGAGAGCATCTAGGGTTAAGAAAATAAACCTTGGATATTTAAAGCCTAAACCTTGTTAGGGTTTCAATTATAATAAATCATTATACCTAGGGTTACACTTTTATGCCCTAGACTCTTACAACAACCTTTGCTAGGGTTTTTTCAGAAACCTTAAATATCCAATGCTTAAATCGAGTTAGAGTTTTAATCATATTGGAACCATATAGGGTTTACATTTGAAATCCTAGAATCTTATTTCAACTTTTACTAGGTATTTTATCATAAATCCTAGATTAAATCATCAAACCATAAATAGCTAGGGTTATATCGTATGTCCCTAGATACTAGAAAAAAAAACCTAAAAATCAAAAGGTTAGCATTTCATCAAATCTAACAAATAAAAAAATATAGTTATTACAAGGGTTGAATTAACATTAACAAAATAATATTTACGTTTCCATAGAAAAACCCTAGACATGAGAGAATTATCAATATAAATAAAAATTATCGCACCTTCTTTTATGATAAGGATTTGTTGAAAATATTATGAATTTAAGAATATTTTGAGTTTCTCTCTTTACAAACCTTGAAGAGGGCTTTGTTTGCAACAAATTTTCTGAAGTCTTCCTTTTGGAGGCTCCATCTAAATGTAACCACAATACTTTTTTCTTTAGAATATACTTGCAATCCTTCTTCCAAAGAAAACACAAATAAAGTATTGTAATAAAGCATTAAAAATAAAGAAAAATATTTATAGAGGGAATCAACAAAATGATTAAAGAAATAAGGAATACTTGTCTTTTAAGAAAAGTAGAAGCTCCCTCTTAACTTTGCATCAATCCAGTCATTGTGAGGGATTTATTCAACTTATCAAAACAAATCAAGGACTTTCTAATAGAAAATATTAGATATATAAACCCTAGAAATAAAAAATACAGATTGATCCTAGATTCAACCATAAGAAAAACTTTATAGACCTAAAAATAATAACATATACTATCAGTGAAGGATATACAAGGGATAATATCCCTAAAGACTTAATAGAATAAGTACTTGACTTCAAAATCTTTAGTTTTGGCCTCCTTTTGAGGATTATCATTAGTGGAAATTGTAGTTTATCTCTTTCTCTCTTCTTATTCTTAGGACTATCACGACACTGATTCTTATAATATCCCATTTTGTGACAATGATAACATTCTATTTTAGAAAGATCAATCTTCCCATGATTTTTCTTTTACCTTTTGAATTTCTTGATTCCTCTTTTCTTCTTGAAATGGGCAGAATAGGCATTTGAGGTATTTTCTTCATCCTCTTTCTTACCCCCTATAATTGAAAGATGAGATTCTTCTTGCATGTAGACACACTACATTTATTCAAAGGAGGGATAATTTTTCCAACTACTAATTGCAGATACAAAGGCATTCAAATACTTTAGTAGTCCTAGAACAACAACAATCACAAGTTCCTTATTAGGGATTTTTTCATCAATTGCTTGTATTTAAACTATTATATGGGCAACTATTACAAATTAAGAAGACACTATGTCATCTTTGGTCATTTTGACAATTGAAAGTCCATTCTTTAGACTTGCCACTTGTCGAATATTCTTGATTGTAAATAACTTGGAGAGAGCATCATAAATTTTCTTTGAATTTTCTAGCATGCATATGTAGGGAATCTAGTTGTCTTTATCTCCATCCATAATTATGCCCACTGCTATAATATGATTTTCCTTTTATTTCTCTTTTCTAGCATCATCTATACGTTCTCTAACTTTTCCTTGTACTAGTTCCAATACTTTATTCCTTTCAAGGATGGGGTCCATCCTTATATTTGATGCTACAAAGTTAGAGGCTCGTTGAAGTTTATTTTTAGATTTCATTGATGAAGCCATAGGTAAACTTGTCAATTTCACTCTTGATGAATTATAGATATCTTTGTTTCCTTCAATATTTTTTCTTCTTCAAGCTACCTTATATGATACTTCAAGTCTTTCTTCCTCCTTGAAACTTATTTTGAACCCTTCCTTAAGATGTGGAGAGCTATTGACCTTCAAGCTTCCTTTTTCTTCTTCTCTTTCGTCTTAACTCTGAAAGCATGCTATAAAATCAGAAAGGAAGAAATATTTTCTTATCTTTATAACTACTTGTTATTTTTTTGCAATCTTATTAACCTACTTTTATGTCTTATTTTATCTTTTTATCATCAAGAAACTATCAAAACATAAATGCACAAAGATACAAACAAAAATGAGATAGGATGTAGGCTCTTAGCGAGGGTAAAACTCGTCTTCTATGGGGAAAACAAATATTTCACTTTTATTCTTTTAGAACCAAATCAAATGAAAAAACCAATACCCTTAATCGAGACAAATACCTCTTCCAATCGACCAAGTAAGCCCCCCAAAATAGTTCTTCCAACTAACTTCTAATCAAGTCAACCTTCTTAAAGACTACCTCAAACATAAATTTCATCCATACTACATCAATATTTTCCCCTTACTATAGAATTTCCATTTCATCCCCTTCCTGCAACCTAGAGCTCACACGTGTGAGCTAGAAACAAGATAAAATATGTATATTTCCTTCGCTAGGTTTTCTTCTCCTTCTTCAAGCCTTTTTTACCTACTTATCTTTCCTTCACACACCCTTTAATTTATAGATCAAAATTCACTTGGATGGATTCTCAAATAGGTCGAATTGTAATACTTTTATAGCCTTTCTATGTGGTCAAATTCCTTCATTAAGGCTGACTTGTTGGAGGAGGTACAAAAGACAAATTTTATAAAATAATTTTTATTTCTTTGACATAATAAGCCCAAGAAGGGTCTAGGACAATATGACAAGGACAATGACTGAAGACACAAATCCTAGAAGCACTCAATTAGTGTTTTGACCTAGAACATAATAAATAAAGCATGAAACCCATGCTTATAAATCATTTTTCTTTCACAATAATTTTTCTTTTGATAAATACATCATAATTACATTTTAAAAAAATTATGAAGACAAATACTAGTTACATTTCTCAACATCCCTTACCATTTATAATTCCTTTACCTATGCCCTTATGAATAACCAAGTAGAGTTAGGTCATAACCACCATTCTTATTAACTTCTGACTCCATCCAAGTCTCCTCTTGGATACAATCATCACAAATACTCTCAAATTCAAGAAGGTTTTCCCAAGCACAAATACCTTTGAAAAATAATTTTCATGATGCTAGGAAGCCATTCAATGCCATATTTAATAGATCTACAACTTTCATCCCAACCACTATAAGATAATCATGAATCTATGTGATCTCCATAAGGTAACTGCTGATTGTTCTTGATTTATTCGTATTTATGGTTCTGAACTTGTTTTGCAATAACACCTTCATGTTTATGTTATAACTCTAGAAAATATCAACTAGGACATCAAACATCTATTTCACCATAGTCTCTATTACCCATCCATATACATGGGTAGCACTACGAAAAAAATTCTCGTAAGATGTTAATTTCTTGCCAAAGACCTCAAATGATCTTAAGATAGAAAATTATCAGATGCTTCTCACCCATACATTAGTTAGCTCATCCATTTGACAAGTTTTCTCACTAGATGATGGGATGTCAATGACCATGAGGTATACTAGCCATTGTCTCATACAAATAGCTTACATTTAATGTTATAAGGGCATCTAAGTAAGGATCACAGGTTGAAATTAGGTAATGAATCATTGTGCTTAGAATTTGTACTTGTTTACTCATTTAATCTTGGTAGTCATCTTCCTAGTCGAGTGTATTGCTTAGGGTTTTTCCATTATTTAGTAGAGGAATGAATAAGAGCCCTTGATTGATGTGGCATGTCCATATCCTTGCATACTTGAAATGTACCTTTGTCTTTAATTTTTTATCCCTTATTTTGTTTGGTTTTTGTTAGTCCCTCATATTGGTTCCCTTCTTGCCTCATTCAATGAAAAGAGGGGCTTGGAAATTGCCTATAGGTTGATTGAGTTGCAAAAAGGAAGATATATAAAAGCATATGAAAATTTTCAAACTGCAAAAGAATGGTAAGGGATGATTGTGAAAATCCAATTTAACTTGACCTCTATCCTCTCATGTGAGGGAATCATCATAGACCCATGTTTATCATGCCTATCAAAGTAAAATGGACTTATGAAAATGTTCGAACTCGGATTAGAAATAAACCATGTCATTCTAAAATTGGTCTTAAATGAAATCAATAAAATCTTGCTAAGAAAGACAAATCAAAGGAAGAAAAAAGGCTAAGTAAATGGTGGACAAAGTAGTGTTAAGGAAAGGTTAACTCAAGTAGATGAAAAAAATCCCTCCACAAAGGTGCCTATGAATGAAAGTATAACATAAACTAATATAATACTATGACACCTCTCATGAAGTAAACGAAAAACCCTGTAACTTATCACACGCACCTATTGATTGAAGGGTCAGCCTAGAAATTGTTCCTCTCCCCAAGTTTGAAAGAATCTGATAGGGGCTTTTGATGATCCTTCATACCTAAAATTCGAAATTTGTATGATGTCCTAAGCTAATTTTAAATTTGAAAAAGAGTTTTTTTGTGATATACTTACATGATTTTAATATTAAATATGGACCAATTTTTATGCTTCATGACTCTTGTGACCATGCTACTTGATCTTACTTTTTTCTTTGAGCTCATGCTTAATGATGATCTAGACTTATCCATAGTCCTTTGGAGGATGTTGATGATGCTTGGCTCGTACCTCTTGGACATTGATGTGCTTCACTCATACCTTTGACATTGCACCCTATTGATGTGTGTTGAGCTTGATGATGATTTAGCATACACCATTGGATACTCTTACACCTATAACAAATTAGATGTTGTCTACTGGAGCTAGGACATTTCTCCTAGATAATGACATGGTACCCTAGATGATGACGTAGGCTAGCGAGAGCATTTTTGGATAATTGGAGGTGACTTTTGGGCTAGGAAATGCCCCCTTTATGAGGAGATTCACCTTTTCATGATGAGACATGACATTTGGGTTACTTTTAGCCCTATTTTTATGATGAAGTCACCTTTGGAAACACTTTAATTCGCACGTGTGGGTTAATTTGAGGATTTTTATTTTGTTTTAGCATTGATGAAGCTATTTTGGATATCAACTTGATGACCTATCCACCTTGTATTTAAGAATTTATGTTTTTAGGAAATTTAGCGCTGATTTGGAGTAAATTTCTTAGTTACTCTCATATAAATAGGGAGAAATCCATTCCAATTGATATTGGCCACCCTTGAGACACATACATCTTGGATTACATAGCTTTTATTTTTGCTCCTTAGGGGAATTTTGAAGTATAAAATGGGCCTCCTAAGGAAATTATAAAATAATAGTGGAAATAATAAAATAATATTTGATTACATCATCAAATTTTAGAGGAAAAAAATAAAAAACTACTTTTTCAACTCGTATTTCAACTTATCTCCCAAATGTTTTACTCAAATTTCGAGCAGGAGTACTCTTTGGATGAAAAATTGAATTCCTCATCCAAGGAGTACCCATGTTACATACTTTTGATGGATCTTGCTACATGAAAAATGATAAATACATGATAAACGTGATTGTAATCATATTTTTTCATGTATTTCTCATTTTTCGTATAGCAAGGTCCATTGAAAGTAGTCAAGACGGGTACTCCTCGGACGCAGAATTAAATTTTTCATCCAACAAATAGTCCCACTCGAAATTTGGGTAAAAACGTTGGGAGATAAGTTGAAAATACGAGTTGAAAATTAGTTTTATTATTTTATTATTTTTTAATATTTGTACTCTTTTACTTAAAAAATGGTTAATCATCCCCCATGGTTGAAATCATCATCTTGAATCTTATTGTTTCTTATAAATTTTATTTTGGTTGTACATTTTTCTGAGGAGGCCCATTTTAGACCTCAAAAATCCCCTAATGATAGAGCACTAATTGAACAACTTGGTTGGGGACTTCTTTAGATGTGGATTTGATTTATTTTCATGGATTTTTATTGTGAAACTTGGATGAATGCATGGAAAAGTTATCGGGTTAACTTCTTTATTCTTGGTTTCATGTTTTATTGGATGGAGGATGCACGTATTAATGGTGTTAGAAGGATATTTCTCTCATGATCTCTGTTAAACTCACCCTTCTTCCAAGACTTACTATTTTTGAAAATTTGAGACTCAAGCCCTACAATAAGTATGCTAACTTTCCCTAGTTCTTTTGAATCAAGTTTTCTACGCTTAATGTTTCCCTAAGTTTGTATGTTCCTAGACTCTATTAGCCCCAAATAAAAAAGGAACTAGTCCTGACTCTTGTCACAATCTTTAAAACCCTAGAATCCTTTTTTATTTTGTTCTAGAGTAAATTAGGGTTTATGTCCAACGAAATCATACATTAGGGTTAGGTTTTTTTTATAATTAATTGGACAAAAATTTCATTTTACATTATTTTCCAACCCTAATTTAGGGCTGACATCTACGGTTTTAGTGTTGTTATGTCTTTAAAACATAGAAAATTTGTTGCAATTTATTCATTATCTTAGCCTTAATTTTACATTATTTATCATAATATTTTGGGATTGGTTCTCTTGTTATTATAAACTATTACATTTTTGCAATTTATTATTTTAAAAAGATAATTTTTAATAATCTTCCCTAATTCCTATTCTTATTCTTGTGTGGAATTCATTGTAGAAACCTTAGGGGTAATTGTTGCATTTGACTCATAAGATCTAATTCATGTTCGTATCCTCTAGTAGAAGTCATTGTAGAACCCTTGGGGGACACTTAAATTGATGTAATTGGATCATTTTATTCCTAATATTTACTAGGGAAACCTCCCTTGTTGGATTCCATCACTAAAATAGGGGGAGTTGGTGACAGTTATGACACTCCCATTGTTTCACTTGATCTAGGTTTCTTTGCACTAAGGTGCTATTTTTGTTATAAAATTATTTTTAGATACATGATAAATTAGATAGTCCTTTATGAAATCCAAGATCATTTTCTTGGCCTTCACTTCCTTTTTTTTTTTTGCGTTCCCAAGTTCTCTGAATTTGTAGGCAGAGTCCCAATGTCCTTGACAATATCTCAAAAACCATTCTCTTTAAGTAAGTGTGTAACCCTAATTTTCCATGCTATGAAGTTCAATGCACCATCCAATGTTCTCAAACCAAAGGCCTCTTGCTATCTATGAGATCTATTGCAAAATATCCCAAATAAAAAAATAGAACTTCAAAATTATTTTACTTTTGATCCTTCTATCCCACAATAGATTTATTGTTGCAAATCCCTAATAATCTCAATGAAATTTGAGGATCTAAAATAAATTTCATACCATGGAATAAATCACACTAGCTGGAAAATAATCAGCGGAATCATAAAAATTTATTTTCCACATAGGTAGGTAATTGCTCCTTCAAATAAGATTTTCATTCCTTAAAAAAACTTACAAGGAAACCTTCAGATGCTGAATGTTTTATCAAAGAATCTATTTTAGGGTTTCTCCTAGTCCAATTCATGCATGACATTCAGTTGTAGACTCAACTGCTGAATATAAGACATTCATGTTTTACTAAATTAAATTAAAAAAATTAATTATTTTTCTAAAAATAAAAGTACTTTTTCAAAAATATCTTAAACACCCACCAAAAGAAGCATTTACTAGTGAGAAAAATATATGAGTAACCAGAGGTATCCCTTTTTCATGTTTTTAGTTCTCTTGTGTATATTCATATTCCTCATGAGAAGAGATGTAAATTTGAACCTTTTAACATAAGAGATATCTTTTTTGGATACTCTGAGTCATTGAAGGCTCTGTAGATCTATCTTCCATCACAACAGAAGGCATTGGTAAGTTGAAATGTTTTAGTACTACCCAATTCAACTAGATAGTAGAGATGGCTTACTTGGACGTTGTGGAAGTCACAAGAACAAGTGGTAGCACCTAAATCTACATTTTGGTTGAGTAATCCTCCTAAGAAGTTTCCAACTTATATTGCATTACTTATATTTTATATTACCGAACCTTTAGCTATAAGGAAGAAACCGAAGAGAAAATTTCACAGAGATTGATGTCTGCGAGACAATTCAAAAACCCACTATGGAAATTCATGATTGGTTTTGAGTAAGTAGTTGTTGATAAAGTCTTCCCTGAACAAGGGAAGTTCTCCTTGAAGAATGTGGAGGTTTGAGGTGTTCATAGAGAAATTTGGTTTGGCGGAAAAAATTTTCCTTGCAAAGAGGGAGTGGTAGTTTTACATGTTTCTTTTGTCATTGGTCTTCTTCAACACCAACATTAGATTCCGTAACATTATATTCTTCAGTAGCAACATATTCTCCAGCAGCATATCTTTTAGCAGTTTTAGTAGACTGGCACACTCAACAGAATTAGTGACGCCTTATTTGCTATGCAGATTGTAGTGGATGTTGTGGGTGCATGTTTGAAATTACACCATAGAAGCTTCAGTGAGGGCACAACATCAGTGATGGGCATTTAGATATAGAGGTGCATGCATGCATGTGCTGGATTTATATTTGTTATCTTTAGAGTGTTGGATGTTCCTTATTTACAATGTTATTTTATTTTGAGTTCTTTTTTCTCTCAAGTGTTTTTTTTGAGTTAGAAAAAGCATAATCCTAGAATAGTTTTCTAGGTTTAGACTAGGTTCCTAGTTAGAGGGAGTGAAATTTTACAAAATTGCATTGCATGGTGGTTGATCTATTCTAGGAGGGAAGGCATTCTAAGATAGTGACATAATTTAGTGGCAGTGGGTGTTTTATTTTTAGGAAAATTAATCTTACAAACTAGGGCCATTACCTTAGGAGATTAGAGTTTTACTTTTGTGGGTGTTTTATTTATAGGAAAAGTAATCTTAAAAAGTAGGGCCATTACCTTAGGAGATTAGGGATTTACTTTTGACATAGTCATAGGAGACACTCTTTTTAGTGTATTTACATTCATTCTTACCCTAGACCTCTCCTCTTTGATAAAGGATGGTAGATAGATAGGTTGAACCATTGGTATGTGTCTTGGATATGAGTGAGTTTGACAGTTGGTGGGTGTTTATTTATAAGAAAATTAATGTTACAAAGTAGGGGCACTACCTGAGGAGATTAGGGTTTTACTTTTTACAGAGTCATAGGAGACACTCTTCATAGTGTATTTACATGCATTCTTTCCCTATACCTCTCCTTTTCTATGAAGGGTAGATAGATAGGGCAAACCATGGGTATGTGTCTTAGATATGAGTGAGATTGACACTTGGGTTTTGAGGTATTGTCATTTATGTTTTTTGAGTTAATAGAGGAGAAGTGATTGGTTTTATTCTCCGAGCATAGATCCATGTTAACTTTGGATCTCCCATTTAAATATCTCAAGACGCAGAGCTACTTTTGAATGCAAGACTTGAGGAAAGGTTTGCACCTCCCCAGATTTGATTCCTCTGGGTGCTTGGTGGATCAGAAGATGATTTATGCTAATGCCTTATAATATTACTTATATTTATATAATTTCACATATTTATACATAGAAATATTCTTATTTTTAATTTCATTAAAACCATGATAATACATATAGTTATAGTTACATATACATGCAACATTTTCCTTTGACATGTTTTATATTTTTTAATTTAATTTTTTTATGTGATATGCATAGCATTGATGATATATATAAATAAAGAAATAAATATATGTGTGTGTGTGTGTGTGTGTTTATTAATTAAATTTATATGTGAAGTTATGAAATATAATGATTATATATAGATATATATATATATATAATCATATTTCATAAATGTCACAATATATATATATATATATATATATATATATATATATATATATATATATAATCATATTTCATAAATGTCACAAATGGTCTTGTTACAACAAGTCTCAAATGAATCCATGCAATTGGAGAAAAAAATTGTTCACCAAACCACTGAAACTAAAATCCTTTGACATTTTTGAACATTTAATTAATAATCATATAAAAACTTAATAAATCTAATGAATAAATTTTTTGAAATACTCCCAACTACCGCCATGAATAAAATTTGCAGCAACCCACACTTCAATTGAATTTTGTTGCAGGGAAGGACAAAAGCCGAGGTTTCAAATCCGCACGCGTTCTCACGCAAAATCCAGAAACATATTACCCGATCCTAACTCTATGTTTAATTCCTTATCCGTCGTATTCACCTAACTTTTTTTCCCACAGTTCATATCCCAGAAGATTTAAGCTTTACCTCTTAACGCTTAAATCAAACTTATATTTCCGCCAATGCGACTTGGTGGGACCAATCATACCTTATTGCATTACCAAAACCACATGGAAAACTTTGTATTTTTACCATTCCTTACCTTTCACCTTTTCGCACATCTTATCCCTTACCATTAATGCTCCGTCCGAAAGCATTTCGATGGTGTGATGTGACATTCTCATCACACATTGCAATCAAAACATATTATGTTTTCCGATAAAGTTGTGGCAGGTTATTTTCTGTCTATTGTGATGCGATATCGTCATCACACATCGCAATCGCAAATGTTTAAGTTTTCCAGTTAAGTCTCCGCAAGTTAAAAGTCTTAAGTTGTGATGCGATCGCACATTACACATCTCAAATCTCAGGAGGATAGTGCCAAGTTAGTTGCTAACACCGCCAAAGTATGATTTACGATATCAACATGGATGCGATATCGCTCACAGCCGAAACTTAAAGACTTTCAAGTTCGGCGTAAAAGGCTCTTTGCGCTGTGGTTAATGAAGAAATCCAAAACATGACAGAAGGATGTTTGGTTGTTACACGTCCGGTACAGCATTGAATTACCATCTAATTGGAAGCTCTGCCATTTTGTATTAAGTAGGATGTTTTCATATGTATCAGATAGAGATGAAAAATAATGTATGGTGAAACCTGTTGAAGCAGAAGAATGAAATAGAACTCTCTTTGGTTTTTTTTCTCTCTGTGTATATTTATGCTGTCATTGATTTTAATTCCGCATTCTGCGTAAACTATTTTATGCTTCTCTATTTCGTGTATTTTCTTGACATAACATCAGAGCATACCAGATTTTCCAACATGGCATCAGAGCATTCATTGGAAATTTCAACATGGTATTAGAGCAGGTCTAGGCTCTTAGTGAAATAATGATCTCTTTACTGAAGAAGCTGAAAGGTTGTTTTAAGAAGCGGATTCTCCAATAGTGAGAAGGTTTTTTTACACATTCAAGATGGTAGCAACAGGCACAAGCCTGACTAATCCACAAATACCACAGTTCAATGGTAAAAACTATGATTATTGGGCCATTACAATGAAGGCCCTGTTTGCTTCACAATATATTTGGGAGTTGGTGGAGAATGGTTTCCAAGAAACAACAGATGCAGCAGCATATAATGCTTTGACACAAGAAGAAAGAGATTTGTTGACGAAAAATAAGAAGAAGGACTCCAAATCCCTCTTCTATATTTTCCCAAGGGTTGCAGCAGTAATGAAATCTAAGGAGGCATGGGATACCCTCCAAACAACCTACCAAGGCATGGTAAAGGTGAAGACAACAAAACTTCAAATGTTGAGAAGAGATTTTGAAACTCTTTGTATGAAAGAGTCTAATAATAAAGACTCATTATTTACACATGTGATTCGGTTGGTTACCCAAATTAGGTCTCATGGAGAGACACTTGAATAAAGGAGAATAGTTGAGAGAGTCTTAATAAGTCTACCATCAAGGTTTTATGCCATAGTTGTGGCCGTAGAATAGACAAAGGATCCCTCATAGTTTTCAGTGGATGAGCTTCATATATCATAGATTTCTCATGCGAACAGACTAAACAGAGCAACAAAATCCTCATTGGAGCATGAATTTAAGACACAAATGTCTTTTGGTCAAGGTAGAGGTCAAGGAAGCTCAAAATATCGAGGAAGAGGAAGAATCCCACACAGAGGTGGAAGAAGAAACCCTACAAGCACAAGTGGAAGGGGAAGCAATCAGAATCCAAGCCAAGGCTCAAGCCAAAATCAAGCACAATGACAGAGGTATGATAAATCTCATGTCCAATGTCATTATTGCAAAAAGTATGGTCGTTATGAAAATGAATGTAAAAAAAATAAAAATGACATGGGTAGTAAACCTAGTGTAAATTTCACAAAAGAAAATCAGAACCATGGTAGCAGGCTTTTAGCTTGTAATGTAGCACAAGAAAAATAAGAAGATATATGGTTCTTAGATTGAGGGTGTAGCAACCACATGACTGGAAACATAACATTTTTTTCCAATCTAGATGAAAGTGTAAGATATGAAGTGACAACGGGGACTAATAGCAAGGTCTTTGTCATGGGGAAAGGAAGAGCAAACATTTTGACAAAGAAGGGAGAGAAGAAGTGTGTCCCAGATGTCTATTATGTCCTTGGTTTGAAATCTAACATTCTAAGCATTGGAAAACTCATGAAAAAGGGATGCAATGTGTTTTTTTAAAATGATGTGTGCACAATCATGGATAAACCTCCAAGTAGACAACTCACTGCAAAAGTGCATATGACAAGGAATAGAATATTTCCTCTCAAGATCAGATCAGAATTGAAGGAAGGAGGTGTTATAGCAGCTTTAACACAAGAAATCTTTCAATAAGAAGTTAAATATGAGAACTGGGTATGGCATTTGAGATTTGGTCATCTCAATTTCGAAGGTTTGAATTGTTGCATAGGAAAGGCATGGTAAAGGGATTACCACTCATAGAGAGACCATACAACCTATGTGAAGGTTGAATCTTGGGAAAACAACACAGAGAATCATTTCCAGCAGGAAAGAGTATAAGGGCAAAGGCACCTTTGGATATTGTCCACCCAGATTTATGTGGACCAATACAAACACTATCATTAGGTAGCAATCACTATATCTTGACATTTATAGATGATTACACAAGGAAGACATGGGTATTTTTCTAAAATAGAAAAGTGAATTGTTTTAATAGTTCTTCCACTATAAATCTCTTGTTGAGAAGCAAAGTGGACACTACATAAAAGTGTTGAGAAATGATAGAGGTCGAGAGTATATCTCCAAAGAATTCCTATGTTACTGCAGGGAGCATGGGATTCACATGTAATTTACCACAAAGTATACACCTCACCAAAATGGTGTAGCAGAAAGAAAGAATAGGAAAATCATGGACATGACAAGAAGCAAGTTGAAGGCAAAGAATTTTCTAAATGAGTATTGGACAAAAGATGTCTCTTGTGAAGCATATATCATAAATAGACGTCGAACCAAAATTGTGATGAACAGAGTTCCAGAAGAAGGATGGAGTGGAACAAAGAAATTTGTCACTCACATGAGAGTGTTTGGATGTGTGGCATATCCACATGTCCCAGATCAGTTAAAGAAGAAGATGGACAGCAAGGGGGAGAAATGTATATTTCTTGGATATAGTGTTGAATCCAAGGCTTACAAGCTCTATAATCCATCAACCAAGAAAGTAATAATCAACAAAGATGTTTAGTTCATCGAATAAGAAGCATGGGATGGAATTTTAGAGAAGGCAATAAATGTGAAGACATTTATGTTGGGAAAAATACTGAGAGGGGGGGTGAATCAGTATTTACTGCATATTCAAAACTTTTACCTTTTCTTGCTTCTAAAACCCATACGCTACTTTCCTGAAACAGACTCGCGTATATACGCAGATACCCTTTATGAAACTTGCGTATACACAGATATCTAATTATGTTATTAGATCTTCACTTAAATCATTCCATAATTCATTCATCAGATGTTTAATAAACAGTAAACATGAACAGTAAGAGAAGAATAAATTATCACACAAAGCATCACACATGAACACCAGGATTTTTAGGTGGAAACCCAAGTCGGGAGAAAACCACCGCTGCCGTTGCTCAGCCTTCAATCTTTTATTATAGAGAAAACATCTTACAACATATGTGCTGGTGCAAACTCCTACCAGCACGCAGGCACCCACCTACGCTCGTTTACCAGCCTCTCCTAGAAGGGAGCTCCAACCCCCTGACTCGTTTACCAGCCTCTCCTGGAAGGGAGCTACGACCCCCTGATCTCGTTTACCAGCCTCACCTGGAAGGGAGCTACAACCCCCTGACTGAAGGCTACAACCCTCAGCACCACTTTGGACCACGTTTCATCAATTTTCACACTAGATCCAACAACTTCAAAAGAACACAACTTGTAGGCCACTTTTCATCATATTTTCAGACTCGACCCTCTCCATAGTTTTAAGCTCAGCAGCACATCAGAACAGATCAGTCATTTCTTACCACAGATTTCAGCAAACCCTAGTTTGCATACGCGCTTTCCTTCCACTGATGTCGTGTATATATGCGCTTCCATTTACAAAAACCCGTGTATACTTCAGTACAATTATAGATCCAATTTCATTGCTCATACGCGCTTTTTCTTCAGCGAAGACGCGTATATACGCGCTTCCTCTTCGGCGAACTAGCGTATGGTTCTTCAAAGATTTTAGGTCATTGCCTTTCTTCAGAACAAGTACATCACTTCAGATTTACCTTTTACTTTAGACAGATGTTCGCCTCATCACAGATCTAATCATTCCATAAATAGATTTAGCAAATACAAGTATATTTCAGATCTAGATCTCCTTCTTCATCATTGGTGCATCATAGACACAAATCTATCATCAAACCATTACCCTATCCATGCAGATATACTTCACAGAGAAGTATTCATTCAAGCTCATACATCTTGCACCCACACTCATGATTTGCACAAATGAATTTCTTCTCTTTATATAGGTTTTCCCTTTTTCAATACCATGAGCCCCTTTTTCAATACCATGAGCCAAAACAATACCATGAGCCCATTTTTCAATACCATGAGCCAAAACAATACCATGAGCCAAACAATATTACATCCGATGGTATTCCTGGATGGGTCATTTAGATGAATCATTACCCAATACAATGGGTCAATACCATGGTGATTACCCTTGGTTTTGCACTTTATGAGCGCTTTTGCCCATACGCGACTTGGCACATTGTTTCCCGCGTGCATACGCGACTTCTCCTAGGCAAATCCGTGTATGCCTTGAGACATACTATTTTTATTATAGATCTAGCACATACTAAATTTCTTTCTTCATTCCCTTATGTACTCACTGTAGATACATCAGATTTACTTCATCAAGAACATATTCTATCAAGCACAACTTCATCAAGTAAGTTGCCATCATCTTCATCAGGTGGGTTGCCATTAAAGAACAACTCTCTACATCATATTGTCAACAAACATCATATCACATCAGATTTACATCATTTACCAAGTCCATCAAGTCAAGAATAACTTCATCAGGTGTATTGCCATCAAGGACAACACATGCGAACAATCTCATGTCTTCATCTTCAATCAGTGGGTTGCCATCAAGGACAACACTCTGCATCATATTGCCAACAATCTCCCCCTTTGGACTTGATGGCAACCACGATGGTGTTTGATCACCACAATAGATAGATACATTAAAAATACAATGACACCATGTCACTCTCCCCATTTTTGACATCATTCTTTCTCTCCATTCAAACACCATGTCACTCTCCCCCTTTGACATCAAGGGCAAAGGGTGGATCAAAACCAACACACTCTCCCCCTTTTTCTCCTCACGTAGAAGAAGCGTTCTGCAGATCTGATGTATACTGAAGTGACCAAGCTCCCACTGAGTTCATGCTGAATCTTCAAACATATTTTTCAATGAAGTACATGACTCTATGAACTTCCTATCACCAAAGACTCATACTTACATCAAATATCCAACCAAGTGGATTTACATATGAGACTCAAGTACCCAACCAAGTGGGTTTACAAATTTCAACTCAGTTACCCAACCAAGTGGGTTTACAAAATTTTTGACAAGTCCTTACATGACTGAATATTACAATTTTACATTATGGGTCTCAACAAGACCGTTTCATCAAGCTACAAATATAACTTTAAGACCAACACCAGAAAGTCCTCAAGAAAGAGAACATATTTCAGAACCAACATAATGACAACAATGCATTATACTCAGCAAGGCCGATGCTCCCCCTGAAACTGTGCATCCAAGCAACCTCTCCATATGACTAAGGCTCCCCCTTAGTTTGTGCATCCTGAACACTTTCACCAACAAATCATCAAGGTATCTTTATCAAAACATTAGAAATAGAATTATGAGAACTAGAACACCACCAGAGATACCAAACAGTATCAGAGATACCAAATAGCATTGCAGCTGTGCTGAAGAACGCTGATCACAAACAAAAATTGTCAGCAACAAACCATACGCGTCTTTATGTGTTTCAACTCGTGTATATACGCGACTGTATTTCAGGAAACCCGCGTATCCAATTCAATCTTCTGCATTTAAGTAGATTTTCTCTTCTGACAGACAGAGACAACTCCAGCTTCAGCTTGTGAAATTCAAATGCGTCCCTGGAACATGTGAGGGCAGATAGATAGGACAATGTAGTTGTGTCTTCAAGCGTCATCCAATGGTTGTAGCATAAGCACATTAGTAACCAAGCCTTTGTAGCATCAATACAATCTTTCCAAGAGAGATTATCATACCAGAACAACATCTTCAAATATGTGTCAAGCAATCATCCATGTGGTTCAAGATTTAACATGAAGTAACATATGTAGGCAAAAGATCTCAACCATAGTAACAAACTCTGCATGATCTATTCTTATTTCTGAATCAAACGACATCCAACTCATCCATGTGTGAGCACAAATGATACTTATCAGCAACCAGGGCTCAAAATCTCATCATAATAAACCATGTACCAAATCATCATCATTTGAGCATGAGTATCACAAAAACCAAAGAATAAGCAGTCATATTGCCAACAATGCAATCATTAGTATTCAACCTGCTGCTCCCCCTGAACCAGTGCTCCTTCTTAACTTGTGCAACCTGAATACGTTCATCAGCAAGTCATCAGCAACAATCTCTGCATGAACTGCCCTTATCTCCGAATTATAAGACTTTCATAACAATGAATACTCTTCATCAAAAGGCAAACAGGATTCATCCACAATCTTCAACATGAGAAACCATGTATCATATCATCATTATTATTTAGAACTGAGAAACTAAGATGATATTGAGTCAATAATACAGTTATTAACAGTCAGACTGATGCTCCCCCTGAACCTCTGCTCCAAATCTTCAGCTATCATATAAATTCTCTTTTCATCAAGGCATACGCGAATGTGTCTGCTGGAACTCGCGTGTATACGTGACTTTTGTTAATAGAATCCGCGTATGGAAAGTGAAGCATAGAAATTTTCACATTCCTTCATATCCCCCTGAACTTGTACTTCCTGTACCTGTCTTCTTCATATCAGATGCTCTGTTAGAAATACATATAACCAGAATAATCAAATCAATCATGAGAGACATCATACATTGCTCCCCCTGTGACGATACATTACTAAATCTCATAATGTATCCCACATCATTCCCGCAGTCAATCAGAGAAGTAAGCTTCAGAAGCGGATGACTGCAGTAGGGTCAGAATTCCCTACGTTTCTGATCGGTCTTCCTTCTTTTTCCAGATTTGTTTGATCTTTCTATTTGTGTGTTGGAAGTTATCAAATTTCTCATATCTGTTCAACCTACATTCCTTTTCTACATGTCCATACTTGTTACAAGAATAACATCTTATATGTCCAGAAAAATAAGCATAAGAACCATAATGATTATTTCTATTCTTCCTCCTTCTACAATCAGCTGCTTTATGTCCATACTTGTTACATGAGAAACAATATCCCTTGAAGCTACTAGAGTATCTTTCTGAGTAGAACCTGTTTGTTTGTGGCTGAATTGTTCTGCTTCTGCAATTTGCTGCAACATGCCCATAATTATGACATTTAAAACATTCAACATTCTTGAATGAGTTCCTTTGAGAATTCATGATTGTTGGTCGATCTTTTGTCTCTTTCAACACTTCGGGTTTTGCATTGACTTCATCTGAATTTTTTGCACTTCCTTGTGAGCTAGATTCTCCTTTAACAGTTTCATGGAAACCAAGACCAAGTTTGATAGCAGGAGACCTTTGATTACTCAGAATATTGTCCAAAATATTAGTACTATCTTGAAACCTCAAAGTTTAACCTTTTCTTCTAATTTACCTTTGAGAATGTTTACCTCAACCTCAAGGCTTGACATTGCTTTGTCATGCTTTCTTCTTTCCTTCTTTCATCTTCTACTTGATCCTTCAGATTTAGAATCTCTTCTTTCAACCAATTTTCGTTTTCTTCACATGTTTGTTGCAGCTCTTCATTCTTCTTATTTGATTTTTCCAGATTTTCTTTGAGAGAGATGATTTTTTCTTCAAGGCCTTCCTTTTCAAATGGTTTTAGAGGTTCCTCATTCTTCTTACTTGATGCTTCTAGATCTGCATGTAGAGGGATGATTGCAGCTTCAAGTCCTTCATTCTTCTTGCGTGATTCTTCAAGATCTGCATTTAGATCATTGATTTCTGCTTCTAGTCCTTTAATTCGATTGGATGCATAAGTATGAAACCTTTGATACTTGTCCACCTGTCCATTCAACATTTCTATTTGTTTTTCCATTTGAGAGATCATCTCTTTGTAGGTAGTTTCTTGCTTATTAGATGAACTTTGTATTTCTTCAACTTTGATCTTGATAGCTTCTTCTAGATCCACAACTTTACTTTCACTATCTCCACTATTGTTTGCACAAAGAAGAGTATTACGAGTAGCCTTCTCCTTTTTCTTCTTTGCCATGAGTACTTGTAGAGCTTCGTCAGAAACTTCTAGATCCATATTGTCACTTCCACTATCATAATCTTTGCACATACAGTTAAGTAAGAGACAAGAAAAATGATTAATACCTGTTTCATCTTCTTCAATTTTTTCTATACATGATTTCTGAGGTATCCCCTTTCCTCGAGTAACCTTCTTCTTTTGCTTCTTAGCCATGAGCACTTTCAGATCATGGTCAGAATCTTCTTCATCTTCACTGCACACTTCATCATCATCTTCATTTGCATAATAACTCTTCCTTTTTTCAAATTATTTCCCTTTACCATATTTTTCTCTATAAGGACATTTAGCAGCATAGTGACCAACTTTTCCACACTCAAAACATTTGAAGGGAAGCTTACCTTTGAATCTTCCAGTACCTAGTTGGAGTTTCTCACGAAATTCGCTTCTTCTTCTTCGGATATATAGCTGGATTCTTTGACAACTTCCTTTTCTTTTCCTCTTGCGGATACCTTAAAAAGCGACTTCTCTAATTTGAGAAGGACGTCCTTGTCATTTCAAAAGCGATCAGTACCATGTAATTGAACAATAGTAAGAGTTTGCGGATCTTGTCTTTCTTCACCTTTCTTCAATAGGCGAAACTTTAGAGTCAAATTTTGAAGTCAAAGATCTTAAGACTTTTTCAACCAGAGTAGTATCAGTTATAGTTTCACCCAAACTTCTCATACGATTCACAATATCATCTATACGTAAAAAGAAACTGGCAATACTCTCATCACTATGCATTTTCAAATTTTCATATTCAATTCTGAGGGTTTGGAGTTTTGCACTTTTTACCTTTGTATCTCCTTCATAGCTCAGAATGATTTTGTCCCATATTTCTTTTGCTGAATTTAGCTGCATCACTTTGGAAAATTCTGGTTCAGACATGCTTCCTAATAAGACATTGACTGCTTTGGCATTGATTTCATATTTCTTCCTTTTTGCTGCATCAGTGGGAATACTTGTCGGATATTGATAACCTTCTTCCACGATAGCCCATACTTCTGCACCAAGACTTTGCAGATATGCTTTTGTTCGTATCTTCCAAAATATCGGATTACTTCCATTGAATAGAGGTGGCTTTATAGACATCACTCCTTCTTGACTTCCCATTGCGACGGATCTCCTTCAAGCGATCAAGCTTCTGAGCAAAACTGCTCGATACCAATTGTTGGGAAAAATACTGAGAAGGGGGGGTGAATCAGTATTTACTGCATATTCAAAACTTTTTACTTTTTCACTTTCTAAAACCCATACGCTACTTTCCTTTAGTGAACTCGCGTATATACGCGGATATAATTCAAACAACTCCCGTATTAGCAGAGATCTAGATATGCAGATATTTATTAACTTAGTTCTTCACATATATCATTCATCAGATATTAAATTGTCAGTAAACATGTGCAGGAACAACATAATAAACCATCACACAAAGCATCACACATGAACACCATGATTTTAGGTGGAAACCCAAGTCGGGAGAAAACCACCGCTGCAGTTGCTCAGCCTTCAATATTTTATTATAGAGAAAACATCTTACAACATATGTGCTGGTGCAGACTCCTACCGGCACGCGAGGCACCCACACGCTCGTTTACTGACCTCTCTGAAGGAGCTACGACCCACGCTTGTTTACCGGCCTCTCCACGGAAGGGCGCTACGACCACGATCTCGTTTACCCGGCCTACGGAAGAGCTACAACCCCCTAACTGAAGGCTACAACCCTCAGCACCACCTTGGACCACGTTTCATCAATTTTCACACTGGATCCAACAACTTCAAAAGAACACAACTTGGCAGGCCACGTTTCATCATATTTTCAGACTGGACCCTTTCCATACTTTTAAGTACAAACATACATCACCAACAGATACTTATCAACACAGATCAGATAGCAGAACAGATCAGATATTTCATACCCCTTACTTCAGCAAACCCTAGTTTGCATACGTGCTTTCCCTTTACTGATGTCGCATATATACGCGCTTCCATTCACACAAACCAGCGTATACCTCAATGTATATTTCATTGTGCATACGCGCTTTCTCTTCGGCGAAGCCGCGTATATACGCACTTCCTCCGCGTCGAAGTAGCGTATAGATCTTCAATCATTATAGAGCAGCATACTTCTTCAGATCAGATGTTCAGTTCAGATTTACCCTTTCACTTCAGACAGATGTTCGCCTCAATTCAGATCTAAGCCTTCCATAATCAGATCTAGTAGATACAAGTACATTTCAGATCTAGATCTCCTTCTTCATCATTGGTGCATCATACATTCAGATTTATCTTCAAGTGTAACCCTTTCCATTCAGATCTACTTCAGAGAGAAGTATTCATTCAAGCTCAGACATCTTGCACCCACACTCATAATTTGCACAATGAATTTCTTCTCTTTATATAGGTTTACCCTTTTTCAATACCATGAGCCCCTTTTTTCAATACCATGAGCCAAAACAATACCATGAGCCCAAAACTACATTACTTTCGATGGTATTCCTAGACGGGGTCATTTAGACGAATCATTACCCAATACAATGGGTCAATACCATGGTGGTTACCCCTGGTTTTGCACTTTATGAGCGCTTTTGCCCATACACGACTTGGCACGTTGTTTCCCGCGTGCATACACGACTTCTCTTAGACAAATCCGCGTATGCCTTGAGACATACTCTTTTCATCATAGATCTAGCACATATTGAATTCCTTTCTTCATTACCTTCTGTACTCTCTGTAGATACATCAGATTCTCATCTTGAAACAGGTTTATCAAGACATATTCTATCAAGCACAACTTCATCAAATAAGTTGCCATCATCTTCATCAGGTGGGTTTCCATTCAAGAACAACTCTCTACATCATATTGTCAACAAACATCATATCACATCAGATTTACATCATTTACCAAGTCCATCAAGTCAAGAATAACTTCATCAAGTGTATTGCCATCAAGGACAACACATGCCAACAATCTCATGTCTTCATCTTCATTCAGTGGGTTGCCATCAAGGACAACACTCTGCATCATATTGCCAACAATCTCCCCCTTTGGACTTGATGGCAACCACGATGGTGTTTGGTTACCACAACAGATAGGTACATTAAGAATACAATGACACCATGTCACTCTCCCCATTTTTGACATCATTCTTTCTCTTCACTCAAACACCATGGCTCACTCTCCCCCTTTGACATCAAGGGCAAAGGGCGGATCAAAAACCAACATACTCTCCCCCTTTTCTCCTCATGTGGAAGAAGCGTTCTGCAGATCTGATATATACTGAAGTGACCAAGCTCCCCCTGAGTTCATGCTGAATCTTCAAACATACTTTTCAATGAAGTACAAGACTCTATGAACTTCACATCTGCAGACTCATACTTACATCAAATATCCAACCAAGTGGTTACATATGAGACTTCAGTACCCAACCACCTAAGTGGGTTTACACATTCAACTCAGTGACTCGGCTACCCAACCCAGTGGGTACCCAACCCAGTGGTTTTACAAAATTTTTCACAAGTCCTTACATGTTGAATATTACAATTTTTACATTATAGGTCTCAGCATACCTTTTCATCAAACTACAAATATAAATTTAAGACCAACACCGAGAAAGTCCTCAAGAAGAGAACATATTTTAGAACCAACATAATGACAACAATGGATTATACTCGGCAAGGCTCTTGCTCCCCCTGAAAGCTTGTGCATCAACTGACCTTTCCATATGAATAAGGTTCCCTCTTAATTTGTGCATCTTGAACACTTTTACCAACAAATCATCAAGGCATCTTTATCAAAACATTAGAAATAAAATTATAGGAACAGGAACACCACCAGAGATACCAAACAGTATCAGAGATACCAAACAGCACTGCAGCTGGGCTGAAGAAAGCTGATCACAAACAAAAATTGCCAACAACCAACCATACGCGTCTTTATGTGTTTCAACTCGCGTATATACGCGACTGTATGTCAGGAAACCTGCGTATCCAATTCAATCTTCTGCATTTAAGTAGATTTGTTCTTCTGACAGACAGAGACAATTCCAGCTTCAGTTTGTGAAATTCAAATGCTTCCCTGGAACATGTGAGGGCAGACAGATAGGACAATGTAGTTGTGTCTTCAAGCGTCATCCAACGGTTGTAGCATAAGCACATTAGTAACCAAGCCTTCAGATTCTTTGCAGCATCAATACAATCTTTCCAAGTGAGATTATCATACCAGAACAACATCTTCAAATATGTGTCAAACAATCATCCATGTGGTCCAATATCATCAAGATCTTCAAGATTTAACATGAAGTAACATATGTAGGCAAAAGATCTCAACCATAGTAACAAACTCTGCATGATCTATTCTTATTTCTGAATCAAACGACATCCAACTCATCCATGTGTGAGCACAAAAGATACTTATTAGCAACCAGGGCTCAAAATCTCATCATAATAAACCATGTACCAAATCATCATCATTTAAGCATGAGTATCACAAAAACCAAAGAATAAGCAGTCATATTGCCAACAATGCAATCATTAGTATTCAACCTGCTACTCCCCCTGAACCAGTGCTCCTTCTTAACTTGTGCAACCTGAATACGTTCATCAGCATGTCATTAGCAACAATCTTTGCATGAACTGCCCTTATCTCCAAATTATAAGACTTTACTCTCAACAATGAATACTCTTCATCAAAAAGCAAACAGGACTCATCCACTATATTCAACATAAGAAACCATGTATCATATCATCATTATTTAGACCTGAGAAACTAAGCTGATATTGAGTCAATAATACAGTTATTAACAGTCAGACTGATGCTCCCCCTCAACCTCTGCTCCAGATCTTCAGCTATCATATAAATTCTCTTATCATCAATGCATACGCGACTGTGTCTGCTGGAACTCGCGTGTATACACGACTTTTGTTAATAAAACCCGCGTATGGAAAATTTTCATCTTCCTTCATTTCCTCTTGAGTTTGTACCTCCTGTACCTATCCTTTCCACATCAGATGCACTGTCAGAAGTAAACATAACCAGAATAATCAAATCAACCATGAGAGTCATCATGCATTGCTCCCCCTGTGACGATACATTACTAAATCTCATAATGTATCCCACATCATTCCTGCAGTCAATAAGAAAAGTAAGCTTCAGAAGCGGATGACTGCAGTAGGGTCAGAATTCCCTACGTTTCTGATCGGTCCTCCATCTTTTTCCAGATTTGTTTGAACTTTCTATTTGTGTGCTGGAAGTTATCCAATTTCTCATATCTGTTCAACCTGCATTATTTTTCTACATGTCCATACTTGTTACAAGAATAACATCTCATGTGTCCAGAGAAATAAGCATAAGAATCATAATGAGTATTTCTAATCTTCCTCCTTTTACAATCAGCTGCTTTATGTCCATACTTGTTACATGAAAAAAAATATCCCTTGAAGAAACCAGAGTACCTTTCTATGTAGGATCTGTTAGTTTGTGGCTGAAATGATCTGCTCCTGCAATTTGTTGCAACATGCCCATAATTATGACATTTAAAGCATTCAACTTTATTGACTGATTTCCTTTGAGATTTCATCATTGTTGGTTGACCTTTTGTTTCTTTCAACACTTCAGGTTTTGCATTGACATCCTCTGAATTTTTAGCACTTCCTTGTGAGCTAGATTCTCCTTTAATAGTTTCATGTAAACCAAGACCAAGTTTGATAGCAGGAGACCTTTGATTGCTTAGAATATTGTCCAAAATGTTAGTACTATCTTGAAACCTCAAAAGTTTAACCTTTTCTTCTAATTTACCTTTGAGAATGTTTACCTCAACCTCCAAGGCTTGACATTGCTTCGTCAAGCTTTCTTCTTTCCTTCTTCCATCTTCTACTTGATCCTTCTGATTTAGAATCTCTTCTTTCAACCAATTTTCGTTTTCTTCACATGTTTGTTGCAGCTCTTCATTCTTCTTATTTGATTTTTCCAGATCTTCTTTGAGAGAGATGATTTTTGCTTCAAGGCCTTCCTTTTCAAATGACAGAGGTTCTTCATTCTTCTTATTTGATGCTTCAAAATCTGTTTGTAGAAAGATGATTGCAGCTTCAAGTCCTTCATTCTTCTTGCTTGATTTTTCGAGATCTGCATTTAGATCGTTGATTTCTGCTTCTAGTTCTTTAATTCGATTGGATGCATAAGTATGAAACCTTTGATACTTGTCCACCTGTTCATTCAGCATTTCCATTTGATCTTTCATTTGAGAGATCATCTCTTTGTAGATAGAATCTTTCTTATCAATTTCCTTTTGTTGTTCTTCAACTTTGATCTTGATAGCTTGTTCTAGATCCACAACTTTACTTTCACTTTCTACACCATTGCTTGCACAAAGAATATTACAAGGGCCCAAATCACTATCAGATTCATCTTCTTCAATTTTCTGAGATATCTCCTTGCTTCGAGTAGCCTTCTTCTTTTTCCTCTTTGCCATGAGCACTTGTAGAGCTTCTTCAGAATCTGTTTCATCTTCTTCAATTTTTGCTATACATGATTTCTGAGGTATCTCCTTTCCTCGAGTAACCTGCTTCTTTTGCTTCTTTGCCATGAGCACTTGTAGAGCTTGGTCAGAATCTTCTTCATCTTCACTGGACACTTCATCATCATCTTCATTTGCATAATAACTCTTCGTCTTTTCAATTTTTTTTCCTTTACCATGTTTTTCTTTATAAGGAAATTTAGCAGCATAGTGACCAACTTTTCCACACTCAAAACATTTGAAGGGAAGATTACCTTTGAATCTTCCAGTTCCTAGTTGGAGTTTTCTCACGAAATTCGCTTCTTCTTCATCGGATATATAGCTGGATTCTTTGACAACTTCCTTTTCTTTTCCTCTTGCAGATACCTTAAAAGCAACTTCTTTGATTTGAGAAGGACCTCCTTGTCTCATTTCAAAAGCAGTCAGAATACCATGTAATTGAACAATAGTAAGAGTTTGCAGATCTTGCCTTTCTTCAATAGCTGAAACTTTAGAGTCAAATTTTAAAGTCAAGGATCTTAAGAATTTCTCCACGAGAGTAGTATCGGTTATGGTTTCACCCAAATTTCTCATCCGATTTACAATATCATCTAGACGAAGAAAGAAACTGGCAACACTTTCATCACTATGCATATTCAAATTTTCATATTCAATTCTAAGAGTTTGGAGTTTTGCACTTTTTGCCTTTGTGTCTCCTTCATAGCTTAGAATGATTTTGTCGCATATTTCTTTTGCTGAATGTAGCTGCATCACTTTAGAAAATTCTGATTTAGGCATGCTTCCTGACAAGACATTTACTGCTTTGGCATTGATTTCATACTTCTTCCTTTCTGCTGCATCAGTAGGAATACTTGCTGGGTATTGATAACCTTCTTCCACGATTGCCCATACATCTGCACCAAGACTTTGCAGATATGCTTTTGTTCGTACCTTCCCGAATATCAGTTAACTTCCATTGAATAGAGGTGGCTTTATAGACATCACTCCTTCTTGACTTCCCATTGCGACGGATCTCCTTCAAGCGATCAAGCTTACGCACAAGGACCTCTCTGATACCAATTGTTGGGAAAAATGCGAGAGGGGTGGAGGGATATTCTGCCTTCACTTTTTCTTTCATGCTTCTAAAACCCATACGCTACTTTCACGAAGCCAAGACTCGCGTATATACGCGGATACCCTTTATGAAACTCGCGTATACACGGATATCTAATTATGTTATTAGATCTTCACTTAAAAATAATTCCATCATTCATTCATCGGATGTTTAATAAATAGTAAACATGAACGATAAGAGCAGAGTAAACCATCACACAAAGCATCACACATGAACACCGGGATTTTTAGGTGGAAACCCAAGTCGGGAGAAAACCACCGCTGCCATTGCTCTTCCTTCAATCTTTTATTATAGAGAAAACATCTTACAACATATGTGCTGGTGCAGACTCCTACCAGCATGCAGACACCCACCTGCACTCGTTTACCAGCCTCTCCTGGAAGGGAGCTCCAACCCCCTGACTCATTTACCAGCGTCTCCTGGAAGGGAGCTCCAACCCACTGACTCCTTTACCAGCCTCTCCTGGAAGGGAGCTACGACCCCCTGACTGAAGGCTACAACCCTCAACACCAATATGGACCATGTTTCATCAATTTTCACACTGGATCCAAAGCTTCCACTAGGACACCACTTGCAGGCCACGTTTCATCATATTTTCAAAATTTGGACCCTCTCCATGGTTTTAAGCTCGTGACACATCGAATAGATTCTTCGAGCTTTACCACGGATTTCGGCAAAATATTTTAGTTTGCATACGCGCTTTCACTTCACTGATGTCACGTATATACGCGCTTCCATTCACACAAACCAGCGTATACTTCTGTACATATTACAGAACCAATTTAATTGCGCATACGCGCTTTTCTTTCAGCGAAGCCGCGTATATACGCGCTTCCTCTTCGACGAACTAGCGTATGGTTCTTCAGAGATTTTAGGTCATTGCATTTCTTCAGAACAGATACTTCACACAGATTTAACCCTTCACTTCAGACAGATGTTCGCCTCTTCCTGGATCTAATCATTCCATAAACAGATCTAGAAAATACAAGCACATTTCAGATCTAGATCCCCTTCTTCATCATTAGTGCATCATACACTAAGATTTTTCATTTATGTGTAACCCTTTCCATTCAGATCTACTTCAGAGAGAAGTATTCATTCAAGCTCAGAGATCTTGCACCCATGCTCATGATTTGCACAATGAATTTCTTCTCCTTATATAGGTTTACCCTTTCCCTTTTTGATACCATGAGCCCCTTTTTCAATACCATGAGCCAAAACAATACCATGAGCCCATTTTTCAATACCATGAGCCAAAACAATACCATGAGCCAAACAATATTACATCACGATGGTATTCCTGGATGGGTCATTTAGATGAATCATTACCCGATACAATGGGTCAATACCATGGTGGTTACCCCTGGTTTTGCACTTTATGAGCGCTTTTGCCCATACGCGACTTGGAACGTTGTTTCCCGCGTGCATACGCGACTTATCCTAGGCAAATCCGCGTATGCCTTGAGACATACTCTTTTTATCATAGATCTAGCACAAACTGAATTTCTTTCTTCAATCCCTTCTGTACTCCCTGTAGATACATCAGATTTACTTCATCAAGAACATATTCTATCAAGCACAACTTCATCAAGTAAGTTGCCATCATCTTCATCATGTGGGTTTCCATTCAAGAACAACTCTTTACATCATATTGTCAACAAACATCATATCACATCAGATTTACATCATTTACCAAGTCCATCAAGTCAAGAATAACTTCATCAGGTGTATTGCCATCAAGGACAACACATGCCAACAATCTCATGTCTTCATCTTCAATCAGTGGGTTGCCATCAAGGACAACACTCTGCATCATATTGCCAACAATTTATGTCTCATGAAGAGAAAGAGGAATGGACTGCAACAAGAAAATCCTCAACGGTGGCTCCTCCCCCACCTACACAAGCTCAACAGAGCACACCACAAGTAAGTAATAGAAAAAAATTGAGAAACCAAGGAAGTTCTTGTCCAAGCTCACCACACGGATCAACAACTCCCTCGAGTTCAAGTCCAACTCCAAGAACATCTTCAAAAAATACAAGAAGACCAAGATTTAGAAATTTAAGTGAAATTTATGAGAAAGAAGAAGTTGATAATAATGCTAGTATGAATTATTTATTTGCATTATTTTTTCATGTTTATGACCCAATCCATTTTGAAGAGGCAGTCAAAGAAGAGAAGTGGATTGAAGCAGTGAATGAAGAAATAGGAGCAATAGAAAGGAATGAAACATGGGAGTTAGTGGACCTCCCATAAGGAAAATAAGTTATTGGAGTGAAATGGGTATATAAGACCAAAAGAAACATTGAAGGCAAGATAGAAAGGCACAAAGCAAGGCTAGTTTTCAAAGGCTACAAGTAGCAGCAAGGAAGAGACTATGAGGAAACCTTTGCACCAGTTGCAAGGATGGATATAGTGCAGACAACATTGTTAATAGAAGCACAACAAAAATGGAAATTTTATCAAATGTATGTGAAGTTAGCATTCTTGAATGGAGTGCTGAAAGAGGAGGTGTATGTTGAATAACCTCTTGGCTATGAGATAGAAGGCAAAGAATACAAGACGTGTAAGTTGAGGAAAGCTCTTTATGGGCTGAAGCAAGCACCATGAGCATGGTACAATAGGATTGATTCTTACATGATGGAAAATGGGTTCGACAAGTGTGATGGTCAAACACATTGGAAAGCAACCAAGAGAATTCTAAGGTATGTAAACGGAACAAAGGAGTGTGGTGTTATATACTCCAAAGCTGATGATTTTAAAATGATTGGTTATACTGACACTGATTGGGCTTGAATTGTTGATGATAGAAAAAACATGTCAGGGTTTGTTTTTCATTTGGGATCAAGAGCCATTTTGTATGCTTTCAAGAAGCAGCCTATAGTTTCGATATCAATAGCAAAAGCTAAATATGTAGCAGCAAGAGCAAGAACATGTCAGAAATTTTGGATGAGAAGGATGTTGAGGGATTTATGTCATGAACAAGAAAAATGAACCATAATTTTATGTGATAACAACTCAACAATTACATTGTCAAATAATTATGTCTTCCACAAGACAACAAAGCATATTGATGCCAAATACCATTTCATAAGGGAATTAGTTAACAATGGTGAAATTGTGTTGCAGCATTACAGATCAGAGGAACAGTTTGCATATATCCTCACAAAGCCATTGGGACAAAAAATATTTGTTTATCTCAGAAAGTGTCTAGGAATGGTTAATAGTGACAGTTGTGATTAAGGGAGAGTGTTGGAAATACTCCCAACCACCACCACCAATAAAACTGGTAGTAACCCACACTTGAATTGAATTTTTTTGCAGGGAAGGACAAAAGTCCAAGTTTCAAACTTGCAATCATTCTCACGCAAAATCTTGTAACAAAGTACTTGAGCCTTACTCTCTGTTTAATTCCTTATCTACCGTATTCACCTATCTATTTTTCCCGCAGTTCGCAGCCCACAAGATTTAACCTTTACCTCTTAACGCTTAACCGAAACTTATATCTCCACCGATGCGATTCGGTGGGACCCGTCATACCTTACCGCAGTACCTAAACCGCATGAAAACCTTTGTATTTCTGCCTTTCCTTACCATTCGCCTTTTCACACATCTTAGCCCTTACCTTTTATGATCCGTCTAAAACCTTTGCGATGGTGCGATGCGACATCATCATCACACATTGCAATCACAACATCTTATGTTTTCTGATAAATTCGCGGCAAGTTATTTTTTTTTCGTTGAAATACGATATCATCATCGCACATCGCAATCACAAACGTTTAAGTTTTCTAGTTAAGTCGCCACAAGTTAAAAGTCTTAAGTTGCAATGCGATCACACATCGCACATCGCAAATCTCAAGAGGGTAGTGCCAAGTTAATTGCTGACACCGCATAAGTATGATTTGTGATATAGGCATGGATGAGATATTGCTCACAACTGAAACTTAAGGAATTTCAAGTCCGACGTACAAGGCTCTATGCATTGTGGTTAATGAAGAAATCCAAAAGATGACAGAAGGATGTTTGTTTGTTACCTGTCCGGTCCAACATTGAATTACCATTTAATCGGTAGCTCCGCCATTTTGTATAAAGTAGGATGTTTTCATATGTATCAGATAGAGATGGAAAAGAATGTATGGTGAAACTTGCTGAAGCAAAAGAATGAAATAGAACTCCCTCTGATTTTTTGTCTCTCTCTGTATTTTTGTGTTGTCATTGATTTGAATTTCGCATTCTCTATAAACTGTTTTATGCTTCTATATTTCGTGTATGTTCTTGACATAAAATCAGAGCATACCAGATTTTCCAACATGGTATCAGAGCATTCCATTAGAAATTTCAACCTAAATTTATAATGAAAATTAAAAATATTTCTAAATATAGAAGATATATATATAGATATAGGGTGCAAAATATGCTTATCATGATTTAAAATTAACAAAGATGAATGCAACCATATAATCATACTACTGAACTAAGATATGCATCTCTTTTTTTCCTAGAAAAAAACATACTTCAGAGAAATTGAGAGTATCATAGAACAAAGTCCAATATAAACATTGCTTGGACCTGACATAGGACTCTCAAAATCCTCCTGGAAGTCTAAAAAAATTCGGAAAACAAATTCCTATAATAGCCAACTAAATGTCCACAAAATTACATTCACTCTTGGAAAGCGACTGTCTATCATAGAATTAATCTTCTAAAACAAACGTGCTCACTTCCACTTGTAGAGCATCTTTTGAAAGGAAATTAGCAACTAAGATATGCATCCTGATTTCTTATTATTGGTAAATATTTCCGGTTGTGAACAACTTTGGCCAATGATTTTAACATGGATAGCTTGATTTTCCTATGTAGGTCGCTTATAAACACTTAGATGTATGTTTGACCCTCTATATGCATATTTTTATGTCATTTTTAGTAGGTTCTGTGCATTCAAATAGTGGTATGGGTGTTGCATAGAAGAGAAGAAAAAGGAAATAATTTAACACAGATTTCAATTGATTCATTGGTGATCATTCTTGGATGTGTCCTTTAGTATTGTCTTGGGTTAGCCCAAGTTCCTGCAAGAGTTTCATGCAAGCTTCCCCTCCTGTCATGTTGGGTATATATATATGGTACACTATTAAATATCTATAGTTTAGTTGGCTTAAGCATAGAAATGACATTTACACAATGTGTTTTTGGGTTTAATCCTAGTGGCATGCTTGATATACCGGTTAAAATAATTGAGAATCGATGTATGGGAAGCTGGATGATTTATTTGCTACATCTGAAGATAAAATTTGTTTTGTGTGGCTAACATAAAAAACTCCTCTCGACCAATGCTTTTGAAGCCC
The DNA here is from genome assembly GCA_034641835.2 of Pinus albicaulis. Lineage (NCBI taxonomy): Eukaryota > Viridiplantae > Streptophyta > Pinopsida > Pinales > Pinaceae > Pinus > Pinus albicaulis. The sequence goes on along the minus strand of CM076583.1, from coordinate 420,174,279 downwards.
GCCCCTGTGTGTTTTCCAAAATGAAAAAAATAGTAATTTTTCTCATCATTTCTAGTGTTTCTAGTGATATACTTGAGTTATATAAAATTCACGTAAGATGCATCCATTCAATAAAAACATAATAAACGATAACCGAAGAGGGTGTAACTCCTCTTAACAACAGAGATGTGAAGCAGCAAGTAGATTTTTCAGTTGATCAGTGAAGGTCGTACGATTACAGTGCTTCATATTTAAATTTCCATCTTGAATAGGATGAAACTTCTCTTTACAAAAGCTGTACAGCTCCAAGTAGGTTTTTTGGTTGATTAGTCAATGTCCTAGGACTATAGGGATTCATATTTAAATTTTCCATCTTTCGGATTCCATTTGCCACTTTTGTTTTCTTATAGAAATTCATTATTTTAATTCCTTGATAGTTGATTCTAATTAAACTATCCAACAGGTACATGAATAACAGGAATAAATAAAATGGGGCAAGTGTTCTTTTGTATACAAGTGGATCAATCAAATGTGGCAATGATGGAAAAATTTGGACGATGTAATGATGTTCTTCAGCTAGGATGCCACTATCTGCCATGGATTTTTGGGTACAAAGTTGCAGGTAATCTTTACAAAACATGGATGTGAGATGTGAGACAAAGACAAAGGTATGCAGTTTTTTCAACTCCATGGGACAACTACGGTTAAAAAAAAAACCCAACTGTATGTCTTTGATATTAATAAACATACTATTAATGACCTTATTTTCATTTTCGAAAGTACACGTGAACAACTACTGTACCTTAAAATGAAAATATCGTAGGCATAGAAGACATTTTCAGTGTCTAAAGTGAAGAGAATATCTTTGATTGATTTTGATTTAAAATGATATTTGCATTAATAAATTTTTATTGTGGCAGGATAATGTATTTGTGACTGTAATTTCATCTGTGGAATACCGTGCCATTTTAGAGAAAGAAATGGATGTTTTTTACAAGCTTAGCAATACAAGGGAGCAGATCCAATAAAAAATTAATTAAGATACTTGCTGGTCTATGTCTGAGTGAGGTTTATAATTTAAAAAAAACTTGAATTCAACTAGATTTAGTTTTCTTCTTCTCTTCTTCCATATCCTTAGCCTTTAAATTGTTTCATCATTTTATTCTCACTATATTCTTCAAACCTCAAATTATTCATTTGCTGATGTAGGTCTTCTATTGTTCTAGGCTGTCTAAGCATGTCCTGGACTTCTTCAAGAAATGACTTGTATGTGGGTTGCTGCCACATATTGTCTTCTCTAGTGCGATTTTCATCATCAATCTGCTACAATATAAGATCATAATTATATTTTATTTATTCATAACTCCAATACCTCAAAATTTCATTGACATTTTCATCATACATGCTGTCTTCAACATTCATATCTACAGTTTCTGTGTAGACCTCAGCTAGACATGGTGTTGCAAGCCACGTTTCAATAAAATTTAACTCTTCTTCATAATATGTCTGTTTACCTGCACATTGGAAATCAATGGTAACTGTAAAAACATCTCCAAAACCACATTGTTTTTTCTCCTTCTTCTCTGCCATGAGAGCTTTCCCCTATTGTGCTTCCTTTTCTGCTTTTGCATCTTCCTTCTCTCCTTCTACTTCTATCTTTGTTTCTGCTTTTTATTTTCATGCTTCTTTCTTTGCATCTGTATTTATCTTTATTTCTATCTCTGTCTTTCTCTCTTCTTCACTAACCTGTGCTGCTACAATCAGGTTGTCTTCCACTTATTCAAGTGGGATTTTATCACTAAATAACATCATGTCTATATTATGTTTCTATTATATCATTTGCAACCAATCATCATTAGCGAAAAATTCCCTATCAAAGTTTACATCAACAATATTAATCGTTGGATTTACTATATCATCAGCAAGATTAGTTGCTGGATTCACCATATCATCATCAGCAATGTTTGTTGCTGGAAACGCCAAGTTGTCATCAGCAAGTTGTGTTGTTGGATTCACCAAATCTCATCAGCAAGCTCCATTGCTGGAATCGCCAAATCATCATTGGCAAGTTGTGTTGCTGGTATCACCAAGTCATAGTCAGCAAGCTCTGTTGCTGGATTAATCATATCCTCATCAACAAGATGTGTTGCTGGAAACACCAAATCTTCACGAGTAAGCTCTGTTGCTAGAAACACCAAATCTTCCTCAGCAAGCTCTATTGTTGGATTCATCAAAACATCATCAACAAAATCCGTTGCTAGATTCACCATACCTTCATCAGCAAGCTCTGCTGCTAGATTCATCAATTTTTTGTTGATTTGTGGCTGTGTATAGTGGGGTTCACGAGCATCTTCGTGCTAATTATCTTCTTCTTCTGCAATTCTTCACACACATCATCCACTTGTGGGTGAACATAGTGCGATTCAAAAAATTCTTCATCTTTATATAGATATTCTGCTTTAGATCCACCTTCATCTTCCACTTCAATGCTCCCCCTTGCACCAAAACACCTCTCAAGGGTATCCAAAGCCTCCTTGGTTGTCTTGCCATCTGAAATTAAGGGAAGGATGCTTTCATCCACGGATTTTCTTATGCATTTTAATGCATAGGCGTATTTTTGCCTCTTCATTTCCAGATCTAAAAAGATCTCGAACATATTTTGTTTTTGATTTAGCCTCTTGGATTTTTCCATAACCTCGTTGGTTGGCTTCCACAAACAGACAAGTCTAGATATGCTGATAAAATACCTTGCTTCTAAAAAATTTCCTTTTCTTAAAAAAATATCTTTTTACACATTCATTTTCACAAGTTTTTCACACTTTCACTTTCTCACAATTTTGAGTTTTTTTTTTTTTTTTTAACTTCAAAAAGAAATCATGCTATAAAAAAAATTAAAACCCCTTTCTTTTATGAGCCCTTTTTCTGTTTATAAAACCTTTTCCTTAACTTTTAGCTTTAACATAAATATTTAAAATCCTCTGCATAAATACGTTGAATTCTTTTTTGAGTGCATTTTTTAATATTAGCTTTTTAATGAATGTATGAGCCCTTTTAAAAACATCCTTTGAATACTTTGAATACGTTGAATAGAACATAGAATAACTTCATGCATTAACTTTCATAATTCCTTTAACGCAAAAATCACCTTAACCTAGGTGCTTGAGGCGGGATCTGCGTGGTTTTGAAATTCGCGTAAGTCACCCCAGACTAATGCATTTCTTTAATATTCTAGAGTGTGTTAATAAAACTCTTTTCTAAATGCTAGGTGTGCGTTATCCTTTTTTTTTTTTAAATAAACGTTTTTGAGCTAACCTTCAATTTGTTTCGCCGGCTTTCGATGAATTCATGTGGCTTTTCCATTCTGGTGTTGATTCTTCGCAGGAAGCTTCTTCAAAACTTTTTCTGCTCTGTGAAAGAGTTTTATGCAAGCTCACCTCTTCTCTCTGCTACTCCAACTTGGCTTTGTTGCTTCTCTCTCCAGAGTCTTATGCAAACTAGCTCCGATACCATGACATCCATTGCTTGTAAAAGCAACTTGATGATTTCTAGTTGAAAATCAATTGTAAGCCTCGCTGATACATAGACCATCAGGTATCCTAATTAAATTTTTATGTGGTTTTAATTAAAGGGGAGTGGTAAAGAATCTAATCCAAACCACTTGCTAGGTGTGGAAACTGTCATTCCAAGTGTCCGAGTTCAGTTTCAAATTATTCTAGTTTAGTCAAGTTACACTGCAGTTATTTATTACTGATGTTTCCAATGTAATCTTATTTAATTAATTCATAATAGAGAGAAGAGCAATCCTTTGCTCAACTTCTTTTCAGTTTTCAATTATTGTCATGGTATTAGAGCTAGTTTGCATAAGACTCCCCAGAGAGCAGCAACAGAGCCAAGTTAGAGTAGCAGAGAGAAGAGGCAAACTTGCATAAGACTCTTTGATAGAGTAGTAGAAGTTTGAGGAAATTTTGAAGATGCCTCCTGCAAAGAAGCAGAAGAAGAACCAAAAAAAATCCAGTGAAGGCATCGGCGAAATGAATTGCAAAAAAGCATTTCAAAGGATGTTTAAGAAGAAAGCGGAAATAAAAAATTGTTGCACTAACGCACTGTTTTAACAGAGGCTCAGCGTTATTAACACTCTAGAAGATTAAAGGAACATGTTAGCCAGGGGTCACTTAGGTGAGTTTCCAACCCATGCGAGTCCGGCTTCAAGCCCCTGCATTAAGGTGATTTTCGTTTGATTAAAGTGATTCAAAGCAATGCACGTGCCAGAAAAATTGATGGCCCAAAATTCATGAAAGTATGGAGTTATTTTTTTAAATAAAATCACTACTCTGTGTTCAAAGATTGTGTTAATGGAATACATTTTTTTTTAGAAATGCCTTTTTGAAGTGTCGATTTGAAAAAAGGAGGAAGCCCTTTTATATGAAGAAATAATTTTTTTTTAAAGTTCTTTTTTGAAAACAAAACTTCAAAATTTGCAAAGGTTTTATAAAAGGAAAAAGGGGCTTGTAAAAGAAAGGAATTTTAACTATTTATGGAATGAATTTTTTTTTGGAGTTTAAAAAAAAAAAACTTAAAATTGTGAGAAAGTGAAAGTGAAACTGTAGAAAGAGATTTTTTGAGGAAAGGAAATTTTTAGAAGCAAGGTATTTGATGCATATGTAGACTCGTTTATTTTTTAGAAGCCAAGAAATGAGGTCATGGGAAAAGCAAAGAGGCTAAAGAAAAAACAAAAGATGTTCGAGATCTTTTTAGATCTGGAAATAAAGAGGCAAAAATATGCCTATGAATTAAAATTTATAAAAGAATCTATGGATGAAAGCATTCTTCCCTTGATTTCAGATGCCAAGACAACCAAGGAGGAATGGGATACCCTTGAGAGGTGTTTTGGTGCAAGGGGGAGCATTGAAGATGACGATAAAGGTGGATCTGTAGCAGCAGATCTATAGTGAGATGAAGAGTTAGAAGTAGCAGAGAATCAACACGAAGATGCTCGTGAACCCCACTATAAAAAGCTACGAGTGGACGAATATTTGATGATACCAACAACATGGATTGCTAAAGAAAATTTGATGATTCTAGCAACACAACTTGCTGATGAAAACTTGATGATTCTAGCAACAGAGTGTGTTGAAAATGAATTGTTGATTTTAGAAACACAACTTGCTGATGATGATTTGGTGATTCCAACAACGGATCTTGCTGACGAAGATTTGATGATACCAGCAATAGAGCTTGTTGATGATGATTTGGAGATTTGAGCAACAAAGCTTGCTCATGATGATATGGTGAATCCAACAACACAACTTGCTGATGTAAACTTTGATAAAGAATTTTTTGCTAATGATGATTGGTTGCAGATGAAGCAAAAAAAAAATCATATTAACATGAAGTTATTTGGTGAGATAACCCCACTTGAGTCAGTGGAAGACAACCTATTTGTAGCATCATAGGTTAGTGAAGAAGAAACAAAGACAGAGATAAAGACAAAGATGGAAAAAAGATGACAGATGCAAAGAAAGAAGTCTGCAAAGGGAAATCAGAAATAGAGACAGAGGAAGAAACAGAGAAGGAAGCACAACAAAAGAAAGTTCTCATTGCAGAGCAAAAGTACCATAACCAATGTCCTTTTGAAAATATTTTTAACATTGATTTCCAGTGTGCAGGTACACAGACTGATTATGAAGAAGAGTTAAAGTTTCTTGAAACATGGCTTGAAACACCATGTCTTGATGAGGTCTACACAGAAGTTGTAGAAATGAATGTTGAAGAAAACATGCATAATGAAAATGAAATTTTTAGGTATTGGATTTTTGAAGAGATAAAATATTATTCTCATCTTATGTTGCAGCAGATTGATGAAGAAAAGTGCAATACATAAGAAAATATGTGGCAACAACCCACATTTATTGAAGAAGTCCAGGACATGCTCAGAAAACCTAGGGAAATAGAACACTTGCACCAGAAAATGAAAAAACAGAGGTTTGAAGGATACAAAAAAGAAAAAAATCTAAAACAATTTAGAGGCTATAGGATTTGGAAGAAGAGAAGAAGAAAACTAAATCTAGTTGAAAGTCAATTGTAAGCCTCGCCAAGACATAGACAAGTAGGTATCTTAATTAAATTTTTATGTGGTTGTAATTAAAGGGGAGTGTTAGAGAATCTCATCCCAACCACCTGCTAGGTGTCAAAGCCGTCATTCAAAGTGTCTGAGTTCAGTTTCAAATTAGTCTAGTTTAGTCGAGTTACACTCTAGTTATTTATTATTGATGTTTGCAATGTAATCTTATTTAAGCAATTCGTGATAGTGAGAAGATAAATCCTCTACTCCACTTATTTTCAGTTTTCAATTCTTGTCAGAAATTTGGATTCTTTAATGATGTTCTTGAGCTAGGATGCCATTGTCTGCCATGGATTTTTGGGTACAAATTTGCAGGTAATCTTTACAAAAGCTGGATGTGTGATGTGAGACAAAGACAAGGGTATGCAGGTTTTTCAACTCCAAAGCACAACTACAGTTTAAAAAAAAAAACCAAACTCTATGTCTTTGATGTTAATAAACATACTATTACTGACCTTATTTTCATTTTTGAAAGTACATGTGAACAACTGTTGTACCTTAAAATGCAAATATCGTAGGCATAGAATACATTTTCAGTGTCTAGAGTGAGGAAAATATCTTTGATTTATTTTGATTTAAAATGATATTTTCATTAATAACTTTTATTGTGGCAAGATAATGTATTTGTGACTGTAATTGCATCTGTGTAATACCATGCCATTTTAGAGAAAGCAGTGGATGTTTTTTACAAGCTTAGCAATACAAGGGAGCAGATCCAAGCTTATGTCTTTGATGGTAGATTTCAGAAATTCTCACTATTGACTTTAAATATTTAGCGTGCTTACATAGTTGAGAAAACCATATATGCCTTATGGTCATACTAAGAAACCATGGCAGTTTGTATCTACTAATTTATGTTTTTATTGGAATTTACGGTAATTCTGGAACAGTAGAGGGGAAATAAAAAATTCCTCTGCTAACACAGAGATAAAAAAAAATGCGGACAGAGAGATGACATAAACACTCTATTTCATTAAAATAAAACACTACTGCTGGTTATAAAATAAAATTATTCAGAACTTCAGATGTTATGGATTTACAAAAATTCGATTCGGGGTGCTACACTCACACAATGCTCTTACAAATTTTTCTTTAACTCTCTCTGTCTTCTTAACACGGTCACTACTCTGACTGTATTTTTATTTTTATTTTTTTTGTCTTTTGTCTTCGATCATTCATACACTGTCAAAATGCACACAACATATGAATATCTTTTCATGTTTCATTACAATGTTTATATATATTATAAATATAACATATTTACAATACATATATTATAAAATATTTATAATATAATTTTAAAACCAAAATGTTCCATGGCATATAAAACAATAAAAAAGATTTAACCTTTATAAATTCTGTGGAGTTCAAAATTTATACAAAATCCCATTTCTTTTCCCCACAGAACTTATTTAATTGGTCCAGAGGAGTAATGACATCACCTCCTCTGGTGGGTCAACTTTGATGCTCGTAGCTTATTTTGGATGTCGCCGGAATTGGAGCTAGAGGAGTTAAGTGTGGTTGGAGGAGGATTTATTGTGGGTATATGAATGTTTAAGGCGAGAGGTTGCATGGATATGAGCCACGATTTGAAAATTAGGAAGCCGCAGTGGAGTGTAAAGAAAAAACAGGAAATATGCCTACTGTGCTTTACCTCTCCCATCAGAAATTAACTTCGTCTTCCTTCTGCTTTGCGTGTGGTAGTTCGAATTAATTTCCAACACTCCCCCTTACTTACAACTATTGTACTTTTGCATACCTAGACATTTTATTAAATAATTAAAACTCTTCTGCCCCAATGGTTTTGTCAAGATATCAACAAACTTCTCTTTTGTTCTACAATGTTGCAAAACAATTTCTCCATTGCTCACTAACTCTTTGATGTAGTCATACTTTGCATCAATGTGTTTCGTTCTCTTATGAAACACTGAATTCTTTGATAATGCTATTGCTTAGCTATTATCACATTACATTTTTGTGCCCTTTACATGTTCATGACACAAAATTCTCAACATTATCCTCATCCATACTGCTTGACATGTTGTTGTTGTAGCTGCCACATACTCAGCCTCTATTGTTGATAAAGCTACAATTGGCTGTTTCTTAGAATCCCATGAAATGGCTCATGATCCCATATGAAAAACATATCCAGAGGTGTTTTTCCTATCATCTATACTTCCAACCTAATCACTGTCAGTATATCCAATCAATTCAAAATTTTCTGAAGTGGTGTATAAAATACCATACCTCTTTGTTCCTTTCACTTACCTTAGAATTATTTTTTATGCCTGCCAATGGGCCTCCTTTGGCCTTTCCATAAATATGGAAATTAAAATTACAGCATGCATAATATCTGGCATAGTTGCATTCAAATACATAAGGCTGCCAACCATGCTCTTATATAAACTTCGATCAAAATCCTTGTTGATGTCTTCTTTGCTCAGTTTCAATCCCATCACTATAGGAGTAGTTGCCGCCTTGCAATCCTGCATATTAAATATTTCCAAAACTTCTCTAACATATGTTGCTTGAGAAATAAAAATTGTATTTTCATTTTTCTCTACTCCTATTACTAAGAAGTATGTCAGCAATCCCATATCAGTCATATCAAATTATTCTTTCATGACTGTCTTAAAATTATCAATGAGGCAAGCATCATTACCTGTGAATATCACATCATCAACATACAAAACAACAATGAGCATCTTACCATCTTTCTCCTTGATGAATAATGTGGGTTCTCCTTCACATTTTTCAAACCCATTTTCTAGTAAATAGGCATCTATCGTACTGTACCATGCTCTTGGTGCTTGTTTTAGCCCATACAGAGCTTTCTTCAATCTGCATACCCTGTGATTTTGGCCTTCTTTCTCATAGCACATAGGTTGTGTTGAAATTTAGTTACCGGAGGACAGGTGGTTCCCTAAGGTTTTGATCTTTGGCCTAGGGAAAAGTGTCCAAAATAATTTAATTTTTCTCCTAAAGTTACTTTATAACGTTATAAAGTCAAATATAATTTAAAAGTGACTTTAAGTGATAAAGTTACTAAGTCTAATTTTAAAGTGACTTTAATAAAGCAATGTGAAATTAAAGTGAAAAGTGACTTTGGAAATAAATTACTAATTGGGAATTTATTAAAGTGGGGTGAATTAAGAAATAGAAAGTGAGATTTAAATGAGCATTTAATCTCAGCCCTAGATCTAAAGCTATCTTAGCCATTGGATTTAGGGATTCCCAAAAAGTCACTTAGGGTTAGGTTAAAGGAGGAAAATGAGGGAAAAGGTCATTCATTTTTTCATGAGCAGATTGATAGAGGAGGAGAGAAAGAACAGGAGAAATTTTTGAGCAGTGAGGAGAAGGAGGGCAGTAGCTAGAGACTTCAGCAAATCTGTACAATAGCAAAGAGGCACGGTTCCCAAGGCAAAAATCCGTACAGCAGGTGGTTGGCACACTTTTTGAGGATGGAGGCATAGAAAAAGAGGGATTTCGTACAACAACTTCAGCATGCATTCCAAGGCAGGTTTTGGGCTCGAAAACCAAGGAGGAGTTTGTTTTTTTTTTTTTCTGGCACATATTTTGAGGAACTCCGTATAGCAGGACAATGTTGTTTTCGAGGTTGTTTTTAGGCACCAAAATTGAGGAGGAAGTACAAATTTACTTTTCATACAGTCATACGACCATACTGCTAAAATCTGGGCACGCATTTCAAGGGTGGAATTTTAGAATTTAATGCTGTAATAGACGCTGTAAATTTTTTTGTTTTGATTGTTTTCTATTCGGCACGTTTTCCAAGGCAGGGTATAAGCATGGAAATCGAGATAAGTACATTTATTAAGTTGATGGAATTTTTGCTGTAAATTCTATCTCACTGTAAAAGCATATTCAGAAATAAAGAGAGCTTTTGAACTAGTTTTCCCCAAGGGTTGTAGGGGGTTTTTCCAGGGTCAAGTTGACCAAAAATTAGTGTGTCTATTTTCTATGTGTGGCTGATTTATTTTCTGAGTTTTTAGTTTTTATTTCTACATTTCAGCACTGTGAAATTTCAAGAATTAGTGTTTTCAGAAAATATTTATTTTTTCCAGCTTGTTGAATGTATGGCTATGGGAATGGGCATTTAAATTTATGGGAGAAATAAGGAGAAACTGAAAACTGGGGTTGGGTTAGAAATTTCTACATGGTATCGAAGCCTGTTTGCTGAAAAGTGCAGTTTGGGACAATAAGAAGAAAAATTACAACTAGTTGATTTTTCACATAGAAAATAGTATATTTACTACAACAGTGTTATTTTCAGTTTATTAGGACAACAAGCATGTCTTTGGGCTTGAGGGTGGAGGACAGGTTGGATGGGCATAGTAACTACAGTGTATGGAAGGAGAGAATGCAAAGCATCTTTGAGGAGGCAGAAGTCTGGGGTATAATGTTGCATACCCAACAACACCTTGTGAATGTGCCTATTGATGTTGTTCAGTTGGAAGAATTTAATAAAAAGAATAACAAGGGTAAGAGACTGATTCTGGATGGAATCAAAGACCATTGAATTCCTCATGTGAGAGGAAAGAGATATGCTCATGAGATGTGGACAACATTGACCAATCTCTACCAGAGTACCAATGAGAACAGGAAAATGGTCCTAAGGGAGAAGCTGAAGATCATTAAGATGGGTAAGACTGATAGTGCAACTGGATATCTCACAAAGATTACTAATGTCAAAAATGCATTGGCAGCAGTTGGAGAGATCATTCCACCCACTAAGTTGGTGTGGATTGCAGTGAATGGCCTTCCCAGTTCATGGCTAAATTTTTTTGATGGGGTTTATGCATGTGAGACCCTTCCCACTTGGGAGAGGTTATGGGATGATTGCATACAGATAAAAATTAGAAAGAGCCAGCTTGGGGCAGCCAAACCAGTTGAGCAGGATGAGGATGTATCACTGTTAGTAGGAGGCAAAAAAGGCAAGGGAAAGAAGTAAGCTTCCACAAGTGGTGGTGGGGGCAAAGGAAAAGGTAAAGGTAATCAACTGAACAAGGAGAAGGACTATTCCAAGGTGAAGTGCTAGAATTTTCAAAGGATGGGACACTATGTAGTTGTGTGTCTAGAGAAGAAGAAGAAGGGGAAGAACTAGAGCATGGCAACATTAGCAGCGATAGAGGACTTTAAAAATAGCTTTTATAGGGAGTTTGGTTTCATTGCTTGTGAGTCCACTAGTGTAGGATAACCTGCCATGGAGGTTGAGAGGGAATGTGAATTTCCCTCCACTAGCGAAGTATCTTCAGGTATCTAGTATGTTGAAAGTGGGGCTTCACGTCATATGATGGGAGTCTGTGAGTAATTCTCAGAGCTTTCAGAGAGTGACACTGATATAGAGGTAGTACTCGGAGATGATAGTGTTGTTAGAGTAGTCGGTGTAGGGATATTGAATTTTGATAGGGAACCCAAACCTCCCTTGAAAGTGTCAGATGTTCTATATGTGCCAGGGATGAGGAAGAACCTCATATCCATCTCAGCATTGGAGGACAGAGGAAATGAGATATTGTTAAGGATAGGACAGGTGCTGATATATCCCAGGGGTGCTCTAGCTGATTCAGATAGAGCGATAGGTGTACGCCATGCAAAGGTGTATAGGTTTTCACTTCAGCCTCTTTTGGCATTGAGTAGTAGTACCGGCAGCAGAGCTAGCAGTTCAGAGCTATGTGAGATTTGGCACTGCATGATGGGGTACATGTATCATGGAACCTTGAGGACATTGCGAGAGATCACTACAGGTGTGCCAGATTTTAGTACTAATCACATTGATACATGCAAAGGATGTGCTATGGGCAAGTTTGCTAAATCCCCTTTTCCTAGCAGTGACAACAGAGCGACTGGTATACTTGATTTGATTCATTCCAATGTGAGCGGTCGGATGTCTCATGTTTTCTTCAGTGGATATGATTATTATGTTTTATTCATTGTTGATCACTCTAGGAGGACTTTGATTTATTTCTTGAAGACTAAGAGTGAGGTCTTAAAGCGGTTTCAGGAGTTCAGAGCTCTTGTGGAGACTCAGACAGGTTGGAAGATCAAGTCCCTGAGTTCGAACAATGGAGGGGAGTTACAACACTATTGTATATTTGCAGAACATGATTCTACATCGTGCCTTGGGGCATGTGACTTCGGAGGAGGTTTTGTCTGGGAAGAAGCCTGATGTTGGTCATCTTTTTATCTTTGGGTGTATTCCATACTCCTACATACCCAAGGAGAAGAGGACCAAGCTAGAGCCCACTGTAGAGAAGGATATCTTTATGGGCTACAATGAGACCTTGAAATCCTTTCGGATTTATATTCTTGCACAGAGGGGAGTTGTTGTTAGGTGGGATGTGAAGTTCGAGGAGGACAGAGATTTCAGGAGGTCATGGGAGTTAGAGTATCTGGATCAGCCAAACCCTCAGGAGCAGCTTATTCAGGCACAAGGATCTAGTGGGTAGGGATCATGAGGATCCATAGGTACATCGATTATGGTGTCGGGTCCATCAGTGAGAAGTGGCTCATAGAGTTAGAGGAGTGGTGCTTCGGGCAGCATGTAGAGCAGTCCGCAGAGTAGTTCACTTGGGATTCCATTGATGGACAGTTCACACAGTACTTCAGTATCTATACATTCAAGTTCAGGCAGGAGGATAGTAGACATATAATTAGGAGTTGAGGCTCCTGACGAGGAGGAGGATTCTCATTCTCTATTGGGAGAAGTGTGCTCAGGGAAGAGGAAGCCCAAGTGGCTTCAAGATACCTTGAGAGAGGCCACATCTGTTGCTAGGCCAAAGAGGCTGGTCAGAGAGAGAAGACCACCTGATATGTTATGTAGCTATATGGCAATGGTTTCCAACATCATTGACTCTAAGCCTTCTAGCTATGACGAGGCAGCTAGCCAGAAGGTCTAGAGAGAGGCCATGCAGGAGGAGTATTCTTCTATCATGAAGAATGATGTTTGGGAGGTGGTGCTGAGGCCTGAGGGAAAATGCGTGGTTACTTCCAGATGGCTTTACAAGGTAAATCATGCTGCAGATGGCAGCATTGAGAAATTCAAGGCATGGTTTGTGGCTAGAGTGTTATCCCAGGTAGAGGGAGTTGATTATTAGGATACCTTCGCTCTCGTGCCTCGATATAATTCGATTCACTCCATCATATTGATAGCAGTAGAGATGGGTTGGAAGATCCACCAGATGGATGTGAAGACCACATTTCTCAATGGCTTCATACATATGGATGTGTACATTGAGCAGCCACAAGGCTTTGAGGTGCATGGGAAGGAGTCCCATGTTTGCAGACTAAAGAAGGCCCTTTATGGCCTGAAATAAGCTCCTAGAGCTTGGTACTCTAGGATATATACATACTTGCAGGAGATGGGTTTCACAAAGAGTGATGCAGATCTGAACCTTTACTTTATTGTGATAGGTGAGGAGCCTCTCATTCTGATGTTGTATGTGGATGACTTGGTCATTACAGGTGTAGAGAGACTCATAGAGCACTGCAGGAGATATCTTGCGTCGGAGTTTGAGATGAAGGAAATTGGCTTGATGCATTACTTTTCGGGTTTGGAGGTGTGGCAGGAGGAGGGGAATTTATTCCTGGGACAAGGGAAGTATATTGTGGACATCCTTGGCAGATTCCACATGAAGGATTGTAGACCCATGTCGAAATTGATGATCACCAACTGGAAGAAGCTTCATGCTTCAGATTCCGAGTTGGTGAATCCCACATTGTATAGACAGATGATTGGCTCCTTGATGTATTTGGTCAACACTAGACCAAATATATATTTTGTAGTCAACACGATGATCCAGTTCATGTGTGAGCCCGGGAGGGTGCACTAGGTTGCTGCAAAACACATTTTGCAGTAATTTTAGGGGACAGTGTATTATGGTCTAGATTATAGAGAGGGAGATGGATTGAGATTGGCATGTTACACTGATTTTGATTGGGAAAGTTGTGCTTCTGATAGGAATAGCACTTTAGGGTGTTGTTTTAGGTTGGGTTTGGTAGTAGTGTCGTGGTTCCGCTGAAAGTAGTAGTCACTAGCATTGAGTTCAGTGGAAACAGAGTATATTGCAGCCAGTCTAGCTAGATGTGAGGCGATATGGCTTCGCAAGATGTTGTTTGGCTTATTTGGTCAGCTGTTGAGACCTTAAGTGATATACTGTGATAATAAGAGTTGTACTAAACTCACAGAGAATCCAGTATTTCATGACAGGTCAAATCATATTGGCATCAGAGACTATGTTCAGAAGGGAGTTTTGAAGCTTGAGTATATTCCCACTGATGAGCAGGTTCGAGATATTCTTACCAAAGCCTTACCACAGGGCAAGCATGTCTACCTCAAAGACGAGATGGGTGTGGTTAGGAATGCCTTCCTCGGTAATAGGGAGTGTTGAAATTTGGTTCCTTAAGGCTTTGATCTTTGGCCTAGGGAAAAGTGTCGAAAATAATTTAATTTTTCTCCTAAAGTGACTTTATAAAGTTATATAGTTAAATCTGATTTAAAAGTGACTTTAAGTGATAAAGTTACTAAGTCTAATTTTAAAGTGACTTTAATAAAGTCAATGTGAAATTAGAAAGTCAAAAGTGACTTTGGAAATAAATGACTAAGTGGGTCTTTATTAAAGTGGGGTGAATTAAAAAATAGAAAGTAAGATTTAAATGAGCATTTAATCTCAGCCCTAGATCTAAAGCTATCTTAGCATGTTAGGTCCCTATATTACTAGTATAGTCCCTTATTGTTGCTAGTGTAACCCCTTTATTGTTATTATTATACCCTTGTAACGCCCATATTGTTATTATTGTGCCCTTAAATTGTTATTGTTAGGTCGGCTAGGATTACATTATGGGCCCACTAGGATTACATTATGGCCTCATGGACTCCTATATATAGAAAGGAGGTTCTGTAAATTGTATCATCCAAGAATTTTTCATTTATGTAATGTATTGGAGGTTGCCCCCTTGAAGTGGCTTATTTATAAGGCATTGATATCTCTTTTCTTCTATTTTTGGAGCTGGTTACACAACATTTGGTATCAAAGCTTTGGATTATAGGGTTTCGCTGCTCTAAACAGGTCATCGTGGAATTTTCGCTATAAATTTTTTTCTAATAAGGTTTAGAATCGGAAATGTTTAGGGTGCGAAGCCGAAATCCTAAGGAAACTTGTAAAATAATTTCAGACCTTGGTTCGCACTATTTTCGGAGATATGATCTGTGGAAGGTAGTGATTTTTCAGACTCACGAATTTCATCTCAAAGAGGAGATCGTGGGAAAAGATTCATAACTCTCTCTCTGAGCATTGGATTGGAGTGCCATAAAAGGTGGTCATAATCGCATGGACTATAGTTTCTTGGCTATCAATTTCAGAGTCGAAGGATTAAACAGTGTCACGTGGGAAGTTGTACAAGTTCGCTCTACTGAACCAGTCCATAATTAGGTCATTGTGGGAGATTGGACACAACTTTGTCTTGGAGAATCCAAATCAGGTCAGACCTATGGCATTAGAAAGATAATTCATAGGGCTGCGTCGGTGCCAAATTTCAAATATTGAAGAGTTGCAATCACATAGATAATCCAATTTCAATATCAAGCTCCTCAAAAGCAAGAAAAAGGTGTGTATTATATTTCCGAATTGCATCAGTCTTGCTTGAAGAATCAATTTGAATTGATTCCAAGGGCATATTGTAGAATATATATCAGTATTGGGTTCTAAAATATGCCCCATAAAAAAAAATTCAACACCCATTAAGCCTTCAGAAGGCTCTACTATGACTCATGAAGATGAAGAATTGCAACATGATCTATCAAAATTACAAGAGCAAGTGCACCAAATTTCACTCTCGCAAAGAGAAACAAAAAATGAAATGGAAGTTTTGAATAAAGGCATGGACGTGAAGATGGAAGGTTTGAAGAAATGCATGGAAGCTAAGATGGATGGAATGGAAGCTGGCATAGAAGCTAAGATGGATGACATGAAAGACAACATGGAAAACATGAAGAATGATCCAAAATCAAACATGGAAGGTTTGACAAAGTTGATACAATTAATTTTTCCTAATGGCGAAAAGATAGTAGAAAAAACTCATGATGAGAACAAAATAAATGTTAATCGTGATTTCATAAACTCTAATGTTGGCGGGAAGAACCACCATATTCCAAAAATGGATATGAGGAAGTTTGATGGAAACGATCCTGTAACATGGATACTATAGATGGAGCAATAATTTGATCTCCATAACGTGCAAAACACACAAAAGGTACGCATTGAAACTTTACATTTAGAAAAAAATACATTTGTATGGTATCGATGGCTTTGCTCTTGTAAAAAAATTGTCACTTGGTCAAATTTTACGGAGGAAATGATAGCACATTATGAGGATACAAAGAGCAACACCTTCTTTAGCCAATTGATAAATCTCAAACAAAAGGGTTTAGTGGGGTAGCACATTGAGGACTTCCAAAAATTGAATATAAGGGTAACTGATATTCCAGAGGAACAAACGATTGATCTCTTCATAGGCACTTTACAGGATAACATCCAACATGAATTTCACGTTTCAGAACCTGATTCATTGGAGAAGGCATTCAGGTTGGCAATAAAAATTGAATGTAAAATTATGGCGACAAGGAATCCTACCACTCACTTCTATAAAGAAGGAAGTGTTGCTACGCCTAGATTTCCACAGCCAACAAGGTTGACACCACAACAATTGGAAGAAAAAAGAGCAAAAGGGATTTGCTACAGTTGTGATAGAAAATACACAAAAGGTCATAAGTGTGCTGAGAAGAAATTATTTCACATAGATTGTTAAGAGGAAGAAGAAAATGAACAAGAAGAGGATATACACCAGGAACCATCCCTAGAAGAGGAAGAAATGAATTCGACCATATCTTGTAATGCGTTGGCAGGAATTACCACTCCTCAAACTCTAAAGATTGAAGGACATATCAAGAAGAAAAAGGTAATAATGTTGATTGATTCAAGTAGCACCCACAATTTTATTCATTGTAAGGTAGCCAAGGAATTAAATTGTTTCCTATACCCAGCACCAGAATGTCAAGTGATGGTTGCAAATGGAGGAACTATAAATTTCTCTGGAAAAGGCCATAATATCAAGCTAACCATGGGGGAATATGTGTTGACTAGTCCAATGCTTTCCATTCCCATGGGAGGTGCTGATGTTGTACTAGGAGTACAATGGTTACAATCTTTGGGGACGGTAGCTTTTAATTTTCAAGAACTTTTCTTGAAATTTTTTTCAGAAGGAAAGGAAGTCGAATTACGGGGTATTGCAAGGAAGCCAGGAAGGATAATAAGCTCTAATGTCATGACAAAGCTTCTAAAGAAAGAACAGCGAGGCGTAATTGCACAATTATGCTCACTAGAAGTTCCAACATCAAAATCATCTATTTCTGCAGATCTCCAACAAGTCTTGGACAATCACTCCAAGGTGTTTGAAACTCCCAAAGGACTCCCACCTATTCGTGATCATGATCATGCTATTCATTTGATTCCAGGAAGTGTTCCTCCAAACATGAGGCCTTATAGATATCCTTACTTCCAAAAGAGCGAAATTGAACGTATGATTGCAGAAATGTTAGAGGCGGGTATAATTCAACCTAGTCAAAGTTCTTTCTCTGCTCCTGTAGTATTGGTACACAAGAAGGATGGATCATGGTGAATGTGTCCAGATTATAGGGAGCTCAATAAGCTCACCATTAAAGATAAGTTTCCCATTCTCGTGATTGATGAATTATTGGATGAATTACATGGAGCGATTTATTTTACCAAGTTGGATCTTCGTTCAGGATATCATCAAATTAGAATGAAGACTGAAGATATTCCAAAAATAGCATTTCAAACTCATGAGGGTCATTATGAATTTTTGGTCATGACTTTTGGCCTTACCAATGCACCTTCTACATTTCAAGGGTTGATGAATTCCATTTTCAAACCCTTCCTTGGAAAATTTGTGCTAGTATTTTTTGATGATATACTAATCTACAACAGGTCTTGGAAGGATCATGTTGAACATGTTGACAGAGTGCTCAAACTATTGCAGGAGAAACAATTATATGCAAAAACATCCAAATGTTTCTTTAGAGTACAAGAGGTGGAATATCTGGGTCATGTTGTATCTCACGAGGGTGTTAAGATAGACCCTAACAAAATTAAAGCCACTAAGGAATGGAAAATCCTCACAACCATAAAGTAGTTGCAAGGATTTCTCGGGTTAACAGGGTATTATCGCAAGTTTGTTAAGAATTATGGGAGAATAGCAGCACCTCTAAAAACATTATTGAATAAAGGTGTATTTTCATGGACTCCTGAAGCAACTAAGGCCTTTGAACATCTTAAAGAGGAAATGTGCCTAGCACCGGTCTTAGATACGCCAGACTTCACAAAAAACTTTATTGTGGAATGTGATGCCTCAGGAAATGGAATTGGTGCTATTTTAATGCAGGAAGGAAGACCCATTTCTTTTGAAAATCGTCCAATCAAAGGAAATTATTTACAGAAACCTATTTATGAGAAGGAAATGTTAGCAATACTGCATGCACTAAAGAAATGGCGAACTTACCTAATGGGAAGACACTTCAAGGTAAAAACTGATCATGATAGTCTTAAACACTTTTTGGAACAAAGACTATCTTCGGAAGAGCAGCAAAAATGGGTCACAAAGATGTTGGGTTATGACTTTGAAATAATCTACAAAAAAGGAAAGCTTAATGTTGTTGCAGATGCACTCTCAAGAAAGAATGAAAAGGTGGAAGCATTGCTTTGTGCCATTTCTATTATCCAACCAGATTGGATAACCGAAGCAAGAGATGAATGGAAGAAGGACAAAGATGTATGGACACTCATTAAAAAGTTGCAGCAAGATCCTAGTACATCTGATACATTTAGTTGGAAAAATGATTCCTTATGGTACAAAGATCGCTTATATCTTTGTAAGAATTCCTAACTAAAACAAAATATTCTTCTGGAATTGCACACTTCTCCTTTAGGAGGACACTCAGGATTTTTAAAAACTTACCACAGGGTGAAGAAAGAATTTTTTTGGGATGGCCTTAAATCTGATATTCGAAAGTTTGTGGCAGAATGTTTGGTTTGCCAGCAGAATAAAGTGGAAACAATCAAGACCCCAGGACTTCTACAACCTTTATCCATTCCAAGTCAACGTTGGGAGGAGATTTCAATGGATTTTATCACGGGTTTACCTAAGTCCGAAGGAAAGAGTGTCATCATGGTGGTAGTTGATAGACTTACCAAGTATGCACACTTTTGTGCATTATCTCATCCATTTAAAGCAAGTACATTTGCTACTACATTTATGGACACAATTCAAAAGATACATGGAAGCCCAAGGGCTATTGTGAGCTACAGAGATCCCATTTTTACTGGAAATTTTTGGACAGAGTTATTTTCTTGTTTGGGTACTCAATTAGCTCATAGCTCATCTTATCATCCTCAATCTGATGGTCAAACTGAGATAGTAAATAAATGTTTGGAAGGATAACTTCGTTGTTTTGTATCTGATAAAAAAACACAATGGGTCAAGTGGTTACCTCTCGCTGAATGGTGGGATAACACTTCCTTCCATACTGCAGCAAAAATGACCCCATTTATGACACTCTATGGATATCATCCACCATCCATAACATCATATTTAAAGGAAAATTTGAAGGTTCAAGCAGTGGAAGATCACATCGATCATCAACAAGAAGTTCTCCAGCTCTTAAAGGATAACCTGAATTTGGCACAAAATAGAATGAAACAACTTGTAGATCAACATCGCAGCGAGAGAAGTCTTGATGTAGGAGATTGGGTATTTTTACAGCTACAACCATACAAACAAATGTCCCTCAAGCAAGCTAAGAATGATAATAAATTACTTCCAAAGTACTATGGTCCTTACAAGGTGTTGCAAAATATTGGTACTATGGCATACAAATTGGAGCTTCCTGCTTCTTCACGAGTGCATCTAGTTTTCCATGTTTCATGCTTAAAGAAGGTTATACGTGAAAATCTTCCAGTTCAAACAATATTACCAGAACTTGATGAGGAAGGAAAAATCAAATTGGAACCTAAAGTGGTCACGGAAACAAGAACTCAATAGTTACGAAATCGATCAATTTCAGAGTATCTTATCAAGTGGAAGAACTTACCCACTGAAGATTCTACATGGGAGGATGAGAATTTTATACAGAAGCACCCAGAGCTACTCAAGCGTTGAGGACAATACTTTTTTGAAGGAGAGGGGCATGTTAGGTCCCTATATTACTAGTATAGTCCTTTATTGTTGTTACTGTAACCCCCTTATTGTTATTATTATACCCTTGTAACCCCCATATTACTATTATTGTGCCCTTAAATTATTATTGTTAGGTCAGCTAGGATTACATTGTGGCCCCACTAGGATTACATTATGGCCCCATGGACTCCTATATATAGAAAGGAGGTTTTGTAAATTGTATCATCCAATAATTTTTCATTTATGTAATGTATTGGAGTTTTCCCCCTCGAAGTGGCTTATTTCTAAGGCGTTGATATCTCTTTTATTTTATTTTTGGAGCTGGTTACACAACATAGCCATTGGATTTAGGGATTCCCCAAAAGTCACTTAGGGTTAGGTTAAAGGAGGAAAATGAGCGAAAAGGTCATTCATTCTTTCATGAGCAGATTGAGAGAGGAGGAGAGAAAGCAAAGGATAAATTTCTGAGCAATGAGGAGAAGGAGGGCAACAACTAAAGACTTTAGCAAATCCATACAACAACAAAGAGCCACAATTCCCAAGGCATAAATCTGTACAGCAGGAGGTTGGCACACATTTTGAGGAAGGAGGCACATAAAAAGAGGGATTATGTAAAGCAACTTCAACATGCATTCCAAGGCAGATTATGGGCTCGAAAACCTAGGAGAAGTTCGATGTTTTTTGGCACAAATTTTGAGGAAATCTGTACAGCAGGACAATGCTATTTTCGAGGTTGTTTTCGAGCAAGGGAATTGAGGAGGAAGTACAGCTATACTTGCCATACAACTGTATGGCCGTACTACTGAAATCTAGGCATGCATTTTGAGGGTGGTAGTTCAACATTTAATGTTGTAATAAATGCTGTAAAAAATTCTGTTTTGATTATTTTTTGTTCAACACATTTTCCAACGTAGGGTATAAGCACAGAATTCGAGATAAGTATATCTATTAAGTTGCTAGAATTTTTGCTGTAAATTATGTCTCACTGTAAAAGCATATTCATAAATAAAGAGAGATTTCAAACTGGTTTTCCCCAATAGTTGTAGGGGGTTTTTCCAGGGTCAAGTTGACCAAAAATCAGCATGTCTATTTTCTGTATGTGGTTGATTTATTTTCTGAGTTTCTATTTCTACATTTCAGCACTGTGAAATTTCCAGAATTAGTGTTTTTAGAAAACATTTATTTTTTCTAGCTTGTTGAATGTATGGCTATGGGAATGGGCATTTAACTTTATGGGAGAAATAAGGAGAAACTGAAAATCGGGGTTGGGTTACAAAATTTCTACAGGTTGTTCAACATAAACCTATTCCATTAGTACTCCATTCAGGAATGCTGATTTCACATCCATTTGGTAAACTTTCCACTTGTGTTGTGCTATTATGGATAACAGTGCTCTTACTGTTTCCATTCTTGCAACCGGTGGAAATGTTTCTTCATAATCTCTTCCTTGTTGTTGCTTGTAGCCTTTGACAACAAATTTGGTCTTGTGCCTTTAAATCTTACCTTCAGCATTTCTTTTTGTTTTATAAACCCATTTCACTCCAATTACTTCCTTACCTTTTGGGAGATCAACCAATCCCCATGTTTTATTTTTCTCTATGGAATTTATCTCTTCATCCATAGCATCTATGCATTTCTTATCTTGTATTGCTTGTTCAAAATGAATAGGATCTTCTTCATGACAATATAATGCACATAAAGAGTTTATACCTTCGTTTTCTGCCTCTTGCTCATAAATTTCATTCATCCTTCTGAATCTTGTTCCTCATTCACTTGTTGAACATGTGCTTGTACAAGCACTCAAATATGCTCCTTCTGATGTGCTTGGAGAAGCACTGTCATCACTTCTCAAGGGTGTTCTCATACCGGCTTGTGGCGTCCCTTGTTGTCCTTGCATTGGTGGAGGTGGTGCTACTAATGAGGGATTTCTTTCAGCCATTTCTTCCTCATCTTCATCATGAGACAAACAAGTTTTTACATTCACTATTTTCTCAATGCTTCCATCCCAAGCTTCTTCCTCAATAAATTGTACATCTCTGCTTATCATAAACTTCTTTATATATGGGTTATACAATATGTATGCTTTGGATTCTCCACTCTATCCAAAAAATTTACATTTCTTCCCCTTATTGTCCAAATTCTTCCTTAGCTGATCTGGAATGTGTGCATAAGCCACACAACCAAAAATTCTCATGTGGGTGACAAATTGTTTTATGCCACTCCATGTTTCTTTAAAAACTCTATTCATAACACTATTTGTTGGGCATCTATTCAACACATATGCTGCACAATGTACAACTTCAGCCCAATATTCATTTGGAAAATGTTTTGACTTCAACATGCTTCTTACCATATCCATGATGGTTCTATTTTTCCTTTCAGCAACTCCATTTTTTTGTGGTGTATACCTTGCTGCAAATTATTTATGAATCCCATTTTCTCTACAAAAATGCAGAAATTATTTGGAGATATATTCTCCTCCTTTGTCTATTCTGAAGACCTTAATATTCTACCCACTTTGATTCTCTACTAGAACTTTAAAGTGGAAGAATTTCTCAAACACTTCACTCTTCAATTTCAAGAAGTACACCGATGTTTTTCTTGTGTAATCATCAATAAAGGTCAGCATATAATGGCTACCTACTAGTGATGGTGTTTGCATTGGTCCACATAAATCATAATGGACTATTTCTAAGGGTGCCTTTGCCCTTATGCTCTTTCCCGATGGAAATATTTCTCCGTGTTTTTTGTCCAATATGTAGCCTTCAAAAAAGCTGTCTAGCTTTCCAATCAATGGTAATCCCTTTACCATACATTTTCTGTGCAACAAATTTTGACCTTCAAAGCTGAGATTTCCAAATCTCAAGTGCCATAACCAGTTTTCATATTTTTCTTCCCTTTGGAATGTCTCTTGTGTCACTGCTACCATTGCAGCTCCTTTCTTCAAATATGCTCGCATCTTGAGAGGAAACATTCTGTTTCTTGTCATATTCACTTGTGAAATGCATTGCTTGCTTTGTGGTTTATCCATGATGGTGCATACATCATCTTCAAAGAATACAGTGTAGCCTTTTTGAATGAGTTGTTCTATGCTCAAAAGGTTACACTTCATACCAGGCACATAATAAACATCCAATATGGATCTCCTTTCTCCTTTCTTTGTTAAAACACTTACTCTGACTTTTCCCATGATAGAGATTTTACTGTCTGTCCCCAATGTTACTTGAGACTTTACATTTTTATCAATCATGGAAAACATAGAAATGTTTCTAGTCATATGGCTGATATATCCTGAATCTAGAAACCATATATCTTCACTTTTCTCTTCAGCCATATTAAATGCTAAAAACAATTTTTCTTAACTGAGATTTTCTTTAGTAAAATTAGCACTGGGTCTACTACCCATGTCATTTTATTTCTTCCTACATTCATTGGCATAATGCCCATAATTCTTACAATAATTACATTGGCCTTGGGATTTATCATACCTTTTTCCATGTGCTTCATTTTTTCCATCTTGTTGACTACTGGCTTGGCTTTGATTCTGACTTTGATTGCTGCCCCTTCCACTTGTATTTGCAGGGTTGCTTCTTCCTCTTTTTTGGCTTCTGCCTCTTCCTTTTCCTTTGTAATTTGTTCTACCTTGACCTCTTCCTCTTCCAAAGGAAATTTGGGTCTTGAAGGCATGCTTCAAAGATGATTTTCTTGTTTTGTTCAATCTTTGTTCATGTGTCATCAATGATGTATGAAGCTCATTAACAGTAAACGACAAGAGATATTTTGTCTCTTCAATGGTTGTTACTATCACATCAAAACTTGAGGGTAAGCTCCTCAATACTTTTTCCACTATTCTTCTTTGTTCTACTATCTCTCCATGAGATCTCATTTGGGTAACCAACCCAATCAACAATGTGAAGAATGAGTCTATTGTATCAGATTCTTTCATGCAAATGACTTCAAAATATCTTCTCATTAATTGAAAATTTGTTGTATTTACTTTTTCCATACTTTGGTAAGTTGTCTGGAGAGTATCCCATGCATCCTTGGACCTCTTTGCTGTTGCAATTCTTGGAAATATACTTTCATGCACTCCCTGATAGAGATAGAAGATGGCTTTTGAGTCCTTCTTGATATTACTCTTTAGAAAATCCTTCTCTGCCTGTGTTAAGGAATTAAATGCTTGTTCATATGCTGGTTCTTCTAAACCATATTCAACTAGCTCCCATAAATCTTGAGAGAAAAACAGGGCTCTCATTGTGATTTCCCAATAGTCATAGTTATTCCCATTGAACTGTGGGAGTTTATTGTTTCCCATACTCGTGCTTGTGTTGGCTCCTTCCATTGCTAGACTTACTGAACTATGCCAAAACTTGACTGTGTTTTTAAACAAAATTTCTCACTACTGGAGAGATAAACTCTATCTTCAAAAGACTTTCTTCTACAGTTCTCTGGATTGTATTCTTTTAAGCAAACAAAAAACTATGTTTTTGATAAATAGTTGGCTTTGTTGATCTTTCACTCTGCTAGAGAAAAATTCAACAAACTCCTTCTTCCTTCAACTTCTTTGGCAAATGAAAAGAGCCTGGACTAGCTCTGATACCATGTTGGAATTTCTGGTAGTTCTAGAACAACAGAGAGGAAATAAAAAATTCCTCTACTAACACAGAGATAAAAAAAATGTGGATAGAGAGATGGCATAAACACTCTATTTCATTGAAATAAAACACTACTTCTATTTACAAAATAAAAATCTTTAGAACTTCAGATGTTCTGGATTTACAAAAATGTGATTTGGGCTGCTACACTCACACAACACTCTTACAAATTTTTCTTTAACTCCCTCTTTCTTCTTAACACAATCACTGCTCTAACTGTATTTTTTTTTTGTCTTCTGCCTTCGGGCATTCATACACAGTCAAAATGCACACATCATATGAATATCTTTTCATGTTTCATTAAATTGTTTATATATATTTTAAATTTAACATATTTACAATATATATATTATAAAATATTGATAATCTAAGTTTGAAACCAAAATTTTCCACGACATATAATAAAAAAACAAAAAAGCTTTAACCTTTATACATTCCGTGGAGTTAAAAATTTATAGAAAAGCCCATTTATTTGCCCCACAGAACTCCCTTGATTGGTCCAGAGGAGTGATGACATCACCTCCTCCGGTGGGTCAAATTTGATGCTCATAGCTCATTTTGGATGTCACTGAAATTGGAGCTGCAGGAGTTAAGTGTGGTTGGCGGAGGATTTATTGCGGGTAGATGAATGTTTAAGACAGGAGGTTGCGTGGATATGAACCACGATTTGCAACTCTGAAAGCCGCGGTGGAGTGTAAAGAACAAACATGAAATATGACTGCAATGCTTTACCTCTCCCATCAGAAATTAACTTCATCGTCCTTCTGCTCTGTGTGCGGAAGTTGGAATTAATTTCCAACATTTTTCTGAACTTTTGGAATTGCATTATGTTTTAGATTATTTAAATATTTCCATTTCCAAGTCACTAAAGAAAATGGAACGGAGTGACCATTGTTAAGAAGGTTTTAGCAATCAATATCGAATTTGTTTGTAATCGTTCATGTTTTAGCATAAGTAGATTCTAGACGAAGAATGGAAACAATGGTTTCTAAGCTCTGATTATAAGATGAAAATGTGTTAATTGAGGCTCAATTAGCAGTCTGATATGATGCCTTTATTTATAGTTATATACAGTTAGGGTTCTTTGTTGGTGGCAATATCTCCTTTCTTTTTTTATGCAATTGGGGCACGTCTATGCATCTCGGGCAAGTTCTCCTTTCTATTTGAGTTCATATCCATGTTTACATGTGCATTCATTCACTCAAGTGTCCCAAAGATGAATTTGGATGAATTTTTTTAGCAGAAGAATGATGTTTCTAGAGCTATTGAAGAGGAGCTTGAAAAGGTAGAGTGAAAATTATTTCATCTTTGGTTTATGATTTTATTTGGAGCGTAAGTACCAATTGAAAAGTACTTGCATACATTTAGTGCTTTATATTGAGTAGGGGAAATTCCTGTTAATTCTTTGCATCTTCTAGTGTCACTGCATTATTTGTATTGATTTTGTAGATATTTGTGTTCTAGTTTTGGTAAAACAATTCTTGAGTGCTCTCCATAATCATGTGTTATATTTGGATACAGGTTATGACAAACTACAGATTTGAGATAGTGCAAACTCTCATGGTTGAAATGGAGACTATTGAAAATGTGAAGAGAGCAATGAATGAAATAAACGCAAGTAAGAATTCTCTGCCATATTGAGGTCACAGTAGAATTATGTATATTTAAGCACATCAAATATAATTTCTTGTTGCTAGACATTTTTTTAATAAAGGAATATTTGATCTTTGGAGAACTTTGCCACTTTTATTTCAAGAGGTTCTAGTTTGCTTATGTGTTTATGTATAGATAGCTAACTAGCACATGCTAATAATCATTTGATGGAGGGGATGAAAAATTTATCACCTTTTCTAATGTAGCTTTCCTTTAAAAATGAAATATATTCTTAAAAGTTAACTTTACAAAAACATGTGTCATGAATTTGCATTTTTGCTGTAGTTTTTTCCATAATTTTTTATTTAATTGTGGATTTGTTTTTTCCTTTTTACGTTTTTATTTAAAATTCTTTTACATTATCTTACATCTTATTCCCATAATAATTCATTTAAATTTTGATTTCAGCTACAAGAATGGGAGTGCTAACTAAGGAAAAAGCTGAAGCAGAGAAAATCTTGCTAATTAAGCGAGAAGAAGATTTTTTTTTATCTAGATTGGGTATTGCTCGTCAATGAAAAGCAATAGTGGATGGCCTTAAGGATAGTGTACTTGCTTTCTCAGAAAATGTGCTCGGTACAACTGCAAGGGAGGTGATGGACATGGTATTAGAGACATAGTATTTTGACACAATGAGAGACATAGGAGCATCTTCAAAGTCATCAGCAGTATTCATCCCCATGGTCCTGGTGCAGTTTTCGATGTTGCTGAGCAGATTAGAAATGGATTACTTCAAGAACAAGCCCTTTAAACATTATAAACATTAAACGCACATATGAAGTGTCAAATTTAAGACTAAAAGCACATTGTGTGCAACAATGTTTATAACTTATCGTTTCCATTTTGAGTTTTTTTTATTTTTCGATACAAGGAATTCTTATAGATTCACTGGTATTGTTTTAGGGTAAGTGTAAAGTGTCTATTTAGTATATAGTAAGTATACACTCAACCTTGCATATGGAATGTTAACATACACACATAACGAATGGTGTATAGCCACTTTTTCAATCATATTAAGAAAGAAAAAAGTTCTGCATGGATTGGAGGATGGGTAAATTATTAATTATAAATGTGTTGCATTTGTGTCGTGTGAAAATCTCAACAAACTTATGGATTTGAATTATAGATTGAAGTTCTGAGGGAGATCAACTAAATTTGCAATAGTAGAATTGAAGTTGCATCATGGAATTTTTGTTCTAGTTAAAGCATCTTGACAATTACGTAACAATTGTTAAAGTATAATGTTTTTGGTAATTAAACATTATGACCAAAATTTCGTACTGTAAATGACAAGCTTCTTATGAGGTGTTTCTTTTTTATGACATCGTTGAATGAAAGATTGTCATTTCCCTTTATTATGTGAATATTCAATGTGGAAAGATTTCTTCAGTGTATTTTTCAAAGTAACTTGCTTGCATTGATATCCAAGAGTGTCCACAAATTTAGAATGCTTCTCATATTTTATTTTGTTTGGTAAACTAAAATTTCTCACTCTAACCCTAATGTTTTTTCTTTGCATTAGAGAAATTCACTTTTATTTGGTGCTCACAGTTGCATGTATAAGAAGAGATTAATTTGGCAAGAAGTAAATTTGCAATGGGGATGAGGGATTCACTGATTTTTCAATTTTGACATTTGGAGCAAAGGTTTCTACTATCTTTAAGTAAAAAAGAAAAATATTCTTGGCTTACATGATGATAGTGGAAAGCTTTGAGATATTGTGATATCTAATTCCAAATGAGGGTTGTGTATGTTAGTGTAATTAATATCTAGTGCCATTCTTTAGTAATTAGGATTTAATTTTAGTACATTAAGAGTACATTAAAGTGTTGGAAATATTGAACAAACAATACACAGCGGAAATGTGTTTCACCCACAACACAGAGAGTACACAAATAATGCGGAAATTAACAGTCAAACACAGACAACCTAAAACATAGGAGCAGAACAACTTCAGTTTTTTATTCAAATCACTTAACATATGAAAATTACATATGTTTTATACAAAATGGCCAAAGCATGTTACTTAATGAAATTCACTGTTGAATTGGACTGGTATCCATTTAATCATCGAACTACAGCGAAATCCCAATTCTTCAGTTTCTACATGAAACTGCGTATGAAACACATAATTGAGGATGTGAAATATTATCGGTTCCAGCTCTGAAAACACATCGCGTCTGGGCCTCCATTGAAAATCGCATACTGGCGATTATAATTTTTAGAATATGTGTGATATGGGAAAAAATAAGATTTGCGATGTGCAATGTGACGTGGCACATTGCATTGCAATGTAAACCATTTAAATTGTGGGTGCTTATCCATTAAACTCTTGATCTTGTGATGTGCGCTTTGTACTGCCCTCCTGAGCTTGACACGTGCCCCCTTTGTGATCGCATCAAAACTAACATAAAACAACTTGTGGGCAGATTTTAAATCTAAATAAAAAAAATTGCGAATTGTGCACTGTAGGCGACGGAAATGTTTAAAACATAAAATGTACGAAGTGCGGGTTGCGGGCGATATAAAAGGTAAGTGGGAAATCTTAAAAAGTGCGATGAGGTTTGTGGGTGCCGCTGATATCGCATTGATGGAGGTTTAACATTCAGTGAAGCATTAAGAGTTGAAACTTAAAAGTTTTGGGCTGCAATATACGGGGAGATAAAAAACGGTGAGTGCGAAGTGTGAAAAACAAAGGAAGAGGCGGAATGAAAAGGTTTGTAGGTAGTTGAAAATATGGTAAGGTAGGTGGTGAGTCCCGTTGATATCGCATCAGCAAGGAAACAACTTATGCGAAGGGCTTAAAAGGTCAAGGCTAAATGTTGCAAGCGGCGAAGTGCAGGAAGGGTAAGTCAACGCAGAAAGAAATAAATGTAGAGGTAAGGTTGGGTACTCTGTTGTTTGGATTTTGTGTAAAACGCCTCTAGATTGAAATCTAGGCTTCTTCATTCTCTGCAACAAAAATTTACTGAAGTGTGAGCTGCTGCCACTTCTTATTGATGGCAGTGGTTGGGAATTATTTCCAACACTCCTCGTTAATCACAACTGCCACCATCAATCATTCCCAAACAATGTCTGAGATAAGCAAAACTATTTTGTCTCAATGGCTTTGTGAGAATATCAGCAAACTGTTCCTCTAACCTACAATGCTACAAAACAATTTCACCATTGTTAACCAATTCCCTTAGAAAATGATACTTTGCATCAATATGCTTTGTTCTCTTATGGAAAACATAATTTTTTGACAGTGAAATTGCTGAGATGTTATCACAATAAATTGTGGTTCCTTTGTCTTTCTCATGACATAAGTCTCTCAGCATCCTTCTCATCCTAACAGCTTGGCATGTTGCTGCTATTGCTACTACATATTCAATTGTTGCTGTTGATAATAAAACTATTGGTTGTTTCTTGGAAGCCCATGAAATGGCTCCCGATCCCAAATGAAATACATACCTAGATGTGCTCTTTTTTCATCTATACTTCCAGCCCAATCACTGTCAGTGTAACCAATCAACTCAAAATTATCAGATGAGGAGTATAGAATACCATACTCCTTCGTTCCATTCACATACCTTAAAATTATCTTGGTTGCTTGCCAATGTCTCTCCTTTGGTGTCTCCATGAATCTGGATATTAAACTCACTGCATACATAATATCAAGCCTACTTGTAGTTAAATACATTAGACTTCCAACTATGCTCTTGTACAATGTTGGATCGACATTCTTACTGCAATCTTCCTTGCTCAATTTTAACCCCATGAATGTTGGAGTTGATGTTGATTTGTTGTTCTGCATATTGAACCTCTTTAAAATTTCTGCAACATACTTTGCTTGGGACATAAAAATCCCCTTTTCATATTTTTTTACTTCTATGCCCAAAAAATGTCACATTAAACCCAAGTAAGTCATTTCAAATTCACTTTTCATGACAGCTTTAAAATAAAAAATGAGAGAAAGATCATTGCCTGTGAAAATCAAATCATCTACATATAAAAAAAAAAAAATTTTTACCGTCATTTTCTGTGATGTAGAGTGTGGGTTCACCATCACACATGTCAAACCCATTTTCCACTGGGTAAGAATCAATCCCGCTATACCATGCTCTTGGTGCTTTCTTCAACCCATAAATAGAGTTCTTCAACTTACACACTTTGTGTTCTTGGCCTTCTATCTCATAGCCAAGAGGTTGTTCAACATACACCTCCTCTTTCAACACTTCAGTCAAGAATTCTGACTTCACATCCATTTGATAAACTTTCCACTTTTGTTTTGTTCCTATGGACAACATTCTCCACATTGCCTCCATCCTTGCAACTAGTGTAAAGGTTTCCTCATAGCCTCTTCCTTGTTGCTGCTTGTAGCCTTTGACAACAAGTCTTTCTTTGTGCCTTTCTATCTTGCCTTCGATGTTTCTCTTCGTCTTATAGACCCATTTCACTCCAATAAATTCTTTTCCTTATGGGAGGTCCACTAACTCCCATATGTCATTATTTTATGTTTCTCCTATTTCTTCATTTGCTGCTTCAATCCACTTCTCTTCGTTTACTACACCTTCAAAATGGATTGGGTCATCAACATGACAAAAATAAAGTAAATAAAGAATTCAGACCAGCATTACTATTTAATTATTCTTTCTCATAAATTTCATTTAAATTTTTGAATCTTGGTCTTCTTGTATTTGTTGAAGATGTAGTTGGAGTTTCACTTGAACTCGAGGGAGTTGTTCATCCCTGTGGTGTGCCTGGAGAAGCACTTCCTTGGTTTTTCATTGCTGCTCTATTGCTTGGGTTCGGTGTTCTCTATTGAGCTTGTGTAGGTGGAGGAGGAGCCACCATTGAGGAATAATTTTATGCAATCAATTCCTCTTTATCTTCATGTGAAACACATTTCTTCTCTTTCACTGTGTTCTCTAAAATTCCATCCAAAGCTTCTTCTTCAATTATATGAACATCTCTGCTGATTATTACCTTCTTGGTTGATGGATTATAGAGCTTTTAGGCCTTGGATTCATCACTGTATCCAACAAATATACACTTATCCCCCTTGTTTTCCAACTTCTTCCTTAACTGATTCAGGATATGTGCATATGCCACACATCCAAACACTCTCATGTGAGTGAAAACTTTCTTTTTTCCACTCCATTATTCTTTTGGAACTCTATTCATAACAGCTTTGGTTGGACATCTATTTAAAATATAAGCTGCACAATTGATAGATTTTTCCCAATATTCATTTGGAAAATGCTTTTCCTTCAACATACTTCTTACCATGTACATGATGGTCATATTCTTTCTTTCTGCTACACCATTTTGTTGAGGTGTATACATTGCGGTAAAATACTTGTGTATTCAATGCTCCCTGCAGAAATGTAGGAAGCCTTTGGAGATATATTCTCCACCTCTGTCAATTCTCAACACTTTTATGTAGTCGCCACTTTGCTTCTCAAAAAGTGCTTTGAAGTGGTAGAACTTTTCAAAAACTTCAATTTTCTGTTTTAAAAAATAAACCCAAGTCTTTGTTGTGTAAGAATCTATAAATGTCAAAACATAATGACTGCTAGCTAATGATGGCATTTGCATTGGTCCACACAAATCTGAGTGGAAAATCTCCAACAGTGCCTTTGCCTTTATACTCTTTCCTACTGGAAATGATTCTCTATTTTTTTTCCCAAGATGCAACCTTCACATAGGCTGTCTGGTTTCTCTATGAGTGGTAATCCCTTTACCATCCTTATTCTATGCAAAAAATTCAGACCTCCGAAATTGAGATGTCAAAATCTCAAATTGTTGGGAAAAATACTGAGAGGGGGGGGGGTGAATCAGTATTTACTGCATATTCAAAAAATTTTACTTTTTCAGTCTCTAAAACCCATACGCTACTTTCCTTTAGTAAACTCGCGTATACACGTGGATATCCTTCATACAACTCGCGTATTAGCAGAGATCTAAATATGCAGATAATTCTTAACTCAGTTCTTTGTAATATTCATTCATCTGATGTTAAGTTATCAGTAAACATGTGTAGTAACAACAGAATAAACCATCACACAAAGCATCACACATGAACACCAGAATTTTTAGGTGGAAACCCAAGTCGGGAGAAAACCACCGCTGCAGTTGCTCAGCCTTCAGCTTATTTTATTATAGAGAAAACATCTTACAACATATGCCCGTGAACTCCTACCAACACGAGGCACCCACCTACGCTCGTTTACAGATCGGAGCCTCTCCTGGAAGGGAGCTCCAACCCCCTGACTCGTTTACCAACCTTTCCTGGAAGGGAGCTACGACCCCCTGATCTCGTTTACCAGCCTCACCTGGAAGGGAGCTACAACCCCTTGACTGAAGGCTACAACCCTCAGCACCAATATGGACCGCGTTTCATCAATTTTCACACTGGATCCAAAGCTTCCTTTAGAACACAACTTGCAGGCCACGTTTCATCATATTTTCAGACTGGACCCACTCCATACATTTAAGCACAGTCAAACATGAAACTGATACATATAACTCACTGATAGATATCAATAAACCAGCAGAACAGATCAGACATTTCTTACCACATACTTCAGCAAACCCTAGTTTGCATACGCGCTTTTCTTTCAGCCGATCCGTGTATACACGTGCATCCGTTCTCACAAACCATCGTATACTTCTGTATAAATTACAGATCCAATTTCACTGCGCATACACGCTTTCTCTTCAGCAAATCCGCGTATATACGCGCTTCTTATGCGGAAAACTAGCGTATGGTTCTTCAGACATTTAGGTCATTGCAATTCTTCAGAACAGATACATTACTCAGATTTTACCCTTTACTTCAGACAGATGTTCGCGTCATTTCAGATCTAATCATTCCATCAACAGATCTAGCAAGTACAAATACATTTCAGATCTAGATACCCTTCTTCATCATTTTCTTCATTGGTGCATCATAGATTCAGATCTATCATCAAGCCTTTACCCTTTCCATACAAATATACCTCAGAGAGAAGTATTTATTTAAGCTCAGACATCTTGCACCCATGCTCATGATTTTCACAATGAATTTCTTCTCTTTATATAGATTTACCCTTTTTCAATACCATGAGCCAAAACCACATTAATTTCGATAGTATTCCTGGACGGGGTCATTTAGACGAATCATTACCTAATACAATGGGTCAATACCATGGTGGTTACCCCTGGTTTTGCACTTTATGAGCGCTTTTTCCCATACGCGACTTGGCACGTTGTTTCCCGCGTGCATACGCGACTTCTCCTAGACAAATCCGCATATGCCTTGAGACATACTCTTTTCATCATAGATTTAGCACATATTGAATTCCTTTCTTCATTAATTTCTGTACTCTCTGTAGATCTATCAGATTTACATCATTTGACAGGTTCATCAAGACATATTCTATCAAG
Source organism: Pinus albicaulis (assembly GCA_034641835.2). Lineage (NCBI taxonomy): Eukaryota > Viridiplantae > Streptophyta > Pinopsida > Pinales > Pinaceae > Pinus > Pinus albicaulis. The sequence goes on along the minus strand of CM076583.1, from coordinate 420,140,196 downwards.
CACAACTTCATCAAGTAGGCTGCCATCATCTTCATCAAGTGGGTTTTCATTTAAGGACAACACTTAGCATCATATCACATCAGATTTACATCATTTACGAAGTCCATTAAGTCAAGAATAACTTCATCAGGTGGATTGCCATCAAGGACAACACATGCCAACAATCTCATGTCTTCATCTTCATTAAGTGGGTTTCCATCAAGGACAACACTCTTCATCATATTGCCAAAAATCTCCCCCTTTGGACTTGATGGTAACCACGATGGTGTTTGATCACCACAACAGATAGGTACATTAAGAATACAATGACACCATGTCACTCTCCCCATTCTTTGACACCATTATCTTCATTCAAACACCATGTCACTCTCCTGAATATCCAGGGCAAGAGCGGATCCTCCCCATTTTCTCCTCATATGAAAGAAGCATTCTGCGATATGATGTACTCTTGAAGTGGCGAGTGCCCCCACGAGTTCATGCTGAATCTTCAAACATATTTTTAAATGAATTACATGACTCTATGAACTTCCCTATCTGCCAAAGGAAGACTCATGCCCCATCGAATATCCAGCAGTGGATTTACATATGAGACTCAAGTACCAGCAAGTGGGTTTACACATTTCCTTCGGCTGGCAAATTGGGTTAACAAAATTTATTTCGACTACCCACCAACTACCCAACCAAGTGGGTTTACAAATTTGACAAGTCCTTACATGACTGAATATTACAATTTTACATCATGGGTCTCAACAAGACCTTTTCATCAAATTACAAATATGACCATTTATGACCAACACCAGAAAGTCCTCAAGAAAGATAACATATTTCAGAACCATCATAATGCGAACAATACATTATACTCAGAAAAGCTAATGCTCCCCCTGAATCTGTGCATCCGGCATCCTTTCCATATGACTAAGGCTCCCCCTTAGTTTGTGCATCCTGAACACTTTCACCAAAAAATCATCAAGGCATCTTTATCAAAACATTAGAAATAGAATTACGAGAGCTGGAACACCACCAGAGATACCAAACAGTATCAGAGATACCAAACAACACTACAGCTGTGCTGAAGAAAGCTGACCCCAAACAGAAATTTGTCAGCAACGAGGCATACATGGTTTTATGTGCATGAACTTGCATATATACGCGACCGTGTTTCAGGAAATCTACGTATCCAATAACATCTTCTATATTTTAACCAGATCTGATCCTCTGGGAGGAAAATACAATGTTTAGCTTCTTTCTAAGATATTTTGAGTGCTTCCCTAGAATACAGATAGATAGAACAGTGTGGTTGTGTCTTCAAGCTTCATCCAATGGTTGTAGCATAAACACATTAGCAACCAAGCTTTCAGATTCTTTGCAGCATCAATACATTCTTTCCAAGAGAAATTATCATACCAGAATAGCATCTTCACATAAGAGTCAAGCAATCATCCATGTGGACCAACATCACCATGATCTTTAAGATTTAACATGAAGTAACATATGTACGAAAAAGATCTCAACCATAGTAACAAACTCTGCATGATCTATTCTTATCTCTGAATCATAATACTTCCAATCTCATCCAATAGATAAACTTTAGCAAACAATAAACAGGGCTCATTCAAAGTCTCATCATAATAAACCATGTATCAAGCCATCATCATTTGAGCATGAGTAATAACCAAAGAATAAGCAGTCATGGTGCCAACAATGCAATCATTAGTATTCAACCTGTTGCTCCCCCTGAACCAGTGCTCTTCCTTAACTTGTGCAACCTGAACTCCTTCATCAGCAAGTCATTAGCAACAATCTCTGTATGATCTGTCCTTATCTCTGAATTATAAGGCTTTCATTTCAGCAACGAATACTCTTCATCAAAAAGAAAACAGGACTCATCCATAATCTTCAACATAGGAAACCAATTATCATATCATCATTATTTAGAATTGAGAAACTAAGCTAATCCAGAGTCAATAATACATTTATTAATAGTTAGAATGATGCTCCCCCTGAACCTCTACTCCAGATCTTCAGCTATCATATAAATTCTCTTATCATCAATGCATACGCGACTGTGTCTACTGGAACTCGCGTGTATACGCGAATTTTGTTCATAGAACCCGCGTATGGAAAGTGAAGCATAGAAATTTTTCACATTCCTTCATCTCCCCCTGAACTTGTACTTCCTGTACCTATCTTCTTCATATCAAATGCTCTGTCAGAAATACATATAACCAGAAAAATCAAATCAATCATGAGAGTCATCATACATTGCTTCCCCTGTGACGATACATTACTAAATCTCATAATGTATCCCACATCATTCCTGCAGTCAATAAGAGAAGTAAGCTTCAGAAGCGGATGACTGCAGTAGGGTCAGTATTACCTACGTTTCTGACTGGTCCTCCTTCTTTTTCTAAATTTTCTTGAACTTCCTAACTGTGTGCTGAAAATTGTCCACTTTCTCAGATCTGTTCAACATGCATTCTTTTTCTACATGTCCATACTTGTTACAAGAATAACATCTCATGTGTCCAGAGAAATAAGAATCATAATGAGTATTTCTAATCTTCCTCCTTTTACAATCAGCTACTTTATGTCCATACTTGCTACATGAAAAACAATATCCCTTGAAGAAACCAGAGTACCTTTCTATGTAGGAATTGTTTGTTTGAGGCTGAAATGATTTGCTCCTGCAACTTGCTGCAACATGCCCATAATTATGACATTTAAAGCATTCAACATTATTGACTAATTTCCTTTGAGATTTGATCATTGTACGTTGACCTTTTTTCTCTTTCAACGCTTCAGATTTTGCATTGACATCCTCTAAATTTTTAGCACTTCCTTGTGAGCTAGATTCTCCTTTAACAGTTTCATGGAAACCAAGACCAAGTTTGATAGCAGGAGACCTTTGATTACTCATAATATTGTCCAAAATATTAGTACTATCTTGAAACCTCAAAAGTTTAAATTTTTCTTCTAATTTACCTTTGAGAATGTTTACCTCAACCTCCATGGCTTGACATTGCTTTGTCATGCTTTCTTCTTTCCTTCTTCCATCTTCTAGTAGATCCTTCAGATTTAGAATCTCTTCTTTCAACCAATTTTCGTTTTCTTCACATGTTTGTTGCAGCTCTTCATTCTTCTTATCTGATTTTTCCAGATCCCTTTTGAGAGAGATGATTTCTGCTTCAAGGCCTTCCTTTTCAAATGACAGAGGTTCTTCATTCTTCTTATTTGATGCTTCGAGATTTACTTTCAGAGATATGTTCTCTTCTTCAAGTTCTGCATTCTTCTTATTTGATTTATCCAGGTCTTCCTTGAGGGAGATAATTTCAGCTTCAAGGCTTTCACTTCGATTGGCTACTTCATCCTGCAGTCTTTGATGTATTTATATCTGTCCCTTCATTGTTTCTATCTGTCCATTCATTTTAGAGATCATCTCATTGAAGGGGGATTCCTTCTCATTAAATAATCTTTGTTGATCTTCTTCTAGGTCCACAAAATTACTTTTACTATCTACACCATTTCTTGCACAAAGAAGATTACAGGGACCCCAATCACTATCAGATTCATCTTCGTCAATTTCTGCTATACATGTTTTCTGAGAGATCTCCTTGTCTCATTTCAAAAGCAGTCAGAATACCATGTAATTGAACAATAGTAAGAGTTTGCAGATCTTGCCTTTCTTCAATAGCTGAAACTTTAGAGTCAAATTTTGAAGTCAAGGATCTTAAGAATTTTTCCACCAGAGTAGTATCGATTATGGTTTCACCCAAATTTCTCATTCGATTTACAATATCGTCCAGACGTAAGAAGAAATGGGCAATACTCTCATCACTATGCATCTTCAAATTTTCATATTCAATTCTAAGAGTTTGGAGTTTTGCACTTTTTACCTTTGTGTCTCCTTCATAACTTAGAATGATTTTGTCCCATATTTCTTTTGCTGAATGTAGCTGCATCACTTTAGCAAATTCTAGTTCAGACATGCTTCCTAATAAGACATTCACTGCTTTGGCATTGATTCCATACTTCTTCCTTTCTGCTGCATCAGTAGGAATACTTGCCGGATACTGATAACCTTCTTCCACGATTGCCCATACATCTGCACCAAGACTTTGCAGATATGCTTTTGTTCGTACCTTCCAGAATATCAGATTGCTTCCATTGAATAGAGGTGGCTTTATAGACATTACTCCTTCTTGACTTCCCATTGCGACATATCTCCTTCAAGCGATCAAGCTTCTGCAGAAGGACCGGTTCTGATACCAATTGTTGGGAAAAATACTGAGAGGGGGGGGTGAATCAGTATTTACTGCATATTCAAAACTTTTTACTTTTTTCATTCCTTAAAACCCATACACTACTTTCCTTTAGTAAACTCGCGTATACACGCCGATATCCTTCATACAACTCGCGTATTAGCAGAGATCTAAATATGTAGATATATATTAACTTATTTCTTTGCAATATTCATTCATCTGATGTTAAGTTATCAGTAAACATGTGCAGTAACAACATAATAAACCATCACACAAAGCATCACACATGAACACCAGGATTTTTAGGTGGAAACCCAAGTCGGGAGAAAACCACCGCTGCAGTTGCTCAGCCTTCAATATTTTATTATGAAACATCTTAGCTTATATGTCTTTTCTTGCTGGTATGAGACTCTTCCGACCGCAGGCACCCTGCTCGTTCTTCAAACCTCTCCTGGAAGGAGCTCCAACCCGCAACTCATTTTACCGGCCTCTCACGGAAGGGAAGACTCGACCCCACACGATCTCGTAATGACCTCACACAGAGGGAGCTAATGTACATTGTTGAAGGCTACAACCCTCAGCACCAATATGGACCACGTTTCATCAATTTTCACACTGGATCCAAAGCTTCCTTTAGAACACAACTTGCAGGCCACGTTTCATCATATTTTCATACTGGACCCACTCCATACATTTAAGCACAGTCAAACATGAAACTGATACATATAACTCACTAACAGATATAAGTAAACCAACATAATAGATCAGACATTTCTTACCACATACTTCAGCAAACCCTAGTTTGCATGCACGTTTTTCTTTCAGCCGATCCACGTATACACGCACATCTGTTCTCACAAACCAACGTATACTTCTGTATAAATTACAGATCCAATTTCACTGCGCATACGCGCTTTCTCTTCAGCAAATCCGCGTATATACGCGCTTCTTATGCGACGAACTAGCGTATGGTTCTTCAGACATTTAGGTCATTGCAATTCTTCAGAACAGATACATTACTCAGATTTTACCCTTTACATCAGATAGATGTTTGCCTCATTTCAGATCTAATCATTCCATCAACAGATCTAGCAAGTACAAATACATTTCAGATCTAGATACCCTTCTTCATCATTTTCTTCATTCGTGCATCATAGATTCAAATCTATCATCAAGCCTTTACCCTTTCCATACAGATATACCTCAGAGAGAAGTATTTATTTAAGCTCAGACATCTTGCACCCACGCTCATGATTTGCACAATGAATTTCTTCTCTTTATATAGATTTACCCTTTTTCAATACCATGAGCCAAAACCACATTACTTCCGATAGTATTCCTGGACGGGGTCATTTAGACGAATCATTACCCAATACAATGGGTCAATACCATGGTGGTTACCCCTGGTTTTTCACTTTATGAGCGCTTTTGCCCATACGCGACTTGGCACGTTGTTTCCCGCGTGCATACGCGACTTCTCCTAGACAAATCTGTGTATGCCTTGAGAAATACTCTTTTCATCATAGATTTAGCACATATTGAATTCCTTTCTTCATTAATTTCTGTACTCTCTGTAGATCTATCAGATTTACATCATTTGACAGGTTCATCAAGACATATTCTATCAAGCACAACTTCATCAAGTAGGCTGCCATCATCTTCATCAAGTGGGTTGTCATTTAAGGACAACACTCAGCATCATATCACATCAGATTTACATCATTTACGAAGTCCATTAAGTCAAGAATAACTTCATCAGGTGGATTTCCATCAAGGACAACACATGCCAACAATTTCATGTCTTCATCTTCATTAAGTGGTTTGCCATCAAGGACAACACTCTTCATCATATTGTCAACACAAATGCCATAACTAGTTCTCATCTTTCATTTCTTCTTGAAGGACTTCTTGTGTGACTGCTACTACAACACCTCATTTCTTCAATTTTGTTCTGATCTTGAGAGGAAAAATCTTGTTGCTTGTCATATGCACTTTTGCAATGACTTTTCTACTTGGAGGTATATCCATGATTATGCACACATCATTATTTAAGGACACATTGTAGCCCTTATTCACGAGCTATCCAATGCTTAGAAGGTTCCATTTCAGGCCAGGTACATAATAGACATCTAGCACAAAATTCTTCTCTCCCATCTTTGTCAGTATTTTTACTCTTCCTTTCCCCATGACAAAGACTTTACTATCAATCCCCGTTGTCACTTCAGATTTCACACTCTCATCCAGATTGGAAAACATTGTTATGTTTCCAGTCATATGGTTACTACAACCTGAATCTAGGAACCATACATCTTCTTGTTTTTCTTGTGCTACATTACAAGTTAAAAGAACATTTCCTTGGTTCTAATTTTATTTTGTAAAATTTACAGTAGTTCTATTACGCATGCCATTTTTCTTATTTCTACATTCATTGGCATAATGGCCATAATTTTTTCAATAATGACATTGGGGTTGAGATTTATCATACCTCTATACTTGTGCATGATTTTGTCTTAAGCCTTCGCTTGAGTTTTGGTTGCTTCCCCTTCCATTTTCGCTTGCAAGGCTGCTTCTTCCACCTATGTGTGGGCTTATTCATCTTCCTCAGTAGTTTGATCTTTCTCGAACTCTACCTCAACCAAAGTACATTTTAGTCTTGAATGCATGCTCCAATGAGGAGTTTGTTGCTCTGTTCATTCTATGTCCATGAGACATTAGTGATGCATAAAGCTCATCTACTAAAAATTGTGAGAGATCCTTTGTTTCGTCTATGGCCACTACTATGGCATCAAATCTTGATGGTATACTTATTAACGCTTTCTCCACTATTCTTCTCAAGTGTCTCTCCATGAGACCTGATTTGGGTAACCAACCCAATCACATGTGTGAAGAATGAGTCTATGCTGTCAGAATCTTTCATGCAGAGAGTTTCAAAATCTCTCCGCGGCATTTGAAGTTTTGATGTCTTTACCTTTTCCATACCTTGATAGGCTATTTGGAGGGTATCCCATGCCTCCTTAGACTTTTATGTCGCTAAAATCCTTGGGAAAATACTCTCATGTACTGCTTGGAAAATATAGAAGAGGGCTTTGGACTCCTTCCTATTTTCTTTCAAAAAATATCTTTGTGCTTGTGTCAACGCATTAAGTGTTGCTGCATCTACTAGTTCTTGGAAACCATTATCCACCGGCTCCCAAATATCTTGTGAAACTAATGGCCCAATAATTGTAATTATTACCATTGAAGTGTGGTAATTGTGGATTTGTCAGGCTTGTGCCTGATGCTGCCATTTCGACTGTGTAAACACAAATTTTCTCACTGTTATAAAATATTTCTCACCGCTGGAGACTTCTACTTCTACAAAAAACAATCTTACAACTTCTTCAGCAAAGAGCGAACTCATGCTTCTTTCACTAAGAGCCTATACCTTCTTTGATACCATGTTGGAAATATTGAACAAACAATACACAAAGGAAATGTTTCCCCCCCACAACATAGAGAGTACACAAATAATGCAGAAATTAACAATCAAACACAGATTACATAAAAGACAGGAGAAGAACAACTTTAGTTTTCTATTCAAGTCACTTAACATATGAAAATTATATATATTTTATATGAAATGGCCGAATATTGTTACTTAATGCAATTAAATGCTGGATTGGACTTATATCCACTGAATCGTCCTTCTACAGCGAAAGCTCGCTTCTTCAGTTCACACAAAACTACGTACAAAACACATAACTATGGACCTGAAATATTATTGGTTTAGGCTCTGAAAACACATCACGTCTAGGCCTCCATCACAAATCACCTACCAGCAATTATAAGCTTTAGCATAAGTGCGATACGGGAAAAACATAAGACTTGCGATATGTGATGTGACATGGTACATCACATCGTAATGTAAACCATTTAACTTGCGGGCACTTATCCATTAAACTCCTAAGTTTGCAATGTGCACTTTGCGCTTCCCTCCTTAGCTTGACACGTGCCCCCTCTGCAATCAGATCACAAATAACATAAAACAAATTGCAGGCAGATATTAAATTTAAATAAAAAAACTTTCAAAGTGCGCATTGCAAGAGGCGAAAAAGGTTAAAACATAAAATGTGCGAAGTGCAGTCTGTGAGTGGTATAAAAGGTAAGTGGGAAATCTTGCGAAGTGTGATGAGGTTTGTGGTTCCCGCCAATATTACATTAGAGGATATTTAACATCCAGTGAATTATTAAGAGTTGAAACTTAAAAGTTTTAGGCTGGGATCTCAGGGGAGATAAATGTCGGTGAGTGTGAAGTGCGAAAAACAAAGTAATAGGAATAATGAAAAGGTTTGAGGGCAGTTGTAAATACGGTAAGGTAGGTGGTGAGTCCCTCCGATTTCGCATCAGTGGGGAAACAACTTATGCAAAGGGCTTAAAAGTTAAATGCTAAATGTTGTGGGCAGAGAAGTGGGGGCACGATAAGTCAACGCGGAAAGAAATAAACGCAAAGGTAATGTCAAGTACTCTGTTGTTTGGATTTTTCATAAAACAACTTTAGATTTGAAATCAGGGCTTTGTCCTTCTCTACAACAAAAATTTACTGAATTGTGGGCTGTTGCCACTTCTTATTCATGGCGGTGTTTGGGAGTTATTTCCAACATAAAGTATATTAGTATTATTACTACTCCATTAAGAGTTAGATAATGTTTGTCTCCCCCCATTGTATAAATGTAATTTATATTATTCTCAAATTTAATTTTTTGACATGGTCTTAGAGTGTTGAGGTTAGAAGAAGACCTACAGATTTTTTTATGAAGTGATGGTTTGATGAAATACAAATTTTTTTTTTTCTTAACCAGAACAAGAATATTATAGTAATAAGGGGCTATGGAAGAGCTAATAGAAATTGCACTTTACTTTGTAGAGTTTCAAAAAAAAACTTAGTCAGTTTTTGTTGGAATTTACTCCCAACCACTGCCATGATTAAAACTGGTAGCAACCATACTTACAGATTAAATATTTTTTCAGAAGAAGGACAAAGCCCATATCCGCAGTTTCTTACCGCACGCAATTTTCTCCGTAATGTTCAGAAAAAAGAGCACTCATCCATCTCTCTATGTTTATTTCCATTCCTGCCATATTCACCTACCTATTTACCACACTACGCACTTCACAATGTTTAGCCATTTTTCTTAATTCTTTTGCCAAATCTTAAATCTCCGCCAATGCGATATCTGGAGGGACCCTCCAACCTATATGCGTTACCATTTCCTTAAACAAACCTTTTTATTTCTGCCTTTCCTTACCTTTTTCCTTCTCACACTTCCCAACATTTAGTGTGTCACACTTCGCGCTTTGCATTTTTTAGAAATTACCTTGCATGCTACTCACCAAACCTTGTGCTGGTGGGATGCAATATCGCCATCGCACATCACAATAAAAAATGTTTATGTCTTCCATTAAATATTTCCAAAGCTAAATGTTGTGTCATGTGAAATGTTAAATTTTGCGACGTGCGCACATCACAACCGCAAGCTCAGGAGGATAGGGCCTATTTAATTTTTGTCATCGCCGAAGTATGATATGTGATGAGGATGCTGATGCGATATGGTTTCAAAGTCAAAACCTAAAGGATTTCAATTCTGGTGTACAGAGGCTCTATGAGTTGTTTTTATTAAGAATTAGTTTAACATGGAAGAAGGACGTTTGGTGGTTGCCCGTCCACTCCAGCATTGATTTTTCATTTAATTTCTAGCTCTGCCATTTTGTATTAAGTAGGAAGTTTTTCATATGTATCAAAAGAGGATATTTGTATGTAATAAAATCCTGTTGAAGCAGAAGAAATTAAAATGGAACTTTCTCTGGTTTTTTGTCTCTTTGTGTGTGACTATGTAAATGTTTTGAGAAATTGTTTTGTCATTGTTTAATTTAAATTTCCACATTCTATGTAAACTATTTTTTGATGGTGTTGTAGCATAATTTCACTCAGCTAAAATTCAAGAGAGTTCCTAAGCAATTCAACGTTGTTGAGGAAAAAATGTTAGAATGTCAAGAAGACCTGTAATATGCTCGAAAGGATAACCACAAGCTCAACAAGGATTCGTCATCACATGTGCACCACAACCAAAATCAAGGAAGCAGCAACATTAGAGGTGTAATATAAGCCAGAGGAGTAGGAAGGATAAAAGCCTACAGGAGGGGTCAAGTTGGGCTTATTCGCTTCAAGAGCCAGATCGATGGGCACATTCATAACATTACACACTGGTCAAGGTCAAGTCGGGCTCATTCGCAAGCTCAGGAGAGACGAGCGCTACAGAATGTTGTTTAATATTAAGATGTATTGAAGTTAAAATTAAAAAATATTATCATTCTTCCAAGTTTGAATATAGCAAAGGCTCGTATTCATTGTGCCTAGATCCAATGGCAACCTGGGAGCACAAATTGCATGAGATTTATACCAAGGAGTGTCGCCGCTAGTCGTATCATTAAATCCTCTCACTCGTAAATCGATGGTTGACATTAATGGCAAGAACACTCTCTTCAAATTCAAAAAAATAGCTTAAGTGCCCCCACAAGTGGTGTCAGGTTTAGATAAAGGACATTACGTGGTGATAGCTGGAGCCCATGCCATTTAATTTTAAATTAGAGAAAGCAAAGAAATGACATATTTTCCTTAAAAGAACTTAAGGGTTTTGGAGGAGGCGGAAAGGGGAAAATAGGAATTCAGGATCAAAGCACATAATTGAAGCGGAGAGATGGACGACAGAGATTAAATCGCAAATCACAAGTTTCAAAGGATAGGCATGGGAGGTAAATGTTAAAATCAATGAAGTGTGATATGCGATGGCATGACAAGGTGATGTGCCAAGATAACATGGTAGTGATGTGTTACGATGAAGTGACCCTGGCTTGCATACTGCACATCGCAAGTTTTAAAAGTTAGGTGCAAAGGGTTTGAGTTATAATCGTCGAAGTGCGAATTGCGATGCAGTGGGGCCCGATCGCAAATCGAAAGTTTTAATGAATAAGTGCGAAGGTAAGTGTTATATTCATCAAAGTGTGATATGCGATGACGGTGGGACCTGATCACATATGCCACATCACAATTTTTAAAGGTTAAGTGCTAAGGAAAAGTTAAAAGAAATGACATGCGAAGTGCAATTTTGAGCAGATGCGATGTGGTTTCAAAAGTGAACTCTGAAGGTTTTCAAATCTGTAGGTAAGGAATTTCTTGTGTTAAATCACATCAGAGGAATAAAGGAGCGTTATAATGTAAAGCCAGTGAAATGCCTTGATAATGGAATAAAGTCTAAATGTGGGCAGAGAGACTCGGACAACTGACCCGATGTAGAGAAAAGGAGAAAGGAATACTAAACACAGCAGGCACGCACAGGAGAGGTAGAGTCAGGTAGTAGGTGACATGATGACAACATTCAGAACATAAAAGCATGGGCAGAGTCAAGTGGAGATGCGTTTATGCAGACTATTAGGACATCACAGCCGAAATGGAAGGAGACACATCAGCAACAAATCAGACTCAGCAAAAGGATTATATTTCAAGTGTATTTTGTTTTCTTTGTTAATATAGAACCTACAATGGTGTCCTCGATTGCAATGTAATAAGTAGTTTACATTTTAGGCAGTTTAGGAGTTTCAAGAAACTCGAGTACTTAAAAACTAATTTTGTTTGTATTTAGGAAAGAGAGAAAGAGGGAATCAAGGCTTTGAGGGATGGATCTCTTAGGCATTACATTTTGTACTTATTTTTCTGATGGGTAAATAAAAGAAGAAATAAGTTTCTTGCAATTGTTGATGGTGATTCGTGTTTCTTGTGCCATTTTTTGTCCCTTCTTCTTTGAATAAAGTGAAGTAATGTAGTTGTCAGTCTCTTAATTACATATGTGAGTAAGATTTAAATAACCTTAATTTGTGCTCCTTCACTCCATCTCTTCTCCCTTCACAAATTCTCCCTGAAACTTAAAAGTAATAAATTATGTGTTTACAACATATTATTTCGAGTTTCCTCTCTCCATGAATTTTCTCTGAAACTTAAAAGTGGTAGATTCTGTGTTTTCATCATATTAATTTAAGTTTCCCTTGTAGTTCTTCTTTTCATTCAGATCTTAGTAGTGAATGGCATTATGAAATCTTTTATTATTCCAGATCATTAAGGGTTTTAGAAAACTAGTCTCCAGAGGGATAGAATAAAGACCTCATGATAAAATCCTTTCTGTGACACACTATTAAAATATCTTAGGCACTGATTCCTTCCACAACTGAGGGATTGTTTCTTAATATGCAAGATTTTTTGGCGTCGTTTCCGGGGACGAAGGCACGAATTTATTTTTCCCTGGGTATTGAAATCTACTTCTTGATGGTGAACAAGATTTAGATACAAATTTGGTTGTTTATTATTCACCTAGAGACTCTGCTGATGAAGGTTTCATTAGAATAGGAATTCCAGAAGCAAGAAAATGAGAAAGCACCATGGAAAATACAGATATCAAGGTTTGAATATTTTAACGGAAGTTTTATTTTTCACTATCAGTTTAGTGGCCTATTTTCCATTACATATCAAAAATATTGTTTCTTGCTTTATTTTCTCAGAATATTATAAGGCCCAAAATTTACATTCTTTATTGGAGAATGAAGAGTTTTCTTGAGATTTTATTGTTGATCTTGACACAACCTTATCTCCTAAATATTAAAGGAGAGATGACTATTGCATTACTATTCATGAAATTAATATGTCATAGTCTAGGCATAAAGGTGAGGATTCATCATCTTTGGTTCATAACATTCTACCTCATAAGAAATATTCTTCTTTCTATCTTGGAACCAAGGTGCTACCCACAATCCTCCATCAATATCCTTCAAAAGGATTCAAATTTTTTCCAAGTTTTTCTAGAGATGAGGAAGATATTTCAGCCGAACAAAATATCTTGGAATTTGAGTAATTTCTGGACAAATTTCAAATTATTTATGAAGACATGGCTTTAAGGATGTTTTGTCACTCATTAAAGCAGGGTGCTCAACAATGGTTCTAGTGTTTGGAAACAATTTCAATTAGTTCTGGGAAAGGTTTTCAATATATATTTCTTAGATATTGGGGCTAGCGTAACTCATATGAAAAAAAACTTTTGGATTTATATTATATACATAGGCAAATAAATGAATCAATCACTAAGTTTAATAGGAGGTTTCAAAAAATTTATTTCAGCATGCCAAAAGAGATTTGACCTCCTGAAGCTGCAGCTATGGTTTAATATTTGAGGGCTCTTTCTCTTGTCTTGCCTTTTTATCTCAAGGAGAGAAAGCCTTGCAGTCTAGATCTGATGTTTATTTATGCACACAAAATCGAAGATCATGTGTGGGCTTGTAGAAATTTTTCCATTTCAAGTTGAAAGAACAAGTTTTGTTGAAGACAAGAGGGTCTGTCAAGAAAACATTGGAATTTCTTTATAAGAGAATGCAAATTCAAAGATGAATAAGGATTTTCAAAAGGGGTCAGGGGATTCTTGTATTGTTGAAACACTAGAATTCAAGAATTTTGAGGATTCTTGTCAGAAATTCGTTGCAACAACTGAACGACACACTGAAAGCCTGGAAGATCATTACAATTTTCATCATTTTAATGATTTTTTGAATAGAGGAGAAACTAATGGAGCTTCGCATGTGTGTTTGTAGGAGGGGGAATATTTTTGTCAAGAATTGGAATTATATGAAGAACATCATCATTATGAGGAAAAAACCTTAGATTTATCTTTCTTCCCTAAATGGTTATCAACAGAAAACAACAATAAATCTTCTCACATACAACCTCAAATTGAGGAGTCGAACAGTGAAGGAAGTTGCCCTGTTCAAAAAAGTCTACATCAAGAAGATGTTCAAGAAGAGGAGGCAGCAGAAAATTTGTCTCATCGGTTCTATGATCTAGTAGCTAAATATATGACAACTTTCTTTTCTCAGCAACAAGCATTTATGCAAGGGTATGTGCAAAGCGCTGTATCTGGAAAATTTTCATTGTACATCCCTATTCTAATTTTCAAATTTCCACAGTATGGGGGCATTAATTATAAAACATAGATGCTGGATTGGTGCCATTGCAAGGCTGAATTCACCCGATTAAGTTCAGACATGAATAAATATGTAGAATTTGTGCATAAATAAGCATAGAAGTTGAGCATTTTTAGTTGTAGTATTTCTAGTTTGGTATTTTCATCTTAAGAATAAAGGAAGAAGTCCAAAGTGTAGCAAGTTTTAGGAGGATTTCATACTGGATTAACTCACATTTGGGATTGACTCCATGCCCAGTAACGACTATTGATCTACAAGTGCTCTTTGACTCCATGCCCAATGAAGGTTATTGCTCTACAAGTGATATTTTACTCCATGCCCAATAAAGGCTACTGATCTAAAAGTTCTGTTTGACTCCATGTCCAATAAAGGCTACTGGTCTACAAGTTCTCAGCACTTTGCTACCAAAGTGCCATCCCCAATTGGAGCCAGATGTTGTAGCATAATTGGACTCAGCTAAAAGTTAAGAGAGGTCCTGAACAATTCAAGGTTGTTGAGGAATATTTGTTAGCATGCCAAAGAGACCTGTAATATTCTTGAAATGATAACCACAAACTCAACGAGGATTCGTCATCATATGTGCACCAGAACCAAAACCAAGGAAGCAGCATCATTAGAGGTGCAATCTAAGCCAGAGGAGCAGCAAGGAGAAAATCATGCAGGAGGGGTCAACTCGGGCTTATTCACGTGAAGAAAATTTCAAGAGTCATACAAATGGGCATGTTCAAAACATTACACAATGGTCATGGTCGAGTCGGGCTCATTCACAAACTTGGGAGAGACTAGCGCTACACAATTTCATTTAATGTTAATATGTCTTGAAGTTAAAATTAAACAAGATTATCATTCTTCCAAGTTCGAGAATAGCAAAGGCTCGTATTCATTGCACCCAGATCCAATGACAATGCGTGAGCAAAAATTGCATGAGATTTATATCAAGGAGTGCCCCTGCAAGAAGTCTTGTTAAATCTGCTCACTCGCACATCGACGGTTGACATTAATTGTGGGAGCATTCTCTTCAAATTCCAAAAAACTGCTTAAGTGCCGCCGCAAGTGGTTTCCGGTTTCGATAAAGGACATTACGTGGTGATAGCTGGAGCCCATGCCCTTTACTTTTAAATCACAAAAAGCAGAGAAATGGCTTATTTTCCTTAAAATAACTTAAGGGTTGTGGAGGAGGTCCAAAGGGGAAAATAGGTAGTCAGGATCAAAGCGCATAATTGAAGTGGAGAAATGGACGGCGGAGATTAAATCGAAAATCAAAAATCACAAGTTTCAAAGGATAGGCACGGGAGGTAAATTTTAAAATTTTTGAATTGCAATATGTGATGGCATGGCAAGGTGACGTGGCAGTGACGTGGCAAGATGATGTGGTAGATGACATGGCTCAATCCCATAGATCACAATTTATTTATGATGATGTGGGAGTGACATGGTAAGATGACATGGCAGATGACGTGGCCCTAGCCACATAATGCACATCACAACTTTTAAAAGTTAGGTGCAAAGGGTTTGACTTATAATTGGTGAAGTGATATATGCGATGCAGTGGGGCCTGATTGCAAATCGAAAATCGCAAGTTTTGATGAATAACTGCAGAGGTAAGTGTTAAATTCGCTGAAGTGTGATATGCGATGACGGCAGGACCCGATCGCATATCACACATCGCAAGTTTTAAAGGTTAAGTGCTAAAAAAAAATTAAAAAGAATGACATCCGAAGTGCAATGTTGAGCGGATACGATGTGGTTTCAAAAGTGAACTCCAAAGGTTTTCAAATCCGGAGATAAGGAATTTATTGTGTTAGATCACATCGAAGGAAGAAATGAGGATTATAACGTAAATCCAGTGAGACGCCTTGATAATGGAAGAAATTTGAACGTGGGCAGAAAGAGTCAGATAAGTTACCAGACGTAGAGCAAAGGAGAAGAGAAGACTAAACATAAAAGAGGCAGAGTTGGGTAGCAAGTGACATAATGATAACATTTGAAATGAAAAAGCATGGGCAGAGTCGGGTGGAGATGCCTTTATGTAGACTGTTATGACATCACAGCCAAAATAGAAGGAGATACATCATCAACAAATCAGACTCAGCATAAAAATTATATTCCAAACATATTTTTTTTCTTTTTTAAGATCGAAGCTACATGGTGTCCTCGATTGCAATGTAATAAGTAGTTTAATATTTTGGGAAGTTTAGGAGTTTCAAGAAACTCGAGCAGTTACAAACTACTTTTGTTTGTATTTAAGGAAGAGAGAAAGTGGGAAGCGAGGCTCCGAGGGCTGGACCTCTTGGGGATTACATTTTGTACTTATTTTTTGATGGGTAAATAAAAGAAGAAGTAAGTTCCCTGCAACTGTTGATGGTGGTTCGTATTTCTTGTGCCATTTTGTGTCCCTTCTTATTTGAATGAAGTGAAGTAATGTAGCAACCGGTCTCTTAATTACATCTATAAGTAAGAGTTAAATACCCTTAATTTTTTCTCCTTCACTCCATATTTGATCCCTTCACAAATTCTCCCTGAAACTTAAAAGTAATAGATTTTGTGCTTACAACATATTATTTCAAGTTTCCTCTCTCTCCATGAATTTCCTTTGAAACTAAAAAGTGATAGATTTTGTGTTTTCAACATATTACTTTGAGTTTCGCCTGCAGTTCTTCTTTTCATTCGGATATCAGCAGTGAATAGCATTATGAAATATTTTATTATTCCAGATCATTAAGGGTTTTAAAAAATAGTCTCTAGAGGGATAGAACAAATACCTCATGATAAAATCATTTCTGTGACACACTTTTAAAATGTCTTAAGCAGTGATTCCTTCCACATCCAAGTGATTGTCTCTTAAGATACAACATGGGGGAACAATTTTCCCCTATTTTATTTGTGAGCTTCTCGTATTCGTGGATTCCACAAAATAGTATCAGAGCATTCCACAAGATTTTCTAACATTGTATGAGAGTGGGTTTAATCTCTCAGTGAAATAAAGTGTTCTTTACTAAAGAGTTGAAATCTTGTTTCGAGAAGTAAATTCTCCAGCAGTGAGAAGTTTTTTGTTTACACAGTCAAAATGGTAGGAGAAAGCACAAGCTTGAATAATCCACAAATACCATAGTTCAATGGAAAAAATTATAATTATTGGGCTATTACAATGAAGGCATTGTTCTCTTCACAAGATATTTGGGAGTTGGTGGAAAATGGATTCCAATAAACAACAGATGCAACAACATACAATGCTTTGACACAAGTGGAAAGATATTTTTTGAGAGCCAATAAGAAGATGGACTCCAAATCCCTTTTCTATATTTTCAAAGCAGTGCATGAAAGTATTTTCCTAAGGTTTTCAACCACAACGAAGTCCAAGGAGGCATGGGATACTCTCCAGACAGCTTACCTAGGCATGCAAAAGGTGAAGACAACAACTAAAAATTTTGAGAAGAGATTTTGAAAAATTATCCATGAAATAATGTAATAATATAGACTCATTATTTACACATGTGATTGTATTGGTCACCCAAATCAGATCTCATGGTGAGACACTTGAGGAAAGGAGAATAGTTGAGAATTTTTTAAGAATTTTTCCATCAAGGTTTGATGCCATAGTTGTGGCCATAGAAGAGACAAAGGATCTCTCATAGTTTTCAGTGGATGAGCTTCATGCATCACTGATGTCTCATGAGCACAGAATGAGAAGAGAAACAAAATCCTCATTGGAGCATGAATTTAAGATACAAGTGTCTTTTGGTCAAGGTAGAGGTCAAGGAATATCAAACTACCGAGGACCCACACAGAGGTGGAAGCAACCCTCCAAGCACAGCTGGAAGAGGAAAAAATATAAATCCAAGTCAAAGCTCAAGGCATAATAAAACACAAGGTCAGAGGTATGATAAATATCAAGTTCAATTTCATTATTGTAAAAAGTATGGACATTATGCAAATGAATGTAGAAAGAATGAATATGACATTGGTAGCAAAGCTAGTGTAAATTTCATAAAGTAAAATTAGAACCATAGTAGTGTGTTTTTATCTTGTAATGTAGCAAAAGAAAAAAAAGGAAATATATGTTACTTAGATTCAGGTTATAGCAACCAAATGAATGGAAACATAGTAATGTTTTCCAATCTAGATGAAAGTGTGAAATCAGAAGTAACATTGGGGACTCATAGCAATTTCTATGTCATGAGAAAAAGGAAGAGTAGACATACTAACAAAGAAGGGAGAGAAGAAGTTCATGCCAAAAGTTTATTATGTCCTTGGCTTGAAGCATAACCTCCTAAGCATTGGAAAACTCATACAAAAGGGCTACAATGTATTTTTTAAATATGATGTGTGCACAATCGTGGATAAGCCTCCAAGTAAACAACTCATATCAAAAGTTCATATGACGAAAAATAGAAAGTTTCCTCTCAAGATGAGAACAGAATTGAAGGAAGAAGGTGTTATAGCAGATGTCACACAAGAAAAATTCCAAGAATAAGTCAAAGATGAGAATTGGTTATGGCATTTGACATTTGGTCATTTGAACTTTGGAGGTTTGAATTTGTTGCATAGAAAATGCATGGTGAAAGGATTTCCACTAATAGAAAAACTAGATAGGCTATGTGAAGGTTGCATCTTGGGAAAACAACACAGAGAATCATTTCTAGCAGGAAACTGAATAAGGGAAAAAGCACCTTTGGAGATTTTCCACTCATATTTATGTGGACCAATTCAAACACCATCATTAGGCAGCAACCACTATATCTTGACATTCATATATGACTACACAAGGAAGACCTGGGCCTATGTCCTAAAACAGGAAAGTGAAGTGTTTGACCACTTCTGCCACTACAAATCTCTTGCTAAGAATCAAATTGGACACTACATAAAAGTGTCGAGGACTGAAAGAGGTGGCGAATATATTTCAAAATACTTCCTACATTTTTACAGGGAGTATGGAATTCACAAGAAGTTTACAACAAGGTATACACCTCAGCAAAATGGTGATGCTGAAAGAAAGAATAAGACCATCATGGAGATGACAAGGAGTATGTTGAAGGTAGATAATTTTCCAAATGATTATTGGGCTAAAGCTGTCTCTTGTGCAGCGTATATAATTAATATTTTTCCAACCAAATGTGTCATGGATAGAGTTCCTGAAGAAGCATGGAGTGGAAGAAATAAATTTTTCAGTTATATGAGAGTGTTCAGATGTGTGGCATATGCACATGTTCTAGATGCATTGAGGAAGAAGTTGGACAACAAGGGGGAGAAATGTATATTTCTTGGATACAGTGATGAATCCAAGGCATACAAGCTCTACAATCCATTAACCAGGAAGGTGATAATTAGAAGATATTCATTTCATAGAAGAGGAAGCATGGGATGGAAGTTTAGAGAAGACAATCAATGTGAGGACATGTATGTCACATGAAGACAAAGAGGAATTGATTGCAACAAGTAATTCATCAATGGTGTCTCCTCCTCCACCCACACAACCTCAAAAAAGCACACTGCAAGCAAATAATAGGACAGCATTTTGAAATCAATTAAGTGCTTCTCCAAGCAGACCACAAAGCTCTGCAACTCCATCTACTTCAAGCTCAACAACAAGCTCATCTTTAGCAAATATAAGAAGACCAAAATCCAAAAATGTAAATGAATTTTACGAGCAAGAAGAAGTTGATAATAGTGCTGGTCTGAATTATTTATTTGCAGTATTTTTTCATGTAGATGACCCAATACATTTTGAAGATGTTGTCAAAGAAGAGAAATGGGTTGAATCAATGAATGAAGAGATAGGAGCAACAGAAAGGAATGACACATGGGAGTTAGTGGACATCCCATAAGGTAAAGAAGTCATTGGAGTGAAATGGGTCTACAAGACCAAGAGAAACATTGAAGGCAAGATAGAAAGGCACAAATCAAGGCTAGTTGTCAAAAGTTACAAGCAACATCATGGAAGAGACTATTACGAAACCTTTGCACCACTTTCAGGGATGGAGACAATGAGAACAATGTTTTCAATAACAGCAGAACGAAATGGAAAGTGTATAAAATGGACGTGAAGTTAGCATTCTTGAATGGAGTGCTAAAAGAGGAGGGATATGTTGAACAAACTCCTGGCTATGAGATAGAAGGCCAATAACACAAGGTGTGTAAATTGTGGAGAGATATTTATGGGTTGAAGCAAGCACAACACACATGGTACAACAGGATAGATTCTTACCGGATGGAAAATGGGTTCAACAAGTGTGATGGTGAACCAACTCTTTGCATCAAATAAAATTATGGTAAGATTCTTATTACTGTTTTGTATGTAGATGATTTTATTTTTATAGGTAGTGATGATTCTCTAATCATTGATTTTAAGTCATGAAAAGTGAGTTTGAAATGACTGACTTGGGGTTGTTAAGATATTTTTTGGGCATAGAAGTGAAGCAAATAGAAAATGGAATTTTTACCTCTCAAGCAAAGTATGTTGTAGAGATTTTAAAAAGGTTTAATATATTGAACAACAAGCCAACACCACCTCCAACAATCATGGGGTTGAATTTGAGCAAGAAAGATTGTAGCAACAATTTCAATCCGACATTATGCAAAAGAATGGTTGGGAGCCTAATGTATTTGACTGCAACTAGGCCTGATATAATGTATGCAGTAAGTTTGGTTTCAAGGTTCATGGAGACACCTAAGGAGACACATTGGCAAGAAGCCAAAATAATTTTAAAGTATGTCAATGTGACAAAGGAGTATGGTGTTTTATACTCCGCAACTGATGAATTTAGACCGATTGATTACACTGACAGTGATTGGGCTGGAAGTGTTGATGATAGAAGGAGCACATCAGGATATGTTTTTCATTTGGGTTCGGGAGCCATTTCAAGGGCTTCCAAGAAGCAGCCAATAGTTTCATTATCAACAACAAAGGCTGAGTATGTAGCAGCAACAACAGTAACATTTCAAGAAGTTTGGATGAGAAGGATGTTGCAGGATTTATGTCATGAACAAGACAAAGAAACCACTATTTTCTGTGATACCAGTTCAGGAATTGCACTATCAAAGAATTATGTTTTCCACAAGAAGAAAAATCACATTGATGCTAAA
The DNA here is from genome assembly GCA_034641835.2 of Pinus albicaulis. NCBI lineage: Eukaryota > Viridiplantae > Streptophyta > Pinopsida > Pinales > Pinaceae > Pinus > Pinus albicaulis. The sequence goes on along the minus strand of CM076583.1, from coordinate 420,118,798 downwards.
TATCATTTCATAAGAGAATTAGTTAATAATGGTGAAATTGTGTTACAACATTGCAGGTAAGAGGAACAATATGTAGACATCTTCACAAATCCATTGGCAAAAAGAATTTTTTTTTATCTTAGATAATGTTTGGGAATGGTCGATGGAAGAATTTGGTATTAAGGAGGAGTGTTGGAATTTACTCCCAACCACCGCCATCAATAAAACTGGCAGCAACCATACTTACAGATTAAATGTTTTTTCAGAGGAAGGACAAATCTCATATCGACAGTTTCTTACCGCACGCAATTTTCTCCACAATGTTAAAAAAACAGAGTACCTGGTCATCACTCTTCATTTAATTTCTTCCCCACCATATTTACCTACCTATTTACAACACTGCACACTTCACAATGTTTAGCCATTCCACTTAACGATTTTGTCGAGTCCTAAATCTCCACTGACACGATATCTGGTTGGACCCTCCGACCTATATGCCTTACCGTTTTTGCAAGCGAACCTTTGTATTTCCGCCTTTCCTTACATTTTCCCTTTTCGCACTTCCCAATGTTTAGGTCATTTTAGTTCATGCTTCTCGCATTTTAGAACTTAACTTTCATGCTACTCGCCAAACCTTGCGATGGTGTGATGTGACATCGCCATCACACATCGCAATTGCAAATTCTTATGTCTTCTGTTAAAGATTGCTGCGATTAAATGTTATACCATGCAAAATGTTAAATTTGTGGCATGTGCACATCACAGTCGCAAGTTCAGGATGATAGCACCTAGTTAAATGTTGTCATCGTTGAAGTATGATATGCGGTGAGGGTGGAGATGTGATATGGTTTCAAAGCCGAAACCTGAAGGATTTCAAGTTCAACGTACAAAGGCTCTGTGCACTATTTTTATTAAGAATTAGCTTAACATGGCAGAAGGACGTTTGGTGGTTACCCGTCCACTCTAGCATTGATTTTGCATTTAATTTTCAGCTCCGCCATTTCGTATTAAGTAGGATGTTTTTCATATGTATCAAAAGAGGAGATTTGTAGGTAAGAAAAACCTGCTAAAGCAAAATAAATTAAAATAGAACTTTCTCTGGTTTTCTATCTCTCTGTGTGTGGCTTTGTAAATGTTTTGAGAAACTATCATGTCATTGTTTAATTTGAATTTCCACATTTTGTGTAAACTGGTTTTTGAGGGAAAAGTATTTTCCCCTCTTTTCTTTGTGAGCTTCTCGTATTCATGGATTCCCAAACATAGTATCAGAGCATTCCACAGGATTTTCCAACATGGTATCAGAGCGGGTTTGATCTCTTAGTGAAAGAAATTTTTCTTTACTGAAGAGTTGAAAGCTTGTTTTGAGAAGGAGATTATCAAGTAGTGAGAAGGTTTTTGTTTACACAGTGAAAATGGCAGGAGAAAGCACAAGCTTGACTAATCCACTAATACCATAGTTCAATGGAAAAAATTATGATTATTGGGCTACTACAATGAAGGCCTTGTTCTCCTCACAAGATATTTGGGAGCTGGTGGAAAATGGATTCCAAGAACCAGCAGATGCAGCAACGTACAATGCTTTGACACAAGAAGAAGGACTCCAAATCCATTTTCTATATTTTCCAAGCAGTGCAAGAAAGTATTTTCCAAAGGGTTGCAGCAGCAATGAAGTCTAAGGAGGCATGGGATACTCTCCATACAGCCTACCAAGGCATGGCAAAGGTGAAGACAACAAAACTACAAATTATGAGAAGATATTTTGAAACATTATGCATGAAATATTATGAGAATATAGACTCATTATTTACACATGTGATTGGGTTGGTTACCCAAATCACGTCTCATGGTGAGACACTTGAGGAAAGGAGAATAGTTGAGAAAGTTTTAAGAAGTTTTCCATCAAGCTTTGATGCCATAGTTGTGGCCATAGAAGATACAAAGGATCTCTCACAGTTTTTCAGTCGATGAGATTCATGCATCACTGATGTCTCATGATCACAGACTGAGCAAAGAAACAAACTCCTCATTGGAGCATGCATTCAAGACACAAGTGTCTTTTGGTTAAGGTAGAGGTCGATGAATATCAAACTACTGAGGAAGAGGAAGAAGCCCACATAGAGGTGGCAGAAGCAGCCCTCCAAGCACACGTGGAAGAGGAAAAAATATAAATCCAAGTCAAGGCTCAAGCCAGAATCAAGCACAAGGTCAGAGGTATGATAAATCTCAAGTTCAATTTCATTATTGTAAAAAGTATTGTCATTATGCAAATGAATTTAGAAAGAAGCAATATGACATGGGTAGCAAACTTGGTGTAAATTTCACAAAGGAAAATCAGAACCATGGTAGTGTGTTTTGATATTGTAATGTACCACATGAAAAACAAGGAAATATATGGTCCTTATATTTAGGTTGTAGGAATCACATGACTGCAAACATATCAATGTTTTCCAATCTAGATGAAAGTGTGAAATCATAAGTAACATTGGGGACTGATAGAAAGATCTTTATCATGGGAAAAGGAAGAGCGGATGTAATAACAAATAAGGGAGAGAAGAAGTTCATTCCATATGTTTATTATGTCCCTGGCTTGAAGCATAACCTCCTAAGCATTGGACAACTCATACAAAATGGCTACAATGTATTTTTTAAAGTTGATGTGTGCACAAACATGGATAAGCCTCCAAGTAAACAACTCACAACGAAATTTCATATGACGAACAATAGAATGTTTCCTCTCAAAATGAGAACAGACTTGAAGGAAGAAGGTTTCATAGCAGCTCTCACACAAGAAAACTTCAAAGAATAAGTCAAAGACGAGAATTGGTTATGGAATTTGACATTTGGTCATCTCAACTTCGGAGGTTTGAATTTTTTGCATAGAAAATTCATGGTGAAAGGACTTCCACTTATAGAAAATCCAAACAACCTATGTGAAGGTTGCATCTTGGGCAAACAACACAGAGAACCATTTCCAGTAGGAAATTCAATAAGGGAAAAAGAAAAATTTGGAGATTGTCCACTTAGATTTATGTGGACCAATGCAAACACCATCATTAGGTGGCAGCTACTATATCTTGACATTGATAGATGACTACACAAGGAAGACATGGGTCTATTTCCTAAAATAGAAAATTGAAGTGTTTGACCACTTCCGCCACTACAAATCTCTTGTTGAGAATCAAAGTGGACACTACATAAAAGTGTTGAGGACTGACTGAGGTGGGGAATATATTTTAAAACACTTCCTACATTTTTACAGAGAGCATGGAACTCACAAGTAGTTTAGAACAAGGTATACACCTCAGCAAAATGGTGTTGCTGAAAGAAAGAATAGGACCATCATGGAGATGGCAAGAAGTATGTTGAAGGCAAAGCATTTTCCAAATTATTATTGGGCTAAAGAGGTCCCTTGTGTACCATATATCATTAATAGCTTTCCAACCAAAAATGTCAAGAATAGAGTTCTTGAAGAAGCATGGAGTGGAAGAAAGAAATTTGTCACTCACATGAGAGTGTTCGAATGTGTGGCATATGCACATGTCTCGGATGCATTGAGGAAGAAGTTGGAAAACAAGGAGGATAAATGTATATTTCTTGGATACAGTGACGAATCCAAGGCATACAAGCTCTAAAATCCATTCACCAAGAAGGTGATAATCAACATAGATTTTCACTTCATTGAAGAGGAAGCATGGGATGGAAGTTTAGAGAAGACAACCAATGTAAGGACATGTATGTCACTTGAAGACAAAGAGGAATTAACTGCAACAAGTAATTCCTCAACGGTGGCTCCTCCTCCACCCACACAAACTCAACAAATCACATCACAAGTGAGTAATAGCACAACATTGTGAAATCAAGTAAGTGCTTCTCCAAGTACACCACAAAGCCTTGCAACTCCATCTACTTCAAGCTAAACACCAAGCTCATCTTCAACAAATATAAGAAGACCGAAATTCAGAAATTTAAATGAAATTTATGAGCAAGAAGAAGTTGATAATAGTGTTGGTCTAAATTATTTATTTGCATTATTTTGTCATGTAGATGACCCAATACATTTTGAAGATGCAGTCAAATAAGTGAAATGGGTTGAAGAAATGAATGAGGAGATAGGAGCAATAGAAAGGAATGACACATGGGAGTTAGTGGACCTCTCACAAGGTAAATAAGACATGAGAGTGAAATGGGTCTATAAGACCAAGAGAAACATTAAAGAAAAGATAGAAAGGCATAAAGCAAGGCTTGTTATTAAAGGCTACAAGCAGCAACATGGAAGAGACTATGAGTAAACCTTTGTGCTAGTTGCAAGGATGGAGATAGTGCGAACAATGTTGTCAATATCATCACAACATAAATGGAAAGTGTATCAAATGGACGTGAAGTCATCATTCTTGAATGGAGTGCTGAACACAAGGCTATGAGATAGAAGGCCAAGAACACAAGGTGTGTAAATTGCAGAAACCTCTTTATCGGTTGAAGCAATCACCACGCTCACGGTACAACAGGATAGCTGCTTACCTGATGGAAAAAAGGTTCAACAAGTGTGATGGTGAGCTTACTCTCTACATCAAAGAAAATGATGATAAGATTCTTATTGTTGTTTTGCATGTATATGATTTGATTTTTTACAGGCAGTGATAATTCTCTCATCACTGATTTTAAAGCAATCATGAAAAGTGAGTTTGAAATGACTGACTTGGGGTTGTTAAGATATTTTTTGGGCGTAGAAGTGAAGCAAACATAAAATGGAATTTTTATCTCTCAAGAAAAGTATGTTGCAGATATTTTAAAAAGGTTTAATATGAAAAAATAGCAAGCCAACACCATCTCCAACAGTCATGGGGTTGAGGTTGAGCAAGGAAGATTGCAGCAACAATGTCAATCTGACATTATAAAAAAGCATGGTTGAGAGCCTAATGTATTTTACTGCAACTAGGCCTGTTATAATGTATGTAGTAAATTTGGTGTCAAGGTTCATGGAGACAGCTAAGGAGACATATTGGCAAAAAGCCAAACGAATTTTAAAAGTATGTCAATGGGACAAAGGAGTATGGTGTTCTATACTCTGCAAATGATGATTTTAGGTTGGTTGGTTACACTAATAGTAATTGGGTTGGAAGTGTTGATGACAGAAAGAGCACATCAGAATATGTTTTTCATTTGGGTTCGGGAGCCATTTCATGGGATTCCAAGAAGAAGCCAATAGTTTCATTATCAATAGAAGAAGTTGAGTATGAAGCAGTAACAATAGCACCATGTCAAGCAGTCTAAACGAGAAGGATGTTGCGGGATTTATGTCATGAACAGGACAAAGCAACAACTATTTTCTGTAATAACAATTTATCAATTTCATTATCAAAGAACTATGTTTTCCACGAGAGGAAAAAGCACATTAATGCTAAATATAATATCATAAGAGAATTAATTAATAATGGTGAAATTGTGTTATAGCATTGTAGGTCAGAGGAATAATATCAAGACATATTCACAAATCGATTAGCACAGAAAAAAAAAATTTAAATCGATTAGCACAAAAAAAAAAAAATCATCTCAGAGAATTTTTGGGAATGGTCGATGGTGACAGTTTTGATTAAGGCGTGGTGTTGGAATTTACTCCCAACCACCGCTATAAATAAAACTAGCAGCATCCATATTTACAGATGAAATGTTTTTGCAAAAGAAGGACAAAGCCCATATCGACATTTTCTTACCACAATTTTCTCCATAATGTTCAGAAAATAGAGTACTCGGCCATCACTGTGCATTTAATTCCTTTCCCGCCATATTCACCTACCTCTTTACCGCACTGTGCACTTCGCAATGTTTAGCCATTTCTCTTAACACTTTTTGTCAAATCCTAAATCTCCACCGATGAAATATCTAGTGGGACCCTCCAACTTATATGCATTACCGTTTCCACAAATGAACCTTTGTATTTTTTCCTTTCCTTACCTTTTTCCTTTTCAGACTTCCCAACGTTTAGCGCATTGCACTTTGCACTTCGTGCATTTTAGAACTTACCTTTCACGTTACTCGCCAAACCTTGTGATGGTCCGATGCGATATTGCCATCGCACATCGCAATCAAAAATGTTTATGTCTTCCGTTAAATATTGCCACGGTTTATTGTTGTGCCGTGTGAAATGTTAAATGTTACAACGTGCGCACATCGCAGTCACAAGCTCAGGAGGATAGCACCGAGTTAAATGTTGTCATTGCCGAAGTATGATATGCGATGAGGGCGCGCATGCGATATGGTTTCAAAGCCAAAACCTGAAGGATTTCAAGTCCGATGTACAAAGGTTCTATGCACTGTTTTTATTAAGAATTAGCTTAACATGGTACAAGGACGTTTGGTGGTTACCCATCTACTCTAGCACTGATTTTGAATTTAATTTTCAGCTCTACCATTTTATATTAAGTAGGATGTTTTTCATATGTATCAAAAGAGGAGATTTGTATCTAAGAAAAACCTACTGAAACAGAAGATATTAAAATAGAACTTTCTCTAGTTTTCAGTCTCTTTGTGTGTGGATGTGTAAATGTTTTGAGAAACAGTTATGTCATTGTTTAATTTGAATTTCTGCATTATGTGTAAACTTTTCATTGAGGGAAAAACATTTTCCCCTATTTTCTTTGTGCGCTTCTCATATTCGTGGATTATCCAACATAGTATCAGGCCATTCCAAAAGTTTTTCCAACAGTTATTTGTTACTACAAAATGTTTCCTCCGCCTTGTTTCTGAGAAATATTGTATCAACCAAAACTAAATTCAAGATTCTCTTGGGTGAAAAAATTATAACAATTTTTTACATAACACTATACAAAATCATTTCATATCTAGATTGGGTTATGAAGCCAGGGTTATGTTACTACCATGTTACTGCAAGAGGTTTTCTCTTCTTTAATACTATTATCCAAGCTTCAATGCGTGTAGTAAATTCTGAGATGATCCCTTCGATCCAAGTTTTCCTTGGCCTGGAACTTCTGATTGACCCAACTTTCCTCTATCCAAGAACTAAGAAAGATTGAGATTGTTGTTTTCCGATCCTTATCTGGGGATTAAAAGTTTCTTCTTCCACCAAATCTTGTCATATCACATCTTGTTGTTTGGATGGGGTGTCCTTGATTTCTTCTGGTTCTATTGAAATATAAATAAATATTTTCCAATTGAAATAGAAAGAACCAGAGTCTAATGTCAAGAATATCGAGAGACATTTTTCATATCTCTTAAAAACAAGCCTTACGCAAGTCATCACTGGAGGGAAGGCGGTCAGATCAATGATCGAAATGCAAAGCTGGCACCTGTGGTCTTCCCAATGTTATCAGTCACACGAGCTTCGGAGAAGCCAGCAGAGAAAAATTTGGCCATCACTTAATGAGCCATTGTTAAGCTAAAAATGGAGTTATGAGGGACATAAACACCGCACAAACCAGTCATAGCCACAGAAGCAGGAGAACAAAGACTAAAACCTGAATGAGGAGAGTCGGCCATACTAGACCAGGCTACAAAGGAAGGTCAAGGATGCCCTGCGTGCATTGATATGGCCTAACCCTAGCTTGCGCTGCCATTATTAGTAGAGTAGCGGTTAATTCCGTTCAAACTACAATTTATTTGAATAAAGGTAAGATTTTTTAACTCTGCAAGGTGAACGAATTCCGGGTGGATTATTTAATCAGCCAATGTACGGGTTACTTGATCAGTCCTATAAAAAATGATTAATTATTGAATAAACACATTTTTTGATATACCATTTATAATTTTTTGGATATATGTTGTGTGTTATTGTATTGATGTCTTACTTTTGTATTGGTTTCACTACTCATTTTGAATATATTTTGTATTGGAGTTTATTCAGATCCTACATTTCTAGTGGTCTTACCACCCATCCTAATTATAATGAGTGGTGAGATGAGTCAAATGTATCATATTAGTAAATTTTCACACAACATATATCCAGAAACCTATATCAACAAAATCAATTTTACATATCCTAGTAGTCTCAAAAGCCGATGTTTTCTTTTGGAAAAAAATAGAAATTTTGGTAGGATTTTGATCAATTTCGGGAGGAATTTTTGGAAATCCAAGTTATATCTATCAATCTCTAGGATCATGGGTTCCCCGGGGGTTTGTCAACCTGTAGGGTTTTGGGTGCCCCAGGGAGTTTTGATGGTGTTGAATCCATTTCCACCATTAAAAAATAATTCAAACACTCCCACACTAAGATTTTAGAGCTTGGGTGCCCTAGGGATTTTTGATGGTGTTGAATCCATTTCCACCATTAATAAATAATTCAAAAACTCCCACAGTCATATTTAAAAAAAAAGAGAAAATGATCATATTCTAGCGAAAAATAATTGTCCAAGTGAAATTGCAGCCTCCATAGACATAATTGTTTAAGTGAAATTGCAGCCTCAATTTTCCAAGTGAAATTGCAGCCTCCATAGACATAATTGTCCAAGTGAAATTGCAGCCTCAATTGTCCAAGTGAAATTGTAGCCTCCATAGACATAATTGTCCAACCATAGAAAATGTCTTTCCTTTTTCAATATGATTTTTTTTAGTGTGGTTCATGGACACCATAGATCGATAGATCAGTAGCTACTATGTTCATGGAAATATCAGAAATATCTAGGCACATCCACTTGAAAGGATCACATCTAGTCGGCTCATTAACAGAACCCGTGACTTCCCATTAACAAAATTCTTTAACTATTAGAACTCAACCAATTGAACTAACCCTTGGGGCTCACTTTGTTCAATACGATACATAAAAGTAATAATCAAAGTTCAATACATGGAAACAATAAATAATCACAATGTTGGAAACAATGCATGATTGCAAATTTTGGGGACATGTTTGAAGAAATGGAAGAGAGACAGTTTTAATTTTGCGAGTTCTATGAATTGGGATGCAATATTGTTAATTTAATTAGTGATCATTATGTGAGGAATTTGGTTTTTTTTTTATTTTCTGATTTTGTATATTTTTTTATAAAAATCTTGTAGAGAAAAAACTTATGTTTAAATCTTGTGCTTTTATTAATATTAAGAAATTAATTTTAACAATAAAATTTTGATTTTTTTTAAATGATATTAGAATTTTTAATTTTAAAATTTGCATATTTTATAAAAGAGAAAAGGCAAAATAATTATATTTTGATATGAAACGTTTAGAATTCGTCACATTATGTCATTCATTATTAAGAAACTAATGATAGATTCAGAAGTTTCAAAATTACTCCTCTTATAGAAGCCTAAACTCTGAAAATTATTATAATAAAAAAATATTGTTAGACCTAAGACTTTTGTGATCCATAAATTAAATAAATGTCTTTCGAATTAATCACATTATTAGGATTTGGTCGACGTTTCAAACCAACTAATGTGGTTTCTCTTCAGGAAAAGGTGAAAAAGCCCATGGATCATCTTAATGAATAAATAGTGTGGATGCACCATTTCCCAGAATTAATCATTGAAAAACTAGCTGTTTGAAAACTTGTCGTTTGAAAACTAGCTGTTGAACTAGTAGTTTAAAAAACCAGCCATTAATTTAATTAGTTATTTAGTAAATTAATAAATATTATAAAAAAATTAAAAATTTAATTTAAAGGATTCAATTAATAAATATTATATTTATAATTCAATTAATATAATATATAGGATAATATAATATCAAGGGCAAGAATAAAGAAAAGATTAATAAATAAAGATTAAGAAATAAAAGTGGTGGGGAGGGGGGGGCGGGGGGGAGGGAGGAAATAAATAAAGGCAAGGGATGAAAAAAAAACTAAGAGCAAGAGGGATGGGAAATCACTTCGAGAGGGCTGGAGTCCAACTACTACTCAATTTCCACCCATCATCCCTATTGATATTCTTCGTATGTCGTTCAATATCAAACACCTCCCTAAGCTTTCTATGATGGAAGTGATCAACCGTAGCAATAACCTTGGAGTCCTCAATGCAAACATGGCAATGTGATTTTTCCGCATGTTCTGCAAGAGCTGATGTGCGGGACCAATTGTGACTAATATATGCTGCATGCTCCTAGAATCTCTGCCTATTGGATCGACCTGTTTCACTGATATAGGGAGTGCCACATGAAAAAGGAACCATGTAAAGACATTTCATGTATTTTGGGTCGATAGGCTCCTTGACAGATCCGAGAGAATTTCTAATAGTATGCAGAGCCTTGAAAGAAGACGAAAAATTATTATTTCTAAGGACATGGGTAATTTTGTCCATGGTCCCTTGGATAAATGGGAGATGAACTTTGGATATAGGATCAAACCAAGTGGATTAAAAGGAAAATCCACACAGGTTGATCATATATCCAAAGTTCATCTCCCGTTTATCCAAGGGACCATGGAAAAAATTTCCCATGTCCTTAGAAATAATAATGTCTCGTCTACGTTCAAGCCGAGACATGTCAAGGTCCTTGTCGACCCAAAAGACTTGAAAGGTGTTTACATGGTTCCTTGTTCATGTGGAACTCCCTATATCGATGCAACAAGTCAATCCATTAGGCAGAGAATCCAGGAGCATGCAATAGAAATTAGGCACAATCAGTCCTGCACATCAGCTCTTGCAGAACATGTAGAAAAATCGTGTCACCATGTTTGCACTGAGGACTCCAAGGTCATTGCTAAGGTTGATCACTTCTATCATAGGAAGCTTAGGGAGGCCATTGAGATTGAATGACATACTAAGAATCTCAATAGGGATGATGGGTGGAAATTGAGTAATATTTGGACACCAGCCCTCTCGAGGTGATTTCCCACCCCTCTTACTCTCAGTTTTTTTTTTCATCCCTTGTCTTTATTTATTTCTTTTGCTCCCCCATTTATTTCTTAATATTTATGTATTAATCTTTTTATTATTCTTTCCCTCGATATTATATTATCCTATATATTATATTAATTGAGTTATAAATATAATATTTATTAATTGAATCCTTTTAATGAAAATTTTAAATTTTTTATAGTATTTATTAATTTATTAAATAACTAATTAAATTAATGGCTAGTTTTTTAGAAGCTAGTTCAACGACTAATTTTCAAACAACTAGTTCAATAGCTATTTTTTCAGTGACTAATTATGGACAATGATGCATCCACACTATTTATTCATTAATATACATGGGATTTTTCACCTTGTCCTAAGGATGAACCACATTAGTTGGTTCAAAACATCTACCAAATCCTAGTAATGTGATTAATCTGAAAGAAATTTATCTAAAAAAAATATTTTAATGTTTACTTTAAAATTAAATATAATATTTTGTCTCATTTATTATGTTTTAATATTTAAACAGTGTTATTGTAAGATGGATGTTGTGTTAGTGTAAATATTTGTTTATAAACATTTCCATGTTGGCTCAATTAAAAATATTAAAAGGTTAAAAGTAATATAGAGTCAAATATGAGGGAGATGTTGTGCTGTCAGTAAATGAGTGTAAACATTTAAATTACACTCAATTAATAATAAAAGCTAAAATTAATAAAATTTAATTCCTCATATTGTAATTCTATATTTTATTAAGAAAATTACGAACATTTTTTTTTCCTCAATGGGGTTATGCACAAGATTCAAGGGGGGGGGCTCAGAAATCATGCCCACCACCCCACCCACTTTAACAAGAGTAAATGAAATGGGAGAGACATGTTTGGGGAATGCAACCACCCTGATGGTAATAAAATAAAAGATTTATCTTGATGTTTTGTGTATTTTTTTCAAAGGTGGTGTCGACCTCCCTGTTGTGAGCCCCTTTTTTACTCTTTGGTGTGGTGGAATTTCGAGTTCAGTTCACCATAAGAATATTCTCTGAGAGGTGCTATTTCCATGGAAGTGAGTTATAGTTTTTCATGCTTTGGTGTGGAGAGTGAGTTTCATGCTCGATTGTATATCTATAAGTAGAATGACGGTATTTTGCTGACCACATTCAGCTTATCGAGGAGGGTGAAGGATTCTAGGTGGATTTTATATTGCCATGGAGGTGGGTTCTAATTTTTCATGCTTTGGTGTGGAGAGTGATTTGCAAGCTCAATTTTATATATATAAGTGGATGAAGGGTATTCTTACGAGCACGTTGGGCTTCTCAAGGAGCGTGAAGGAATCTAGGTGGCTTTGGATTCTAGCTAGAGTGGTCGGAGTTGGCCACTAATTGTACATTAGGGTGCTGGCACACTGGTATCACCCTCTCCTATTTACCTTTTTATTTTCAAATGTGTGTCTAGTCATGTTATTCAAGTTTGGGTTTAACTTGTTCCTACCGTGGGGTGTATATTGTCATGGGGTTATGGGTATGATCTGGGTTGGAGAAATGATTTTGAGTCCAAAACTATTATGGTAAAGGGTTATCTGATGTTGATTCTGAGGTAAGGGCTTGACCATAGCAAACCCTTAAAAAAATTGTGTAAATTGGTGCAATATCAGAAGGGTATGTAGTCTGTGGGGTAGGGGATTTATCGTTGGTATCTTTATCATTGCAGTCGTTGGTCCCTCTACGTGTAGAAGCCACCTTGGTGGGTCTACAAACAAGATTAATTCTTATGGTTCAAGTTGTTTTGTTTGTTGAAGGTCTGGATTTCCTAATGGTTCGTTCTTCGATTAGGGGTTGGGTTGGGATCCTATCTTAGCATTTCCCTTGTCATGTGTGATTCAGTTTTTATTTCAAGTGTTTCCCTCTCTTGTCTACCATTTTTCTTATACAATGTATGACGTCCAAATGAGGGGGGAGGTGGAAACAACCCACCTCGTCAACAAAGGGCTCGTCTCTTCGCTCAAAATTCAAATGCTACATATTTCTATGTTGTCCCTATAAAAACCAGAAGAGAAATTAGGAAGTTGGAAAATAAGGTTAGAGAGGAGAGACAATCCTTCTCTGACTCTAAAATTATGGAAGATGTTTCTTGTTGGGCTCTAAACCTTAGGCATACTAGAGTACAAAATAAACAATATCTCAATTATGTTGCTTTGCATTAGAAAATGAAAGCACTATTGGGTATGGTGTTGAACGAACATTACAATGTATTCATCTCATCAAAAGGAAACAAGAGGATGTTGTGGAATCAAGGGTTCACTCTCAATAGATTAGACTCAATATTGGCTCATGTTAAGGGTCACCTCCTCTATTAATCAATCAATGTTTCTCATACTAGATCGAGTGCTAGTAATCTTGCTTCCATCTCTTCATTTGATTCTTGATGATGTATTTGTCTTTATTTGCCATTTGTGGTTGAATACATGTGATATTTTTTTTTAATTCACCAGCATATCATGCTTGTAGTATTGAATGTTTAGTCAGGTTACAAATTTTGCCTCTCTTTTATAGTGTGTGTTGTATTAGCTCGCTAGTGAGTCTGGTTTTTAGTATTTTTTGGATGTTCAGCTAGAGAATAAATATTATATCATGTACATTGTGACTGGTGGAAAAAGTGTTTCCTCGATCATCTTATCATTCAACAAAGTCCTCTTTGGGGAGTTGATCATATCAACTATGTAACTTATGTTTTTTTCTTAGTATAAATCTTTTAATTTACAAAAAAGTAATTGAAAACAAGTTTTTAATTAAAAAAGAATATATATATATATATAGACACACACACACACACACACACACACACCAAATTAAAATATAGAACATATAAATAGTAGCAATAAATTGAATATATTTTACCATATAAATTAAAATAATCATTTTGTAACCATATTTAACTTTAATTAATAAGCACATAAAAACTTAATACTTACAATATAACAAGATTCTTAACCATGGATATTCACCTTCACTTTACCATGAATATTATTAACTTGTAAATAGGTTTTGTTACAATATCATGGGTGAATATCATGGCTTATCAATACCACATGCTCAAAAAACTTAACTCATTTCACAATCAAATATTTTATTTTAATCTAATTTTATAACATTTTTCAATTAAATCAAAAAGAAAAAAAAATATGATTACTTGAAAAATATATCTAAACCTTTTATCTTCACTATTACTAAAAATATTATGTGGGAGAAAAGCAAGGTTTTAATAAAACAGAAAATGAGAATACATGTATTGCATCTATAGGTGCTCTCCAACCGAGTATAGTAGTGATGTTGTAATGTCAACGCAACCATTTTCACTTGGTCCAAAAAATAAGAGGCGTTAATCTCTTGGTAATTAAAATTACAAAAATAAAAATAAAATTATAGATTTCAGATTTCTGTGGTGTGAGTTTTGAGTTGCTGAGTTTGAAATCTCCACAGTGAGCATTTTTGCATCTACGTTTCAGGTCTAGAACAAGACCCATCATCAGGATTTATCCTGATGATGGGTCTTGTTCTAGACCCGAAACGTAGATGCCAAAATTCTCACTGTGGAGATTCCAAACTCAACAACTCAAAAAATAAAATTATTATTTTTAATTTTGACTATAAAATTATAAAGTTAAATTAAACTATAAAATTACCATGGTTTACAAGCCCATAAGATTACATAGCTCAGGGTATTTTTCAATAGTATTTTTTATGATGAAACATATTTACAAGCTTGAGGAAATCCATTATGGAATGCAAGAGTACTAGGTTAGATCCATCTTAACTTTGGACTTGATTCCTCTAAGTGCTTGATAGATCCAAAATTAAGATGGATCTATACTATTTACTATTATAGATGATTTAACTTAATAAAATACATAACTGTCAAAAAAAAAATGAGAATTATGTTGCAAAATTAATTTTTAATTATCACTAAAATTTAAGTTGGATGGGGGTGTTGTAACTGCCCTCCCCACCATAACTGGGTGAGAAGTGGTCACCTCCTAATCCAATCCCACTTTCACAATCACAGAGATGGGATAGTAAAAAAATATATCTCCCCCCCCCCCCTCTTTAAACTTGAAAGGAATGTCAGCAGTGTGTTCACCTCTCCAAGACAAATGTAACGATATAAATTTCACCCCGATCCGACCTCTGGAACAAATGCTATGACCATTTATAGTTATAGACAAGCCAATGATGCCTCATGAGCCCTTCATGTGGCACACACATGGCCACCTTATCTAGTCTTCCGAAAAAAAATTATTTGTCACTAATAGTTCATGGGTGAGCTCCATAACTTCGCACTATACATTGGCTCAAGAGTCTCATGCATATATATATATATATATATATATATATATATATATATATATATATATATATATATATATATATATATATATATATATATATATATATATATACTTTATATGACCACCTTATCAAGTCTTCTGAAAATTTTTTTATTTGTCACTAATAGTTCATGGGTGAGCTCCATAACTTCGCACTATACATTGGCTCAAGAGTCTCATGCATATATATATATATATATGCCACTTTTCTGTTGGAACTCTTACTAAGGAAAACTTCGGTTTCCGAGACAAACATATGATTTTTAGTCAGAGATAAACTCGAAAAATTGGTAACCATTGTTGCTCCAAACCAATTGTCTCGATATTGACCTCATTTTCATACGAAATAGATACATGGGGCCCAACCCTGACTCCAAGTTAGAGGTCAGTGCTACTCCAAACAAACTTTTAGTCATGCCATTCCTGAACCTGACTACCCATCATCCTTCAATTCGAAGGTCCTCTTTTATCTCGACTCCCTCATTTGGTGCAAAGGAATGGGCCTCGACCTCAACCTTGTTTTCAAGGTCTTGTTCATGTCTTTAGTCATAGGGCTAAAGGAAAAAGGTCTAATGTTAGATATCCTCCATAAAGGCATCATCCATGCTTTGTTTCCCATTTGTGATGTTATGAATTTTTTTTTTGATTTATATAAGGAAACCCTACTGCGTCCACAAACAAATCTATTGTCAGAATAGAAAAAGTGCAACCCATAAGAGCCATCAAAACTACTATGGTCCATACTTGAAGATATCGGTCGTTTCTCGGTCTTGGTGTTTCTATAACCAGTTGGACTTGTGACAAAATTTGACCCTTAACTTTGGGTTTTTGTGAAGCACTTAGAGGTGTTATCCTCGTAATATTACAACAAATTTTCCCCTTCTTATTCTGCAAATGACATATGGTGCCAAAAGGGCCACAAGGTGACTGACTAATCCCAAACCATCAGGAATCCCTCCTTCGAAGGTCAATCATAGGCATGTTCCATGGGTATGAATACATAAATGATTGCATCACATGTCCAAAGTGTTTTATTCTTTCTCAATTGTCTAAGGACCTCTCTTGAAAACTAACAGATGCCATAAGCTGATAGAAATGATAAGGGATGTATGGTGTCGAGGAGGGTTGTGAGAAGATTGTCATCCCATGAAAAAGGAGTAGGTTTCCCTTCCAATTCCAATGATAAAATTGATTCATATATGTAGGTACTCAGATAATAATACCATAATCCTACAACCGTCTCCTAGTCATAGACAAGAATTCCATGCATGGGACAAATCGATGAAATTCAAATACCTTTCCCATTGTTTTGATTACTCTTAAAGGAACCTCCATGCTCGTACCACACACTGAGGTGCAACCTAGGAAATTTTCAACCCAGTAAATGGTTATACTCATGTATATAAGTAATATTGACATGAGGAACAAATATGAAACACTTCTAAATGAATTCCAGGTGACTTGGCTATTAACAAGGATATATCCATGATCTCCCATAAACAAGGAATCCACCAGGTTAATCAACATGGTTGTAACTAACAATTAGACAAGGATTTTCTAGATGCTCCATATTTGATAAACACACAGTCGAGAACTCCTAGTCATGGAGGATTTAATCAGCAATGCACCCATAACATAAGTGCAACCTCTCTAGAGGCATGGGGCGGTGCCCAGATCAGTCGACCCACTACACGTTGCTTCACTCCTCACAACATGAGGGATACTTGCTCAGGACCTCAGTGAAATGATCATGTATACCCAACACTGGGGAATACATCCCAAATACTAGAAGGAGACTCTCATACCAAATAACAGGTCAACAAGAATAATAAAAAAGGGAATTTCGTACTCCATAGTGCAAAATCAATAGAAAAAAGACGTTGATAATAAAATATTCACCATGCTACACGTAAAAGATATTGTATATATATCAACATGGGTATTCACTATCCCAACATCTAAAGAAATCACATTGTAGGTTTTCCAATCTTGCAAAATAACATTTACATAACCATACCTTAATAATTAGTGACACAAAATGTAAAATGCATTCATTATCATGAGAGTTACATATGATTACTTATCCTAAATTTTTTTGTGAAAATGAGCCCAGGAATATTACTCTCCACCCAACTGTAGATAGGTTTATCCAATACTCATTTGCAACTATCACCCCCAATCCATATTCTAGATACTCGGGAATATTATACTCAAGGGATAACCACAACCCACAATTTCTCCAAGAACTCCAGAGGTCTCTCCCCCTCCACCCTCAATTAAGTTGCAACAAAAAATGCACATCAAGTGGAGAGACTCACTGTGTTCACCATTCGATTATTTCCCAAGGACTCAAGAGAGTCACCATCTCCACCCTTCTGCTCAACACCATGGCTCCACCCTTATTTGGGACACCAAAACCACTACAAATCGAATAAGCAATAAGAAAGCCATATAGAACCCTTCTAGGAATTTTTTTTTGGGAGTAATTCCTCCACCCCAACCCTCCAGAATTTTATGAGAATCATATCTCTAGCCTATAGACACTAGGGACTCAAGAGGCAATTCTCTATGCACCTAGAAGCAATTATTATGACTTCTTTCTATCTGAGAGTTTCTCCTCTCCTTTGTGAGCTTCCTTTTGTTTTCTTCTCTACTCTTCACTTTCACTATCTATGTTTGTGTCTTAACTTCTCTTTATTTTCACTCTCTACTCTTTGTCTCCCTCTCTCCCTCTTCTACCCTTCTGTTAGTAGGTGAAAATGCCTCATTTTTAATCCCTTTCCTACCTTAAAATCATGATCATAAACCCTTGTTTTATCCTCATAAACCTCCCTATACCTGCACTAGTCCAAGAAATTTGTCCTATCCCTACACTAGTTCATATTTCATACTTAAGGTTTAATAAGTAGTTAATTAATTATTTTTAAATAGATTTTATTCCTTTTATATTCTTGCAACTAATATTTCTCTTCCTAAAGTATTTTGATAAGTGAATGTATTAATCTTGAATCAGCATGGTCTAATGCAGGTAGATGCTTGCACTGTTACAACCGACCATTCCAAGACTTCCGCAACAACCTATTACCTAACAAGGGCTCTTCGTTCCAGCTCGACTCATTCAGTCGTGGTCCTCTTAAGTGAAATTCAAAGTGGAGGATAATCAGGGATATGGCTAAATATTGATTGTCGGCCAACGAATAGTTAGCATTCTATTATAGCCAATGGCTTATTTCGTAACGATGTTTGTTATTTCCTTCAAGCCGAAAGGCTAGAATTAGAATAACACATTGTAAGCTTGTTATGGCCGAGGCCGAAAGGATTATATAAATGTAAATATTAGATAGGAAATTGGGGAGAAATAGCCATGCTACTCTAATGCTGGAAAATCTATAAATTTGTGTTGTCTCCTTCGTTCTAGGCTAGACTGTACTTATCATGTATTTTTGCTGAATCGAATTAATACAAGGAGCTATGCCATGTGTTTACATCTTGTGTTTTGATCCATTATTGATGTATCTTTGAGCGCTGAAATTTTACGTTTCCTAAATAGGAAACAAGCTAGTTGACTAGGGCCCAGCCAACCCAGCTCGTTTTCCCTCTCGTTCTTTCGTCTAGTTAAAGGTGTGTGTGTTAATTTTATTTATGGAACGTGTGGATTGAATTTGTAATAATTTTCTTTATAATAATTTTGATTTCATTTCTTTAACAATCAAGTGTGACAGTTCCATGCTGTGTTTAATTACAATTAAATTTACTTTCCACGAATCGTAATTGATTTCCACCTGGAGTAGTGCAAGCACATTCCTGCACTAGTGTGATCATAGTTCTGCAACTTAGTATTTTGGTTCATCATAGCAAGATTGTTTCATTTCTTTCCTTTGCAAGAGTTCAATTTATTTCCGTAAGTAAAAGTTCATCTGTAAATAAGAGTATTTTCAATATTGAAAGTTAAATATCAGGAATTAAAAGATATTTGGTTAACTGATGAACAAGTGTTGTTACGTTACATCAATCTATGCCTGCACTTCATATTTTTAAGAAAGAATTAAAATATAAATATGAACAATTAAAAGGAACCTTTCTGAGTCTACAAATATTAGAGGTAGATCTGATTTATGTAAGTAACTATCACAGGGATAAAATTATGTTGCCATGCTTGAGTTATTTCTTTCATTCCATTTAAGAAAGTGTGCTTTAAACTTTTGAATTTTTTATTTTATTTTGAAGTTATTTTCATTACAAGATTCAACTTGGTTGAAGCATTCCTTTTGATGCGTGCAAGTTATTTCAGAATTCTGATTCACTCTTTGCAAATTTATTTTATAGATTAACACGCTCTTTTATTCCTCGAAAGTAATTGGAAAATTGGCACAGGAATATATATTATTGTACAAGAACCAATATCTTGTTACAGGAACAGAGTGCTCGAAGCCAAAAGCTTTGAACCCCCTGCACAAAGACATAAATCTCCAGTGCAAGTAAAAATATACTTCCCACACCTATGTATTGTACCTGTACTGGTGCAAGCAGATTGCATGAGTACAGGAATAACGACTCGGTGCAAGAAGGAATATCCTTAAGAAGTAAAATCTTTCCAAGGGCCCACTTGTGAACCTTCCAACACCCACACTGGAGATGAACATAGAATTTCATTTCAACAATTAATTTTTTTTTACATCAAGTGCGAAAGTTCCTTTATTTGATTTATTTGCAAAGTAATTTCTTTCGCTTTCTGGCACTAGAACTTCTTTGGTGTAAATTTTTGTGTAATATTTCTTTTCAATTCTATAAGATCTTGATTTGAGAAGTATTATTAGATAGGAAAATTTCATACCACTTTTTGCATTTCCTACGCTTCGTCTCTAAGTCTACTAACCCGAAGTTCACAATTGTTGCGAGTAATGTTACCCTAAGGTCTTGGATTGATAAACGTTCATAGATTAGGGGCATGTCATTACAAGAAGGACTCACTTAACCAACTTCTATGCTTTAAAATAGAAACTACAAGTTGTAGACCTTATCCAGATATCCTTTGGTTGTAGTAGATCCCACAGGGTGAAAACCCCTTGCAACACTTTGTGCTCCAAAATTTGTAAACCAGCAAAGAACAAGCAAAAAATCCTAGTTGTACAACATATATATGTTCTAGATGTTAGTGAAAATCATGCATAGTCTCATAAAAACAATATTAAATGAACAATTTAAGATCATTACACATTTATAAAAGATAATTGACACGTAAACATCATAAACAAGATGGCACTTATGTTATTAATGACATGTACAATAAATAAATGTGGAGAGATCACCTGAAATATTCCATGGCCTTCGAGCATACCGTCATCTGGATCCATCCAGACCTACCCTCTCAAAAATTCTTCCATGAATAGTGCACAATGGATGTCACATAGGGTGAGTGAACATCTAAAGGATACAAGGGCTTCCTGAAAATATCTGGGAAGTGCAGGAGGCACATGGAATATATCAGATTTGGATAGGGCTCCAACAATGTATAATATATATATTTCTCTCTCTTCCTCCCTTAGTCCATTCCCTTGAGGGGATTTTATACTCCTTCAAATTAGGTTTTTGCAGTTGGGAACAGTTAGGCCACGGTTTGGGGTAGTTAAGTTACAAGAACATCGTAAACCTTGCCTCTAAAATAGGGAAATTATATATTTTTTAATGGTTAAAAAGTCATACATGGTTCTCTATGTATGGACTCGCGTGTATACATGGAAAAGTCTAGGCAGAGTCGCGTATGGGTTTTATGAAACTGTTTTTTGAGAAATATGTCCAAGTCTGAAGGGAAGGGTTTCCCAAGGCCAATACATAAGTCATAAAGTATATGATGGTGGTAAGGGATGCTATAACAAAAATTAACTGTTGAAAGGAGTTTTCTTTACTGCGATTCCCACACCCAACATTTTGGCATCGTTGTCGGGGAGGCGATTTGAATTGGTAATAACTTTTCATTTTCTATAATAGGGGTAAGTTTTATATTATTTTTTCTGCAGTGTGCTTCTATTGATTGAAGGAATTTATAGATATTGAGTTACTTTTAATTGCATCATTTTATTGAATTTTTGTTTTGTCATTTTTTTGAAATGAATGCCTAAAAGTGGTAGGGGTTCGAAGTCCACTAAGGACCAAGGAAATACTAGTAAATCTAAAAATAATTCTTATATTGTGCCTTCTTTTGCAGGAAGAAAGTCCAAACAAACCCAAACTCATCACGTAGGAACTGTCCACTTGGATTCTAGCAACAGTAGTCCAAGGGTGACACAACCCACAAAGGGTAAGAAGGACACTATTGGAACCCATAGTCAACCTTCTTAGCCTGTTAAGAGCGGCTTGATTGGAGGAAAAACAATGGAATATCGCGAGGGCCAAGGTACTGGTGAAAATCAGGTAGATGAGGAACAATCCACTTTCATATTTCCAATTGTGGATTATAATGTAATTGTGCAAATGAAGAATATACCACCATCATCTCTTCCTCATTTTTATGGTAAGGTACAAGAAGACCCAGACTCTTTTCTATTTGAGTTTGATATTTTGTGTAGGAGCTATGATTATTCATCTTATGCTAAGAAACAAAAGTTCTTTCCCGCAACTCTCAAGGATGAAGCATTGTGCTGGTTCATGGGACTAGGGGGAAACACTATAGCTTCTTGGGAATAGATGAAGAGAGTATTCTTGTCAAAATATCATAAATATTGTAAAACTAGAGATATTTAAGATGAAATCTTTACTATTGTGCAAAATGATGATGAGACTCTAGAGGACTACTTAGAGAGATTCTTGTATATCCTTCAAAGGTCAAAGAAAAAATTTCATCTGAGTACCATTAGGACCTTGTTCTTATGTGGACTTACTGATGATGCAAGGAACAATTTAAATATATTAGGACAAGGAGATATTTCCCATTAACCTTTTGATAAAATCAGTGACTTGTGTAGGAAATTCTTAAAGAATCGATATAGATCTGGTAAAGGAATTCAAAACAGAAATAAGAAAATTGAATCTATTGATGCTATGTTGGATAAAAAAATGGATAACATGAAAATTTAAATAATGAACACCGTTAGAAAAGAAATAGACTCTTTGAAATTTTAGCAAAAACTTGTAGAGGAACAAGAGTCATTATCTATTTTTTTCCAAAATGTAGAAAAAATCATCTTTTAATAGAATTTCCTCTTGATGTTAAAGGAACTAATAAATTTGAAATTTGTGCAGAGAACCATGCCATAGAGAAATTTCCTTCCATACATGGGCTGAAAGATGTATTTTAGGGAGGACAACATGAAGCCGAATCATTGCATGCTATGGGAGGACGAAGAAACTGGCCTTAAGTAAGTGGAGGTATGTCTCCTAAACTTCCACCACATTTCTTTGGTTATAATGCACATCCATATTCCTATCCTAAAATTAGTCACTCTCAACATTCGCAACATGGGAACCAATACCATTATGGACAACCCTCCCAATCTTGGCAAAAAGTGTGGCAAGTGTTGTAATCCTACGGAACTTGTCCTATGGGATTACAGCTAGGAAATGTAGTTTATTTTTCAGTTATAACCAATTAAAAGTATCGATTAGAATACCAAACTTTCCGTTGTATGAATACAGTTCTAATTTGCATGAATAAATCAATGGTGATCACACTATTCCAATGTAACAGTGGTATCAGAGAGATTAAGATCTGAGGAGGTTGGTTGGTGGTCATTGTGGAACGGCTGGAGCAGTTGATTATCTGGATTTTCATTGGAGCAAGAGTGTTGTGCTAACACTGCCATTTTTTTTTTTTTCCAGTAGATTTCTAGTGTAGTGAATCTCTAGTGTATAAGAGGAATCATAACCTCCAGCGCTGTGGAGGAACTTTTTTTTGTGATTTCACTGTCGAAGCTATCAACTGTGTGCTCATTGTGGAGGAATGAGGTTTTTATATGTTCGTTATGGAGAAAGTGATTGCCAGCGTGAGCCCCGAGAGTGATTTTTTTTTTGGGGGGGAGAAAAAATTCAAATTGTGCAGATGTCTCAGCTAGTATCAGTTTTGGGGATCAGTAAGTTACATTTTTAAACATTTTTTTG
Source organism: Pinus albicaulis (assembly GCA_034641835.2). Taxonomy (NCBI): domain Eukaryota; kingdom Viridiplantae; phylum Streptophyta; class Pinopsida; order Pinales; family Pinaceae; genus Pinus; species Pinus albicaulis. Next base: position 420,095,560 of record CM076583.1, on the reverse strand, counting down.
AAAAGAAAATCTATCTTGAAAATATTAAAATAGATTGGATCTGCAAGTTAAATCTGTGTCTTGAAAGTGTTAAAACATATTTCTCTGCTAGTGTCAATTTTGGGGATCATTAAATTACATTTTATAAACATTAAAAAAAAATGTGTTTTGAAAGGGTTAAAACAGATTTTTTTTTTAATATTATCTGAACAAGATGAACTCATTGGTGTATTTAGTTGGGGTTATCCTTTCCGGAAAGGAAAATTACCAGGAGTGGTTTAGGTAAGTTAAAAATATTGTTATCTTTAATGATTTATGGGATGGAGTCTGTGAAGGAGAAGAAGAGAATGCACCAGAGTAGCTCGATGAGCAGAAACAGCTAGCAATGTGGCAAAGTAAGGATAAGAAGGCTTTTGCCTTAATCTCCACTTTAGTCTCAGAAGAGGTAAGTAGATACATTACTTAGAGTAAACCATCTTATGATGACATAAAAAAACTAAAAGTGCTTTATGATTCACATTCTGAATTGGAGATAATTCATTTATTGTTGAAGTTATTTAATTTGGAAATGAGCGATAATGATCCTGTAAAACTTGCCTCTGAAATTAAAGCCATCAATCATGAAATTGAATGCACTGGAGTTAAAGTTGATTTTTTGCTTACTTCCTTTATAAAATCTCTTTACCCTAGTTATTCACACTACTTGGAATCTCTCCAAGCTAGTGGGAAATTAAAAGATATATATTTTGACAAATTAGTGGGAAAAATTGCAGAAAGAGAGAAGACTTTTGGAAAGAAAGAAGAATCACATAGTTATAATACTGAAACCCTATGGCTTGCTAAAAAAAAACTAAAAACCTCAAGAGGAATATTTTAGAAATACTAGAGGTAATAGAGGTCAAGGTAAGAAGAATTATAGAGGCCGGGGGGAACAGAAATATTTAGGGAGATAGATAGCAGAATGAAAAACAAAGAAATTTTTCTGATAAATCAGCTGTAAAATGTTTTAGATGTGGTAAACTTGGACATACTGCTGCAAAATGTAGAATTCCCTGGGATAAAATTAATGAAAAAATAGAACAATTTCTTGAAAAGAAATATCATATAATTCCAAACAGAGGACAGTCTTCTGAGAATGCACATTATGTTGTCACACATTGTAATTTCCACATGGAAGATGTTTTTAGTACTTATTTTGCTTCATGGTATGAAAATTGGGTTATAGACACAGGTGCCAGGTGTCATATGACCTTTCAAAGAGATTTGTTTGATTAATTTAGTGATAATATTGATGGAGTAGTGTATTTTGTTGATAATTCCAAAATCAAACCATCAAGGATTGGTTCAATTCAGTTAAAAATTCCTGGACTTTCAAATTATATTTTGAATGATGTTCTTTACATTCCTCAGTTTCAAAGAAATTTTCTATCTCTTATACAAATAAGACAGCAGGTACATTCCATTCACATATTTGATGGTAAAGTAGAAATTAGAAGAACAAATGACAATAAAATTGTAATGACTGGTGTGGAAGAAGATAAATTATTGAAGTTGCATGGTATGTCATTTGTTGCATTGAACACAACTTATTTGTTTCAACAAAATGGTACTATGTCATCTTCTTTATTATGGCATGCACGTTTCAGTCATGTTAATTATGAAAGTACTAGTATAATGAAACAACATGGAATTAAGGGACTTCCAATAGTTCCCAGAAAATTGACCCCATGTAGTGCTTGTATATTGGGCAAGCATCACAAACAATATTTTTAGAATTGTAAGTCTAGAGCTACAAGAAAATTAAGTGTCATACACTCTGACTTACGCCGTCCAATGCCTGTACCAAATGAAAATGGAAATAAATGCATACTCACTTTTATTGATGATTATTCAAGGATGTGTTGGGTTTATCTGCTTAAAGAAAAATCACAATTTTTTTGTGTGTTTAATAAATTTCATCTCTTGATAAAAAATGAAGCACAACTTACTATTGGTAATATAAGGACTGATAATTGAGGAGAATATACTTCACATGCTTTTGAAACATATTTTCAAGAGAATGGCATCAAGCACCACACCACAATACCATATAATTCTCAAAAAAATAGTGTTGCTAAAAGAATGAACCGAACATTTCTTAATATGGTAAGGTCAATGATGTTTTTTAAGAATGTAAAATTAATGTTTTGGGGAGAATTTGTGCTCTGTGTGGCATACATTAGAAATCGGTGCCCTTCCTCTGTCATTAACAACATAACTCCATATGAAATGTGGTATAGTTGTCTACCAACTCTTAAACATTTCCAAATTTTCGGTTCTCAATTTTATGCTTTGATTCCTAAACATCAGAGGAATAAGTTGAGTGAACAAAGCAGAAAATGTATATTTTTAGGGTATTATGTGACTTCTAAGGATGCCGATTATATGATGAAGAGAACAAAAAGTTTATTTTGTCAAGAGATGTAAATTTTCTTGAAACTGATAAAGATTCCCTCACTTTTGATAGACAAATTAATCAAATAGAAAAGTTTGTGCCTCAAAATTTTTATTCTGAATCAGATAATATACTTCCCCATCTTCAAGGGGAGATTCCTATATTAAATTAGTATGTGGATTTTCCTTCTCTCGATGATGAGAAATTGGTTGTGGTTGATGATGATAATTACATTGTTGCTGATGCGGAATTAGTTGATGTAAGTGTTTCTACAGAAACAATGCCAGAAATGGAAAGAACTGAACTAGATGAAAAAAATTAACAACTTCCAACTCAACCTTTGCGAAGTTCAACTTGTATTCGAAAATTTCCAAATAAATATTATGAGTTTGAGGATGGAAGTTCCTCAGGTAACTATTCTCATTGTGAATTTAATTTTTCTGTGCATTTTTAACCTACTTGTTTTGAAGAAGCTTCTAGTTATGAACAATGGAAAGATGCAATGCAAAAGGAATATGATGTTCTCATAAAAAATGGCACATGGAGGCTAGTGGATCTTCCTGTTGGCATAAAAAATATTGGTTGTAAATTGATTTTAAAAACTAAGTATAAAGCTGATGGTTCGCTAGACAAACACAAAGCAAGGCTTGTAGTGAAGGGATATGCACAGAAATAAGGTATCGACTATACAGAGACTTTTGCTCCTACAACTAAATGGGGCACTATTAGATCTTTGTTTTTTATTGTAGCTTAGAAATAATGGAAAATTCATCATATGGATGTAAAAACTTCCTTTATAAATGGATATTTGAAAGAAGATTTTTACATGTTTCAACCAAAAGGTTTTTCCGTTAAAGGGAAAGAACAAAAGTTTTGCAAACTAATCAAGTCTTTATACGGCTTGAAATAAGTGCCATGAGCATTGTATGAGAATCTAACTGAACATATTCTTAAATTAAACAATAAAAATTTTGACCTAGATGACAGAACTCTTTTCGTTAAGAATGTTGGAAGATCAGATGTATATCTAGTTGTATATGCTAATGATTTGATGATCACAAGAAACAATGATGAATATATATCATCTATAAAGAAGGAATTGAAAAAGGTTTTTGATATGACAGATTTAGGTTTACTTCATTATTATCTTGGTATTGAAGTTGATGAAAAACCACAACATATTTTCATCTCTCAGAAGAAATATGTTGATAAGTTATTGAACGGATATAGTATGACAGAATGTAATCATGTTGCTACTCCAATGGAGAAGAATTTCAAACTCACTTCCGAAGAAGGAAAGTCATTTGAATATCTAACAAAGTACATGCAACTTGTTGGAAGTTTGATTTATTTGTCTATTAGTCGTCATGATATAAACTTTGTTATTGGAATAATTTCCAAGTTTATGCATCATCCTTGTGAGGGGAATTGGGTAGCAACAAGAAGATTTTTGAAATATTTAAAATGAACTGAAACTTACGACATAAAATATTCCAAAGTTTTAGACTTCCATCTTGCTGGTTATTCAGATTTAGATTTTGATGGAGATAAATAAAATGGAGTCTCAACTTCTAGATATTCGCTGAATCTTAGATCAAAAACCATCATTTGGAGATCACGCAGGCAATCTATTCTTGCTGATTCTACTACCAAATTTGAATATGTTGCAGTAGCTCAAGCCACTAAGGAAATCAATTGGCTTCAAAAAATTCTTGAATATTTGTAGGAGAAACAAAGAGCTTCAACTCCTCTATTTGTCGACAAATCTTCTACAATACTGTTGGCTAGGAATCCAAAGCTCCATGATTGAACCAAAAATATCAACACCAAGTATCATTTGATTCAACATCATGTAGAGGCCAAAACAATTATTCTGACATATTGCCCAACTTCATAACAAATTTCAGATATTTTTACCAAAGCTTTGGGGCATGAAAAGTTTGAAAAATTTATATCTTTACTTGGTATGCCAGATGTCCCTTCGAATTAAGGGGGGAAATGTTGTAATCCTGTTGGACTTCTCCGACGGGATTACAGTTAGGAAATGTATTTTATTTTTTAGTTATAACCAATTACATGTATTGGTTAGAATACCCAATTGTCCGTTGTATAAATACAGTTCTCATTTGAATGAATAAATAAATGGTGATCAGACTATTCCAATGTACCAGAGAGGGCGAAACCATTCAAAACATTCCTATCCTTCACTAATGCAATCATACCCTCCAACATATGCACCTTACCCAATGCCACAACCATCATTACCCCAGCTGAGTCAACCTATACCACCATTGCCTTTACCTCCACCATTTCAACCTCCTCAACTACCTTCCCAACCCATACCAAATCCTAATAACAAAGAAGTAAAAATAATACATTATATGAACCCAAATTTTTCATCCAGATATTAATCTATGGCAGTTGGATTCAATGATCTCCAATTGATATCGGGGAAGATAGTAACCTCAGAAAAGAAAAAGAAGCCTATGGTGATTATCAAAGAGAAGGGTGAGGAGGAAAATCCTAACCATTCCGCGAGAGATTTCACCATTAATCCCATCCACGTACCTTCAGATCCTTTTCCATCCTCTTCAAACCATCCTCCCTATCTAGAGAGGCTAGTTGTGGAGAGGAATGACCCCATTCCTGAGTCTATATTGGCTTCTAAACTTAGGAATATTTTTATAAAGGTACCTTTGCTCCAAGCTATCAAAGAAATCCCCATTTGTACAAAAATAATTAGGGATATTTGTCTCAAGAAGCCAGGAAGGAGAATAATGGAACCCCAAACCATTCAATTTGTTGGAAGAGCAGCTGAGTTAATGACGAGATATATACCTATGGAAAAATACACTGACCCCAGAAACCTTGTTGTCTCTGTTCAAGTAGGTGATTTCCTTGTCTCTAATGTGCTTATAGACCTAGGGGAAACCATTAATTTTATTACCAAGAAAACAATTTATCAACTTGGATTGGTCCATATTTTTCCTACTCCCACTTTCGTTCAATTGGCAGAGATATCTAAAATCAAGCTAGAAGGAGTGTTGGATGATGTGATCGTTTCATTAGAATCTTGGGAATATCCCGTAGACTTCATTGTGCTTCAGCCAAAGAATCCTATGGGAGGACATCCCTAGATCTTGGGACGACCATGGATTTCTACGACTGATGCTTACATTGGATGTCATTCTCATGACATGTATATTTCCCAGGAGATTCTAGGAAGAAGGTCACCTTATATCTACCTAATAGATCCATTTAGGAGCTTTGAGACACCTTGTCGTTAGATTATAGTAGTGATGAGGAGACTCAATTTGTTTCCATGTTTCATCATTGTGATGAGTCCTCACAGGTGAGTGAGATACATGACTTCCTGAACAATCAAGATGCCATGCCTAATTTTGAGTCATTGAGCCAAATTTTTAGTCTACATTTTCAGGAAAGTCACAATCCTCAAACTCCCTCATCACCATCTCTAGCAGCTCCAGTGTGTAATATTTAGCCCGATACCACTCTTGTTGAGATTAGTCTAGGAAAATCCTTACATATCAGTTTAGACTTGGATTCATCGCAACAAGAGCAGGTTGTGAATTAATTTTGAAACCATCTTGATGCCTTTGCATGGGGTTACAAAGATATGAAAGGCATCCCTCTTGAAACCTGTACTCATCATATTTATATTTAGGATGGAGCCCGACCTGTCTGACAGCCCCAAAGATGCATGAACCCAGCTCTAAGAGATGTTGTAAAATAAGAATTCAAAAAACTCTTGGATGCTAATTTTATCTATCCTATTTCTGGCAGCCAATGCATCTCCCCATTGGTTTTAGTCCCGAAAAAATATGGGAGATGGCACATTTTCATTGATTATAGAGAACTGAACAAAGCCACTCTTAAGGATTACTTCCCCCTTCCTCTCATCAATCAGGTGCTCGATACCCTTGCTGGTAAGAACTACTTCTCTTTTGTAGATGGCTTCAGTGGTTATAACCAGATACAAATTACATCTGAGGATAAATTTAAAACCACTTTCACATGTCCATGGGGTACATTTTGTTACCAAGTGATTCCCTTTGGACTATGTAATACCCGAGCTACCTTTCAAGTGGTATTTCTGGCTATTTTTTCCGACCTTGAGTGTGTAGAAATCTATATGGATGACTAATCTATGTTTGGTGACTCATTTCAGGATGGCCTCAAAAATATAGAAAAGGTGCTTCTTCGTTGCCAAGAATCTCACCTTGCTTTGATTGATAAAAGGTGCAGATTATTGTGCAAATCAGGTGTAGTTCTTGGTCATGTCATTTCTGACAAAGGTATCCAGGTTGACCTCATAAAAATAGAAATCATTGTGAGACTTCCTGCACCCAAAACTCAAAGGGAAGTGAGATGTTTTCTAGGACATGCTGACTACTATAGGAGATTCATTGAGAAATTTTCTAGGATAGCTACACCCCATTTTCCAACTTTTAGCTAAGGATAGTGAGTTTTCTTGGTCCACAACTTACCAACAATCATTTGAGACATTGAAGGAAAAACTAGTACAGGCACCAGTTTTGAGAGGACCAAATTGGTCCCTGCCATTTCACATTTCCTCTGATGCCTCAGATATTTCCATTGGCGCAGCTTTTGGACAAGAAGAAGAAAAACAATCCTATGTTATCTAATTCATTAGTAAAAACTTGTCACCCACTAAATTAAACTACATAGTTACGGAGAAAGAGTTTTTAGTTGTAATTTTCTCTATTAATAAATTCAAACACTACATTATAGGATATGAAATATTTATGCATACTGATCATTCCAAAATAAAATATTTGATGAATAAACCATTAACTAGTGGTAGAGTGACCAGGTGGTTATTATTATTATAGGAATTCAATATTATTGTTGTTGATAGACCAGGAATATCTAATGTATTAGCAAATTATCTTTCAAGATTAAATAATCGTGGTGAATTAATTCCTATTGATGATGATTTTCCTGACTAACATATTTCACTATGTCAACAAAATCTCCTTTGTTCACTGACATAGCTAACTATTTAGTCACCAAAAAGACACCACCTCACTTATCTGCTTGTGAAAAGTGGAATATTATATTGAAAAGTGTTGCATAATCTTGGGTTCAAGGAGACCTCTTTTACACCAAGCCGCACCTTATTATCCAAAAGTGTGTAAGAGAGGAAGAAGTGTTTGAAATCTTAAAATCTACTCAAGAAGAATCATGTGGAGGTTACTTCGATGATAAGAGAACTACATATAAAATTTTATGGGTTGGCTATTTTTGGCCCTCCTTATTCAAGGATGCCAAACAATATGTCAAGCACTGTGATAGCTATCAGCGAGTGGGCCAACCTAATCAAACCAATGAAATGCCTTTATTTCCTCAAGTTATGATTGAGCCTTTTTAAAAATGGATATTGATTTCATAGGACCAATAAATCCGACATCGTCAAATAAAAAGAATATTTTGGTTTGTACAGATTTCGTTACAAAATGGGTAGAGGCTAAAGATGTTTCTTTTGCTACTGAAAGAGTTGTTGTTAATTTTATTTTTATTGAAACCTTTAATATATTTGGTGTGCCTAGAGAGATGTTTTCTGACAATGGTCCGTTGTTCATTTCTAATTTGGTACAGGGTGTGATGGAGCAGTACAAAATTCGGCACAAGAAATCCACACTGTATCACCCACAAGAAAATGGTCAGGTGGAGTCCACAAACAAGGTAATTGAGTCCATCCTTAAGAAGACAATGAACATGAATATAAAGGATTAGGCTAATAGATTAGTAGAAGCCTTGTGGGCATAGTGAACCACTTGAAGGAATAGCACAGGGCATACACCATATGAGCTGGTACACGGGAAACAAGTCATTTTGCCGATAGAGTTCAAGATCAATACTTTCAAAACTGTAGTCTAGTTAGGACTAGAACTCTCTGAAGCACAAAAAAAACATCTACAATTGAATGAGTTAGATGAATTTTGAAGGGATGTTGTTCAACAAAATATATTGGTTCAACAACAATGAAAAAATGGCATGGCAAGTCCATCCAAAAGAAGTAGCTCCAACCAGGTGATTGAGTACTCCTTTATGATTCTAGATTTAAATATTTTAAAGGGAAGTTCAATACATGTTGGATGGGACCTTATGAGGTGGTAAAATTGTTTGAAAATGAAGCGGTAGAAATTAAAACTATTGATGGACGAAATTCAGTGTTCCTAGTGAATGGGCATAGATTAAAGGTATATTTTCATCCCTTCACTAAAGGGAATTTTATGCTTAGTGTCCTTGGTGAATGGGCATAGATTAAAGGTATACTTCCAACCCCTAACTAAAGGGATTTTTATGCAGTAGGTCCAACAAAAATCTAAAAAGGAGATGGTAGGTGGAAATTCCAACCTATTGAAAATTTGATACTTTATTTTCCAGGAAATAAATAAATAAATGAAAAAAAGTAAAATATAAAAAATAATTTTTTTTTTGTCCTGTAATGGCAAAAATCAGTCGACTGACATGATTGCACAAGGATCAACCTGAAAACTAGCATGCTCGTAGGGAGATTGAAATTTCAATAAAAAGGGAATTTTGTTTGATTTTTAGATATGCTGGTTGTCACCAAGAAGAAGTAGCTTCAAATGGGAACGAACCACTTACCCAAGTTTGGGGTATCTAGAATGGAAATTTTTATCCAAACAAAGCTCAATTCCCGCTGCATTTACTTTTCCGGCACTAGTCCAGGCAGATTTTAGAGGTAAATTCTGCCCTTCTTCTATTTCTCGTTTCGTAATTTCCTGCTATTTTTTTCTTCTACATATCTTAATGAATTACCCTCCTTTTTATTCTAAGGAAACTATCCCTATCTGATTTTGTAGTTCCCTTTTTTCCCCTACAATTTTTTTCCCCAAATTCGCTTTTTCGCTTATCCCTCTTGGTGGCTTCATTCTTAGAATCCCTGCCATGATATTCCTTCCCATTCTGAAATTTACCCTTTCCCACTTCTTTTTCCCCTCATGCATCAATTGCAGGATCTGATATTTGTAATTCAGATCAGAAGGCATACTTGACACCAAAGAATGGTGAATACAACTTCCTTGTATAATCAGGAATTTTGTTTTTCCAGCCGATGAATTGTATTCTATTAGATTTTTTCTTTGTCCATTTCCTTCTTCAATATTACAGAGATCCCTGGTGTAGGCACGTCTCAGATTAGGCACAATGCAGTGCAAGCAGACTCAGTGCAAGCACGTTTTAGTGCAGGCACATTGTGGTGCAGGAAGAATCAGTGCAAGTAGGCTTGGTGCAGGCACAATTAGTGCAAGCTCGAGCCCGATGGAGAAAACACATTCAAGAATGATTAATATGATGTGGGATGTCTGATGCAAAATGTGTATTAGAAAGTTTGTCTCTTAATCATTTTGCAGACAAAAGACTGCCCATCAAGGGACCATAACATATAATTATTTCAATTATGGTTAAGACTTTTCTTTGTCATATACCAATGTAAGAAGAAACTATTCTAAGTACAAGGTATTTTAAGTCATGAAGTCTTATCTTTTTAATGGGTACTGAAGTACGCCTTATCTAAAATTATGAAACAAATTCAGTATAGTACGAACCCATCCAAACCCAATGCTTACCTTTTTTTGAAAAGATCTTGCATCACCTATCGATAATTACCTTACCTCATAACGGGATCATGCATGACCGTCACCTCCACCTCTTCCAATCATCATTGCATATTTGTACTAGACCGGTTCATGTGTACACCGGTCCCAAAGGAATGATGATGAAGCATTATTGGACGGAAGAGGCTAAGAAGGAGGTCAGCTAACACCTCCATCATCATAAAATCCTTGACAACCCTTGGGCCTCTTCATGTGATTTTTTTCTTGACAGAAAATTGGGGCAGATTCAGAGAAGATATGGTGCCTGTGAGAAGTGAACTGTCTTCTATGAAGGAGATTGAATAGACAGTCGAGTATCGAAGTAGTCTTGCACTGTTGCAAGAATCGAGATTTCTCCCATTTTAGCTTAAATTCAATGGATTCGATACATCGATGGCATTACAATTTTCAAATTCGTTTGAGGGAGGCTGAGCCAAGGTCAGCTCATTAGAATTCGAGGTCACAGAGGAATCCATAGCTCGGGCTATGGGCATATCACCAGTGGGAGAATAGTGGTTCAAAAACGAGAAAATAGAGAAGAAAAGGTGGTGCATATTCGTTATTGACTGGAAATTGAAAGTTGATTGGAAGAAGGGGTTCCACGCAGTGCCATACTTGGGAAATGGTGAAACCTCTTGTACATAATGAAAAATTTTCCCATTTTCAAGGGACGTTACTCGTTAATTTTCCTCTACCATATCCACTTTTTGTTGCACTTTTAGTCAAGTAAAATCATTAATTTTCCCTACTTCCTGCTCAGAAGTTTGGAAAAGATGACGAAGGGTGTTCAACAAGGGAAGGTGATTCAAGTCACAGACAAACTATACCATCATGGGCTGATTGTGATTCTTGTTAGGAAAGAGCTGGAGGCCAAAGGAATGACCTGGAAGGTATTTTTGAAGGAACTCTAGGGATAAAGTATGAGATAATCATCCAAGAAGAGGATTGCAGGCAAGAAACAAACATTAGAAGTTCTTACATTGCGCCCTACCAAGAAAACACCAATGCAAGCAGAGGAGTGCAATGTTAAATCCACTCCACCCACAGTAGGAAGAACGACCTAGAACTCGAAGAAGAGAGGGAATGCCTCTTTGAGGACTAGTCACAATCAATCGAGCTCCATGATTTTGTTGGATGAGTCACCCGTGGCTTCACCTAAAGCTCATAATCTCTCGGTTCTTGCAGAGGCATCAACCCATAATAATGGCAATGAGGATCATGTAGAGAAGGAGGACGACATAGACTTATCGACCCTCCTCCATACATTTAAGAAAATGAAAGTGACATCAAGTGCAAGCAAGGAGCCGTCAAAAGGTCAAGATGACGAGGCACAACATGTAGAGACCGTCGATAATTTCAAGGAACAAGGTACTGAAACCCTTGATGAAATAATTGAATAGGGTACTGAAACACCTGAGGAAATGAAGGCACAACGTATTGAAGCCCTTATAAAAATGGACATGGATGATACTGAGATCCTCAAAGATATCGAATTTCTGGGCATTTAAATCCCCGAAGAAATTGGACTGCAGAAATTGGGCAGCCAAGATAACATTGACTGCGATGACAATGACACATGTTTAGAGTTATTTTCAGAGAAGTTTCTTGCAACAAAAGAGTTAGAAATAGAGCAGGACATAGCGCAGAAAAAATAAAAAATGGAATTAACAGAAGACATTAGACAGCAAAAGCGACAGGCCAGGGTATGGAAATTTCAGGCCTTGAAGTGTTATAAAAGGCTTAAAAAGGCAACCCAACAGCTTAAGAAGGCCTGAGGCAAAGGAGTAAGGAAAATGGAAGCAGGGTTCTATATACAAGTCTACGACTGAAAAGGAGACTTCCCATTATTGAATTTTTGTAGCAGGTAAAGGTTGTGTAAGGATACACAACAACTTAGGGATAGGAGGATGTCAGTAGGTGAAAATTCCTCATTTTTAACCCCTTTCCTACCTTAGAATCACGATCATAGACCATTGTTTTATCTTCATAAACCTCTCTATAACTACACTAGTCCAACAACCTTGTCCTATCCCTACACTAGTTCATATTTCGTACTTAAGGTTTAGTAAGTACCTAATTAATTATTTTTAAATAGATTTTATGACTTTTATATTCTTTCAACTAATATTTCTCTTCCTAAATTATTTTGATAATCGAATTTATTAATCTCGAATCAACATGGTCTAGTGCAAGAGGATCCCTGCATCATTGATAGCCAACCATTCCGAAACTTCTACGACAAGTCGTTACCTAACGCAGGCTCTTCGTTCTAGCTCAACCCATTCAATCGTGGTCATCTTAAGTGAAATTCAGAGTGGAGGTTAATCATGGATATGGCTAAATATTGATCGTCGGCCAACTAATAATTAGCATTCTATTATAGCTGATGGCTTATTTCGTAACACTGTTTGTTATTTTGTTCAAGCCGAAAGGCTGGAATTAGAATAACACTATGTACTTTTGTTATGGCCCAGGCCGAAATGGTTTTATAAATGTAGATCTTAGATATGAAATTGGGGAGTGATAGCCATGCTACTGTAATGCTGGAAAATCTGTAAATTTGTGTTGTCACTCTCGTTCTGGGCTGGACTGTACTTATGATGTATTTTTACTAAATCGAATTAATACAAGGAGCTAGGCCATGCGTCTACATCTTGCATTTTGTTCCATTATTGATGTATATTTGAACGTTGAAGTTTTACATTTCCTAAATGAGAAACGAACTTGTTAGCTAGGGCCCAACCAACCCATCTCGTTTTCCCTCTCGTGATTTCATCTAGTTAAAGGTGTGCATGTTAATTTTATTTATGCAACGTGTGGATTGAATTTATAATTATTTTCTTTAAAATAATTATGATTTCATTTCTTTAACAGTCAAGCGTGAATGATTTGTGGTTTTTTTAATTAAATTTTCATTTATTTTCATTCATTTTATTTTCCACGAATCGTAATTGATTTCCGCCTGGAGTAGTGCAAGCACATTCCTGCACTAGTGTGATCATAGTTCTGCAACTTAGTCTTTCGGCTCATCACAACAATATTGTTTCATTTATTTAATTTTCAAGAGTTTGATTTATTTCTGTAAGTAAAATTTAATTAGTAAATAAGAGTCTTTTCAATATTAAAATTTTAATCTCAGGAATTAAGAGATATCTAGTTAATTGATGAACAAGTGTTGTTACGTTACATCAATCTATGCCCGCACTTCATATTTTTAAGGGAAGAATTAAAACATAAATCTGAACAATTAAAAGGAACCTTTCTGAGTCTACAAATATCAGAGGCAGATTTGATTTATGTAACTAACAATCGCAGGGATAAAAGCATGTTTTCATGCTTGAGTTATTTCTTTCATTGCATTTAAGAAAGTGTGATTTAAACTTTTGAAGATTGTTTTTATTTCGAATTTATTTTCATTACAAGATTCAACTTGGTTGAAGAATTCCTTTTGATGCATGCAAGTTATTTCAGAATTATGATTCACTCTTTGCAAATTTATTTTATAGTTTAACATGCTCTTTTATTCCTCGAAAGTAATTGGAAACTTGGCACGAGAATCTATGTTCCGGTATAGGAACCAATATCTTGTTATAGGAATATAGTGGTCGAAGCCAAAAGATTTGATCCCCCTACACAAAGACATAAATCTTCATTGCAAGTAAAAACATACTTCCCACCCCTAAGTACTATACATGTACTAGTGCAAGCAGATTGCATGAGTACAGGAATAACGGCTTGGTGCAGGAAGGAAGCTTAAGGAGGAAAATATTTCCAAGGGCCCACTTGTGAGCCTACCAACACCCACACTAGAGACAAACATAGAATTTCATTTCAGAAATCAAGTTGGTTTACAACAAGTGTGAAAGTTCCTTTATTTGATTTATTTGAAAAGTACTTTCTTTTGCTTTTTGACACCAAAACTTCTTTGGTGTAAATTGTTGTGTGATATTTCTTTTCAGTTCTGCAAGATCCTGATTTGAGTAGGAATAGATAGGAAAATTTCAAACCACTTCTGGCATTTCCTATGCTTCATCTCTAAGTCTACGAACCCCATGTTGACAATTAAGTGTTGAAACGAATTTTCTTAACTGTGATTCCCGCACCCAACACCTTCCCTATTTTTTCTGCTATATCTTTTCTTCTGTCGTTTCGGGCCATAATCTCCTTGCCATGACCTTTGAAAATGAAATTGGCAACAAATTTGTCCAGTCACTGGAAAGTGAGCCTTCTCTTTTGTTTTCATCAGTTTTCTAATGTGGTACAATGGCCCACTCTGTTATAGGCCATTTTTTAAAATACAATCAAAGTGAACCTTTTAATGGGATCACTCAACATCCTATTCCCCTTTTCATCATATTGCACAAATCCCTAACCATGTACCTTTCATCCATGATAATTTCAACCGTAAACATCCCTATCTAAGCCAGTTTGAGGACCTACATTTCCTGCAATCCTATTGGGGTTCGTTGACCTACAACTTGCTTCATTGTGGCCAGTGTTGGTCACGAGCAGGTTTCCCTCCTTTTCACTTGTGTTGGTTCTGTAATTTCAAGAGAATGAGCAGTATCCCAGAAGCTTCAACTTCTAGGAATTTCCAGAATTTGTTTCAACTACTCACCTTGGATTGAAATTTGAATCCTATCCTACTCTACTTTGGATTTCTTACCTCTTGTCCTTTGATCTTATCCCTCCATCAAAGGTGGATATAAAGCCCTAGAATGGTAATTGGATAAGAACTCCCAACTTACCCCTCTGTCCTACATATTTACCCTCTCATATGCAAGAGGTAATGGTTGGCTTTGGAGTGTGATTCTACCCTTATGTTGTTGCAGTAAGTAGTTATCATCTCATGCATAGGGTGAATAGAGGTGCCTATTGTGACAAGGAAAGGATGAGTTAGCAACTTAGGGTAGCTCTTCAATAAGATTTATTGCCACTTACGGTTGTAATCTCCTTCCATTTATATTAATGCAAATAATTCTTCGTTTTCCTATATGTGATGTTGTTTTTTCACTTATTTCAATACCATGTTGATCTATTGAATAGAGTATTTAGATGATACTACATACATCTTGTATTTTATTGGCTTGTGTTATCTGGCTGTGTAAGATCTAATTTTGGTGATCGGAGCTAGAATTGGACCTTCCAAGCTAAAGAAGGAGAGAAGTGAGTGAGAGTTTCTAGGTGTTATAGAATCATTTATCACCATCATATACTAGATGACTTATGCATTGGCCTTGGGCAACCCTTCCATTCAGACTTGGACATATTTCTCTAAAAAATAGTTTCTCAAAACCCATACGTGACTCTGCCTAGACTTTCTCGCATATATACGTGATTCCATACATAGAGAACCATGTATGCTATTTTAAAAATTAAAAAATAATGAAATTCCCTACTTTTGAGGTGGGTTTTATAGTTATTCATGTAACTTAACTACCCCAGCCCATGGCCTAACGGTTCCCCAATTGAAAAAACTAATTTGAGGGAGTATAGAAGCCCCTCAAGGGAATGGCCTAAAGGAGGAAGACAGAGAATTATAGATATTATACTCTGTTATATCCCTATCCAAGTCTGATGTATTCCCTGTGCCTCCTGCACTTCCTAGATATTTTTAGGAAACCCTTTTTGCCTTTAGATTTTCACTCACCCTATGTGACATCCATTGTACACTATTCTTAGAAGAAGTTTTGGGAGGCTAGGGCTAGACGGATCTAGAGGATGGCATGCTCGAAGGCCATGGCAGATTCTAGGTGATCTCTCCACATTTTTTTACTGTACATGTCATTAATAAAAGAAGTGGCATCTTGTTCCTGAATTTCACATGTCATTTATCTATTATACATGTGTAATGATCTCAAATAGTTCATTTATTATTGTTTTTATAAGATTATGCATGCTTTTCACTAACATATAGAACATATATTTGCTATACAACTAGGTTTTTGTGCTTGTTCTTTGCTGGTTTGTAGGTTTTGGAGCACAAAGAGTTGCAAGGGGCTTGCATCCCATGGGATCTACTACAACTGAAGGATATACGGGTAAGATCTACAAGCTTCAGTTTCTAGTTTAAAGCATAGAATTTGGTTAAGTGAGTCCTTCTTGTGATGACATGCCCTTGATCTGTGAAGTTTTATCAACCCAAGACCTTAGGTTAACATTACCCGCAATAGAAATGGCGACTCCATTGGGGATTACATCTGTGTAATTCCTAGTTTGAATTGTTTTATCTGTCTTATAGGTTCCCTGCCAGGTTTATCACTTTTTACAGTCTAGTAAGTCTTTTTTTCAATCAGATAGAAGACTTGGTCTCTTGATCATGCTTGACTTTTTATTTTTTCCTTATTTTTGTTTCCATATGCAACTTAGTCTTTGCAAAATTGCGTATACCTTCTGTATTTTCCAAAGGTACCCGCATATACACGATTTTCCTTGGTTACAATCACGTACATGCTTGTGGCATATTGCAAAACTGCGTATGCCCAGAAAAATTTGAAATTTTGAGTTTCTAGCCTCCGCTATCTTTTATTTCTATAGAGAACAATTCTTGTGGTGTCTTTAAGGTGTGTGGATTTTGTTTATTGTGGTTGCATATCCATTTCTCTCTTACTCTTGCGAAAACCTGGCCATTTGGTAAAATTTTCTATTTTGTGTGATTGCAATTGCGGCTGTAGCACCAAGATCCCTTCTTGGAGTTCTTAGCTATTCTGACCATTTAGAACAGTGAGCCTCTACTTGTTTTCTCTTCTTGGCCTTATGCATTGCTTCGCTTGTGGTTTTTTCCCTCTTCAACTATCTTGGTTTTCTTGATTTCTTGGACTAGCTTTGTGGTGAATCTTGAAGAATCCTTTCTTGGTTTTTTGAGTTTTTTTCGTTGAAAGATTGTGCTACTATACTCAATCAATTTCTTGAGTTTTTTTTTCTTTTTCTTGCTCATTTCGGTCCCGCTACGAAAGTATCATAGTTGTCTTAAGCACTTTGAAGCCTTGTGGGAACCCATTTTTCTTGATTCCGGTTCTTGGGTAGTTGTATACTTGTTTTATTGAAATATTTTTCTTCCATTATAAGTGAAAAGCCCAAAAAACATTTGTGTTTTCTGTACCTTTTGCATTGAGTTCATTTTTACAGTTTATTCATATCTTTTGAAGCCTTTGTTGGTTTCTAGTTTTGGTTCTTGGCTTGATTGTGAAGGAAGTCTTTTCTCGATTTCTCTCTTTTAGCATCAAGTACATTTTGGCATTTTTATGCATAGGAGTTATGTTTGGAACTAGCCTTGTCTTTCTATCAAAAATTGATCGAACCATTCTCTTTCTAGAGACTCTTTTCACTTCTTTAAAGTTAGCAATATTAGAATTTTCATGTCATTGGTAGTTTTCATTAAGTGCATTGAAGCATTTTAGTCTTTTTTCATAGTTTTCTGGATCATGTGAAGTGCGAGTAAATGAAAAGAAAAATGAAGTTTTTCCTTGCGTAGTTTCATAGAACCCATATAGAGATATATTTTCATCGAAAGGAAATCATTGCATTTTCATGTAGAAAGGTTTTCATTGATTTTTTCTACGTCAACAAACACCATCAGTTTCACTTCTCTATACCCTTGACTTAAGTAACAACTAGTTTAAAACAAGAACTATAATTAAAAGCAACTAGAAGTTTTTGTATCATTGTCATTAGTCATACACCAACTAGCTAGGTTGTAGGTCCTTGGAATAGGTGAGTGGAGAGTTAACTCTCCAAGGCCACTGAAACTGTTAAACATAGAAAATTTATTAAAGAGAAAAATCCAACACCATTAAGTGGATCAGGAAAGCTCTCCTCTAGAGAGTCAAGCGCAAGGGATAGTGCAGGTAGAGAAGAGAGATAACCCCTCCTATTTGTTGAATCTTGACATAAGACCATTCCACCCAGCTGCCGATACGTAGTGGTGCCCTTAGTTGCCTATCCTAGGGACAACAGAAGTGAGTGCGGACGAGAATACCTGTGATACCTGAGATAGAAATTGCATCAATTCCATCAGTACTTCTAGAGGGTGCCCTTACGAAGCTTGGGTACTTGCACCAGCAAAGGCTGCTGTTAGGAGGTAAACGTAACTATTTCTATTATCTTCGCCAGTAGGCCTGGGGCGTAATTACTCCAGACTATTTTTGGAAGGTCCTATTATTTTGCTTTCTTGTATTTTGGTGTCCAGTCCTCATCACCCAGAGTGGAAATAACTGAAAGCTCTTGGTCTGGCTGTATCTTAGGGACTTTTTAGAGTGTGCTCTTTGCTCCTAGATTTATTAGATTATTATATTTTTTGAGTCTAAAATTAATCTCTTAAAGTGGTTGATTGATCACCTCGTCAATCGAGGAGGCTTCGCACACTTTCTCTTGCGAGTTCCATGTTGGAAATACTAAGAGGGGCAGTGAATCAGTATTCCTTTCAATTAAAGCATTAGTTAATATTAAATTATTATCAGTGTTTGTACAATGATAGAAGTAAACAAAAGGAACACAAATGCACACAGTTTTTAAGGTGGAAACCCACTTCGGGACAAAAAACACCTAATTCTTTTCTAATAATTCTTTAATATTAAACTCCAATTGAAAATAAATCTCCAACTTCCTAGAATCTAGAAAAATATTCTTTTCCAGCTCCCACTAGATGGATGCTCCAACGCCCGAGATTCTTCAGTATTCAACTGAATGGATGCCCCAACACCCAATGAGCTACAACTCACCCTAGAACCACCCTAAGACCTTGAATTTTTCACAGGCTTGAACATATTGGTGACTTCATGCACCACCCTAGCACCACCCTACCACCCTATAGAAGAATAAAATAAGAATGGACTCCCATACCAGTGAAAATGGTCCACTTAACAATGATATAGCATGATGTAGAAGAAGGAGAAACACTAGGCCATAACCCAAACTATGACACAAGCACATAATGATGATCCTAGACCTCCTGATACTACCTCTTCAACTCTTGGCAGATAGACACTTGTACAATTTTTACAATAATGTATTTACAATGACTTAATACAATGATACATTTACAGTGACTGTATGCAGTGCTACCCACTTGTAGACTTCATGTGATGAACCTCTTGTTGTTGTTCTACACCTTTATTGTTTCTCTTGTCATGCTACCCTCTACTGCACCTTTCTTTACTTTTCTGCCCTAGAAATTCTGGTCCTTTGCACCCCTTGACAACACATGATCTATCTTTTTCTTGCCTTCTAGGAGCTCGATATTGAACCTGGTGTATCTTTATTATTTCAGATCCCCAATATGTGATTTGATGCCATGTATTAGTCCCTTGAGTCTTCTTTCCAATGCCATAGGTCTGACCCAATTTGGACTCTTGAAGGGAGAGTTATGCCCAATCTATCACAATGCCTTAATTATGGACTGATTCAATAGAGAAAATTTTTATGACATGGCACGTGTCAGTATTTCTTCATTCGACTATGAAATTGATAAAGAAATAACTAAATTCCATGCACTATCTGCCACATTTTACAGAATTTGAATCCGATACTGAGAGAGAGAGTTATAATGAGTTTCCCAATGTCACTTCTTTGAGATGAATTTCAGGAGCCTGCAAAAACACTGACCTCCACAGGTCATATCTCCGAACATATTGTGCACCCTAATTTGAAATTTTTATAGGAGCTTCCTCATGATTTCATATTTACCTCATAAAAATTTCAGCTTCTGAGCCTTCATAGAAAAAAGGTTAGAGTAAAAATTCCACGATGATCTGTTTTAGATAGAGAAACCCCTGCATAAGGAGGATATGAGGATCACAATTTATATAAATGCTTAGGTTGAGAGAGGCTTCAACAAGTGAACGTGGGAGGGATTTTAGGAGCTAAAAAATTATTATATTGAATTTTCAAGCACCCATGCCACAACCCTATGGGATTTTAGCCCACTAACTAGGGTTACAAACTTCAAACATGAATATCTCTCAAACCATGAAGAATTACGTGGCGTGCCATATATCAATAGAAAAATATCGACAAGTAGAAACCATCAAAAGAATTATTGCCCCATAATATAGTAATTTGGTAGGTAAAAATTTCCATAAAATATTGGGGTAGACCCTGGTGCTGCTTGGGTTGACATCAATGACAATTGCTGATCAACAATCTCCCCCTTTGGCGTTAATGGCAACACAAGTACTCCCCCCTGCGATCATGACACATCTTCCTACAACATTCTCTCCCCCTTTGACATCAATGGAAAATGGTAACTCTCCCTGATAGACAACCATCTTGTGGACCTGTACACACTTCCACTCCCCCTTTATATTATGAATAAGGAAAATATTATGATAACTTGGGAGAATCCCAAGCTTATGGAAAAGATATTAAAATTCTGAACAAGGTAAAGGTTTAGTGAAGATATCAACGATTTTTTCTTTTGTACCAACATACTCAAGTTTGATATTATTTTTAGCAACTTGTTCTCTAACAAAATGATATTTGATCGGAATGTGTTTTGGCTTTGAATGCATGACAGGATTCTTGAAGATGCTGATGGAACTAATGTTGTCATCGAATATGGGAATAGGCTCACTGAATTGTACTTGAAGATCTAGAAATTTTTTTTTCATCTAAAGGACTTGAGTATAACATGATGTCGCTGCAATGTATCCTGCTTCCCTTGTAGATAACGAGATTGAGGTTTGCTTTTTGCTCAAGCATGATACCAGAGAACCACCTAGATAGAACACTGCTCCACTAGTACTCTTACTATAATCAACGCTTCCTACCCAATCTACATCTGTAAAGGCTTTAATAATGATATTGTTACCGTTGGGATACCACAAGCCATATTCTTCTATGCCCTTTAGATATCAAATAATTCTTTTCACGACAATAATATGTGATTCTTTTGGTGCTGCTTGGAATCTTACTACTTGACCAACTGCTTGCATAACATCTGGCCAGCAGGTGTTACATATAGAAGACTACCAATCATGTATTTATAAAACCTCTAATCCACATCCTTAGATGAGTCGTCTATGCTCAATTTGGAACCTGTTACCATCAGAGTAAAGACATGTTTGCAATCTTCCATTTTGAATTTCTTGAGCATTTCCTTGATGTACTTGGCTTGAAATATAAATATTCCTTTCTCTTACTGATATATTTGAAGCCCTAAGAAGTATGTCATCTCACCAAGTAAAGACATCTCTAACTAACTTTGCATCTTTGTAGAAAAGTTCTTACTTATTCGATCATCATTGCTACCAAATATTATACCATCCACATATACATCAAAATTTCTTAAATTATCTTTATCTATTTGTACATAAATATTGCTATCAACAGTACCTTTCTTGAACCCTTGTTGACGTAGATATCCATCAAGACGAGAATACCGTGCTTTTGGAGCCTGCTTGAGACCATATAGAGCCTTCTTTAACCTGAAAACATAGTCTTCTTCTTCTGATAGTAGAAAACCTTCAGGTTGTTCGATGTAAGCTTCTTCTTCTAATTCGCCATACAGAAATGTTGACTTCACATCCATTTGATAGATTTTGATTTTTCTTGAACATGCATAGGCAAGAAACATTCATATCACTTCCATTCTGGCAACTGGTGCAAATGTTTCGTCGAAATCAACTCCTTCCACTTGTGCAAAGCCTTTGCAAACCAACCTTGCTTTGTTTCTAGTAACCTGTCCATCTTCATTCAATTTGTTCCTGAACACCCATTTTGTCCCAATGACATTTTTATCTTTTGGTCGTGGAACTAATTCCCAGGTGTTATTCTTCTTGATTTGATCCAATTCTTCATTCATAGTTGCTACCTAATGTTCATTCTGGCTAGCTTCCTCAAAACTACTAGGCTTAAAGGTTGCTATAAAAGCAATGTGAGCTTTTTGTGATGAATGAAGTTGTCAACCTTCATTTATGTCACCAATGATTTGATTTGATGGATGGTTCTTTTGAATCCATTATTTTGTTCTCTTTGGAGGATCGTGTTGTTGTTGTTCTGGTATATCTTGATGATCATTATTTACTTCTTCATGGTTGATATTTGCTTCTTGTTTAGAATTTTCTCTGTCTTTTTCAGCCTCTGTCTCAAGTTTCAAAGATTCTAGATCCTCATCATTATTTGTTAGAACACCACTTTCGTCAATTGTAACATTTATGCTCTCCACTATCTATTTTCGTCTTAGATTATAGCATTTATAGCCCTTTATTTTGCGTGAGTAACCAACAAAGATACCTTCATCAACACCTGATTCAAACTTACCCAACTTTTGATCTTCTCTTTTGATATAACATTTGCTTCCTAAGATTCTGAAATATTTTTCATTAGCTGGTTTTCCTTTCATAATTCATATGGGGTCTTGTTGCAATTATTTCTGAGAAGACTTCGGTTGATAATGAATATTGTTGTATCAATTGCTTGAACCTAGAATTTTTCATCCAATTTTGAGTCCTTCAACATTGTTCTACCTATTTCCTGTATGATTCTGTTCTTTCTTTCAACAACTCCATTTTTTGAGGTTTTCGTGTTGTTGAAAGTTGTCTTTTTATTCCATTTTCATCACAGTATTGCTGAAATAATTTCAAAGTGAATTCTCTGCCATTATATGATCTTAGACACTTTATTTTCAAATTAGTTTCATTTTCAACCAACTTCTTATAGATCTTAAAGTGCTCAAATGCTTCATATTTTTTCTTTAGGAAACTAACCACTGTCATCCTGATATAGTCATCTATCATGAACATGAAATATAATTCTCCATCTAAGCCTTTTGTTCTCATAGGACGACATAGATCAGTACGTCTCAATTCCAATGGATGTTATGCAAAGTGTTCTTTTGTTTTAAATTGGACTTTTGTCTGCTTGCCATGCCGACAGGCCTCACATAGTGTGTTGGAAGGTTTTGAGATTTTCGGCATTTCTCATACTGCTTCCTTTTTGCTTATCCTGACAAGATTGTCAAAGTTTAGGTGACCCATTTTTTTGTGCCATAACCAACTTTCATCTTATTTAGCTAGTAGACATGCTTTAGTTGCTTCATCCAGAACATATATGTCATTTGGAGCTCGACTTGTTGTAGGCACAATTTTACCATACCTTCCTTTCCTGATTCCACATTTTGTGGAGTTGAATAGCATTTTCTGTCCTTGATCACACATTTTTCCAACACTGAGGAGATTGTGATTCATGTTTTCAACCAATAGAACATTATTGGCTATAACATATTTTCTTCCGAGAGTGATAGTACCCGATCCTATAAAATTTGAAGATCCATCATTTCCAAAGGATACAGTTCCATCCATATTCTCTTTCAGGGATACAAATTTCCTTCTATCTCCAGTCATATGTGTTGAGCAACCACTATCAACATACCACACATCTTTGTTTTTTTGAGCCTTGAGAGCGAGAGCACAATTATCAGTCTTCTTCTTCCATGTTCATTCATTTTGTGGCTTCGAAGATTCTTTTGGAGGAT
Organism: Pinus albicaulis; assembly: GCA_034641835.2. NCBI lineage: Eukaryota > Viridiplantae > Streptophyta > Pinopsida > Pinales > Pinaceae > Pinus > Pinus albicaulis. The sequence goes on along the minus strand of CM076583.1, from coordinate 420,072,009 downwards.
TTTAAAGTCTACAGTCTCTGGCTATGTGTCCAAAGTTTTGAAATTTGTAACATTCCATATTATTTCTTAAATGTTAAAATCTATTTATGTTTCATTGAGCCCTGAGAGGTTCATATTAGAAGGATCTCTTGGCATTGTATTGGTTCCTAGGGTACGTGCGACATTCTACAGCTTTATGACCAACCACATGAGTAACAATAACCATGAAAATTATGTTGGTACATGGATGAAAATATTCGTCAAGGAATCATCTTCCAAGGATGTTCTTGCAAATCTTGTCCATTGAAGTCTACATGCATGTTAGATCTCATAGGTTCATTTTATTTTATTGTAGAAGGCCCCGCTTGTTGTTTTTTGTAACCGAGGCCTATTCCATCGTTGTAAGATATATTATGAAACCAACTCCAAAAATAGATGAAAAGAGATATCAATGCCTTAGAAATACGCCACTTCGAGGGGGAAACCTCCAATACATTACATGAATGAACAATTCTTGGATGATACAAATGACAAAACCTCCTTTCTATATATAGGAGTCCATGGGGCCACAATGTAATCTTAGTGGGGCCACAATTTAATCCTAGCCGACCTAATAATAACAATGTAAGGGCACAATAATAACAATATTGGGGTTACAGGGGTACAATAATAACAATAAGGGGGCTACACTAATAACAATAAGGGGCTAAACTAGTAATATAGGGACCTAACATGCCCCTCTCCTTCAAAAAAGTGTTGTCCTCAATGCTTGAGTAGCTCTGGGTGCTTCTGTATAAAATTCTTATCCTCCCATGTAGAATCTTCAGTGGGTAAGTTCTTCCACTTGATGAGATACTCTGAAATTGATTGATTTCGTAGCTATCGAGTTCTTGTTTCCATGACTGTTTTAAGTTCCAATATGATTTTTCCTTCCTCATCAATTTTCGGAAATATTGTTTGAACTGGAATATTTACACCTATAACCTTCTTTAAGCATGAAACATGGAAAACTGGATGCAATTGCGAAGAAGCAGGAAGATCCATTTTGTATGCCATAGTACAAATCTTTTGCAACACCTTGTAAGGATGATAGTACTTTGGTAATGATTTATTATCCTTCTTAGCTTCCTTGAGGGAAATTTGTTTGTATGGCTGTAGCCGTAAAAATACCCAGTCTCCTACATCAAAACTTCTCTCGTAGCGATGTTGATATGCATGTTGTTTCATTTGATTTTGTGCCATATTTAGGTTATCCTTTAAGAGTTGGAGAACTTCTTGTTGATGCCTGATGTGATCTTCCACTGCTTGAACCTTAGAATTTTCTCTTAAAGATGATGTGATGGATGGTGGATGATATCCATAAAGTGCCATAAATGGAGTCACTTTTGCTGCAGTATGGAAGGAAGTGTTATACCACCATTCAGTGAGAGGTAACCACTTGACCCATTGTGTTTGTTTATCTAATACAAAAAAATGAAGATATCCTTCCAAACATTTATTAACTATCTCATTTTGACCATCGGATTGAGGATGATAAGATGAGCTATGAGCTAATTGGGTACCCATACAAGAAAATAACTCCGTCCAAAAATTTCCAATAAAATTGGGATCTCTGTCGCTCACAATAACCTTTGGGTTTCCATGTAGCTTTTGAATTGTTTCCATAAATGTAGTAGCAACTGTACTTGCTTTAAATGGATGAGATAATGCACAAAAGTGTGCATACTTGGTAAGGCTATCAACTACCACCATGATGACACTCTTTCCTTCAGACTTAGATAAAAATGTGATAAAATCCATTGAAATCTCCTCCCAACGTTGACTTGGAATGGATAAAGGTTGTAGAAGACTCAGGGTCTTAAGTGTCTCAACTTTATTTTGCTGGAAAACCAAACATTCTGCCACAAACTTTTGAATATCAAATTTAAGGCCATCCCAAAAAAATTCTTTCTTCACCCTGTGGTAAGTTTTTTAAAATCCTGAGTGTCCTCCTAAAGGAGAAGTGTGCAATTCCAAAAGAATATTTTGTTTTATTTCGTAAATTCTTACAAAGATATAAGCGATATTTTTACCACAAGGAATCATTTTTCCAAATAAATGTATTAGATGTACTAGGATCTTGCTGCAAATTTTTAATGAGTGTCCACACTTCTTCATCCCTCTTCCATTCATCCCTTGCTTCGGTTATCTAATCTAGTTGGATAATAGAAATGGCACAAAGCAATGCTTCCACCTCTTCATTTTTTCTTGAGAGTGCATTTGCAACAACATTTAGCTTCCCTTTTTTGCAGATTATTTCAAAGTCATAACCCAACATCTTTGTGACCCATTTTTGCTGCTCTTCTGAAAATATTCTTTGTTCAAAAAAATGTTTAAGAATATCATGATCAGTTTTTACCTTGAAGTGTCTTCCCATTAGGTAAGGTTGCCATTTCTTTAGTGCATGTAGTATTGCTAACATTTCCTTCTCATAAATATCTTTCTGTAAATACTTTCCTTTGATTGGACAGCTTTCAAAAGAAATGGGCCTTCCTTCTTGCATTAAAACAACACCAATTCCATTTCTTGAGGCATCGCATTCCACAATAAAGGTTTTTGTGAAGTCTGGCATAGCTAAGGCCAGTGCTATGCACATTGCCTCTTTAAGATGTTCAAAGGCCTTAGTTGCTTCAGGAGTCCATGAAAATGCATCTTTCTTCAATAATTTTTTTAGAGGTGTTTCTATTCTCCCATAATTATTAACAAAGTTGCTATAATACCCTGTTAAATTGAGAAATCCTCGCAAATTCTTTATAGTTGTGGGGAATTTCCATTCCGTAATGGATTTAATTTTGTTAGATTCCACCTTAACACCCTCATGAGATACAATATGACCCAGATATTCCACCTCTTGTACTCCGAAGAAACATTTGGATGATTTTTCATATAATTGTTTCTCCTCCAATAGTTTGAGAACCCTGTCAACATGTTGAACATGATCCTTCCAAGACCTGTTGATGATATCTTGAACGAAGATCCAACTTGGTAAAATAAATTGCTCCATGTAATTCATCCAATAATTCATCAATCACAGGAATGGGAAATTTATCTTTAATGGTGAGCTTATTGAGCTCCCTATAATCCAAAAACATGTGCCATGATCCATCCTTCTTGTGCACCAATACTACTAGAGCCGAGAAAGAAGTTTGACTAGCTTGAATTATACCAAGCTCTAATATTTCTGCAAGCATACGTTCAAATTTCACTCTTTTGGACATAAGGATATCTATAAGGCCTGATGTCCTTATAGGCCTGATAAGGTGTTTTGACTAGGTGGGAGTCCTTCGGGAGTTTAAAACACCTTGAAATGATTGTCCAAGACTTTTTGGAGATCTGTAGAAATAGATGATTTTGATGTTGGAACTTCTAGTGAGCATAATTGTAAAATTAAGCCTCGTTTTTCTTTCTTCAGAAGCTTTGTCATGACATTAGAGATTATTATCTTTCCTGGCTTCCCTGTGATACCTCGTAATTTAACTTCCTTTGCTTCCAAATTTTTTTTCAAGAAACGTTCTTGAAAATTAAAAGTTACCGTCCCTAGAGATTGTAACCATTGTACTCATAGTACAACATCAACACCTCCCATAGGAATGGAAAGCATTGAACTATTCAATACATATTCCCCCATGGTTAGCTTGATATTATGGCATTTTCCAAAGAAATTTATAGTTCCTCCATTTGCAACCATCACTTGACATTTTGGTGCCAGGTATAGGAAACAATTCAATTCCTTGGCTACCTTACAGTGAATAAAATTATGGGTACTACCCGAATCAATCAACACTATTACCTTTTTCTTCTTGATATGTCTTTCTATCTTGAGAGTTTGAGGAGTGGTAATTCCTACCAATGCATTACATGATATGGTCGGACTCATTTCTTCCTCTTCTAGAGTTGGTTCCTGGTGTATATCCTCTTCTTTTGAAGATTCTTGTTCATTTTCTTCTTCCTATTCACAATCTATGTAAAATAATTTATTCTCAGTGCACTTATGACCTTTAGTGTATTTTCTATCACAATTGTACCAAAGCCGTTTTGCTCTTTTTCCTTCCAATTGTTGTGGTGTAAAATTTGTAGGTTGTGGAAGTCTAGGAGTAGCAACACTTCCATCTTTATATATGTGAGTGGTAGGCTTCCTTGTTGCCATAATTTTACACTCAATTTTTCTTTCCAACCTGAATGCCTTTTCCAATGAATCGGGTTCCCAAACATGAACTTCATGTTGGATGTTATCCTTTAAAGTCCCTATGAGAATATCAATCCTGTGTTCCTTTGGAATATCAGTCACCGTTATATTCAATTTTTGGAAGTCCTCAATGCGCTCTGCCACTAAACCCTTTTGTTTGAGATTTATCAATTGGCTAAAGAAGGTGTTTCTTTTTGTATCTTCATAATGTGCTATCATTTCCTCCATAAAAAATGACCAAGTGGCAATTTTTTTACGAGAGCAAAGCCATCGATACCATACAAATGTATTTTGTTCTAAATGTAAAGTTGCAATGTGTACCTTTTGTGTGTTTTGCACATTATTGAGATCAAAATATTGCTCCATCTATAGTAGCCAAGTTACGGGATCCTTGCCATCAAAATTCCTCATATCCATCTTTGGAATATGGTGGTTCTTTCATCCAACATTAGAGTTTATGAAATCACGATTAACATTTATTTTTTTCTCATCATGAGTTTCCTCTACTATCTTTTTGCCATTAGGAAACATTTCTTGTATCAACTTTTCCAAACCTTCAATGTCTACTTTTATATCATTCTTCATGTTTTCCATTTTTTCATCGATCTTAGCTTCCATGTCATCCATCTTAGCTTCCATGCCCACTTCCATGCCTTCCATCTTAGCTTCCAAACCATTCATATTAGCTTCCACGCCTTTCTTCAAACCATCCATCTTAGTTTCCATGCCTTTCTTCAAAACTTCCATTTCATTTTTTGTTGCTCTTTGCGATAGCGAAATTTGGTGCACTTGCTCTTGTAATTTTGATATCTCATGTTGTGTTTCTTCATCTTCATGAGTCATAGTAGAGCCTTTTGAAGGCTTAGTGGGTGTTGAATTATTTTTAGGGGCCATTTTAGAACCCAATACTAATATCTATTATTCAATATGCCCTTGCAATAAATTCAAACTAATTTTTTTCGAACGAGACTTATGTAATTTCAAAAAAAAAATACACACATTTTTCTTTATTTTGAGGAGTGCAATATTGAAACTGAATTATCTCTGTGATTTCAGTTCTTCAATATCTAAAATTTGGCACTGAGCTATCCCTCTAAATCCTCTTTCGAATGCCACAGGTTTGACCTGATTTGAATTTTGGAAGACAAAGTTGTGCCCAATCTCCTACGATGACCTAATTATGGACTGGTTCAGTAGAGCAAACTTGTATGAATTGCCGCGTTTCACTGCTTCCTCCTTCGACTCTGAAATTGATAGAAAGGAAACTACATTCAGTTTTCTTGCATCCACATTTTAGATAATTCCAATCTAAAGCTTAGATAGAGAGTTATGAATATTTTCCCACGATCACCTCTTTGAGATGAAATTTGGGAGCCTGAAAAAGTCCTAAATTCCACAGACCATATCTCTGAAAATATTTTGAACCAAGATCTAAAATTTTGCGATGCTGTTCCTTAGGATTTCGGCTTCGCGCTATAAAAATTTCATATTCTGAACCTTCATAGAAAAAAATTTATAGCGAACATTCTGCGATGACCGGTTTAGGTTAAATTGAGGAGCCTACGAAAAGCCCTAACCTCCATAGATCATATCTCCAAAACTATTGCGAACCAAACTCTAAAATTTTGCAACAATGTTCCTCAGGATTTCAGCTTCGCACTCTAAAAATTTCCACTTTTGAACTTTCGGAGAAACGAATTTATAGCGAAAATTCCACAATGATCTGTTTGGCATAGCGAAACCCTAGAATCCCAGGCTCTGATACCAAATGTTATGAAACCAGCTCCAAAAATAGAAGAAAAGAGATATCAATGCCTTAGAAATAAGCCACTTTGAGGGGGAAACCTCCAATACATTACATGAATGAAAAATTCTTGGATGATACAAATGACGAAACCTCCTTTCTATATATAGGAGTCCATGGGGCCACAATGTAATCCTAGATGACCTTACAATAACAATGTAAGGGCACAATAATAAAAATATTGGGGTTACAGGGGTACAATAATAAAAATAAGGGGGCTACACTAATAACAATAAGGGGCTAAACTAGTAATATAGGGACCTAACAAGATCGTTGATTGTTGACGATTTCTTCCAATGTCCTTGAGCTGTTGGCATAGTTTTGGATATTTTTTCCCTTCTTCACTTCATTACGCAGCGAGACTACTTCGGATTTTAATGCTTCCCTTTCTTGGTTGCTTTCTTCCAACACATTTTGAAGTGACTCTTTAATACATTTGTGTTCTTCAACTTCAATTTTGAGACCTTGAACTTTTTCTTCAAGAGTATTGGAACGGATCTTCTCAGCCTTGAGCTCTTTTATAAGCCTGATTTCCTCCTTAGAAAATTATTTTGTGGTCAACCCTTCTTCTTCGTTGTTTGATACCTCTTATTTATTGTGCTTGGACATAAACAATACTTTCTCATTGGCTTCTTCTTCATTGTCACTGTCTTCATCAGATGACGAGTTATCTTCTTTAGAGAGAAATTTCCTTTTCGATCCTTTCTTTTTTCCTTTCTTGTTGAATTTCTTAAAGCCTTTCTTTCCTTTTGAGTTGCCATCACTTCTACTTAGACATTTTTCTCTAAAATGCCCAACCTCACCACAACCGAAACATATCAATGGAATTTTACCTTTGAATTTTCCCTTACCAATTTTTAGTTTTCTCATATTAAAGTAAGCATATTCTTCATCTGAAAGACCTTCTTCATCATCTCCCTTTTCTTCACAATTGCAGGTGCATGTCTTTTCAATTCAAGGTTGTTTTTCCTGATTGGTTTTATTAGATGCAAAGAACGCAGTTTCTAGATGCGAAGTACCCTCTTCTTCATCAAGTCTCATTTCATATGCTATAAGAACTCCATGTAATTCCTATTTGCTGAGTTTGTCCAGATTTTCACTGTATTCAAAGGTCGATACCTTTGGGTTGAATCTCCCTGGTAACGTTCTAATAATCTTTCGTATAATAGTCCTCTCATCAGTTGGCTCTCCCAATCCTTCTAGAGTGTTGGTTATTTCATCAATGTATTGGAAGTTTGCAACAATGTTTCCATATTCTTTCATTCTAAGTTGCTCAAATTTTTCTCTATAGATTTGAAGCTTTGCTTCTTTGACATTTGAATCACCTGCATATATATTCTCAAGCTTGTCCCATACATTTTTGGCGGTTTTAGAAGCCAAAACCTTATGATAAGTAGATTCAATAAGTCCATTGATAATAATTTTCTTTTCTTTTGCATCATTTACCAAAATCTTCTTACCTTGTCCATCCGTTGTTGGTGTAAATCCATTTTGAACAGTGTCCCATACTTCTTAACCTTGCGCCAAGAGATAGACCTCCATTCTTACTTTCCAGATTGCCTAATTATTTTCATTGAACAGAGGTACACCATTCTTAGTATGCTCCATGACCTCCTTCTAGTTGTTAAACTGTTATTGAAGGAACCAAGCTCTGATTCCAATTGTCGGAAATACTATGAGGGGGGGTGAATCAATATTCCTTTCAATTAGAGCATTAGTTAATCTTCAACTATTATCAGTGTTTGTACAATGATAGTAGTAAACAAAAGGAACAAAAATGTACATAGTTTTTAAGGTGGAAACCCACTCTGGGACAAAAACCACCTAATTCTTTTATAATAATTCTTTAATATTCAACTCCAATTGAAAATAAAGCTCCAACTTCCTAGAATATAGAAAATAATTCTACTCCAGGTCCCACTGGATAGACGCTCCAATGCCCGATATTCTTTAGTAGTCAACTGAACGGATGACCCAACATCCAACGAGCTACAAATCACCCTAGCACCACCCCACCACCCTGAATTTTTCACAGACTTGAACATATTGATGACTTCATGCACTAGTCTAGCACCAGCCTACCACTCTATAGAAGAGTAAAAGAAGAATGGACTCCTGTACCAGGGAAAATGGTCCACTTTACAATGATATAGAATGATGTATAGTAAGAAGACACACTATAACGTAACCCAAACTATGACACAACCACCTAATGATGATCCTAGACCTCTCGACACTACCTCTTCAACTCTTGGCAGATAGACACTAGTACAATTTTCACAATAATGTATTTACAATGACTTAGTACAATGATACCTTTACAGTGACAATATGCAATGTTGCCCACTTGAAGACTTCATGTGATGAACTTCTTGTTGCTGTTTTGAACCTTGATTGCTGATTTTGTCAAGATACCCTCTACTGCACCTTGCTTTTCTTTGCTGCGCTAGAAATTTTGGTCCTTTGCAGCCCTTGACAACACATGATATAGATTTTTCTTGCCTTCTAGGAGCTCAATATTGAATCTAGTGTATCTCTATTATTTCAGATCCCCAATATGCGATTTTCAGCCCTTTAGGATTCCTCTGAGTCTTCTTTCTAATGCCACATGTCTGACCCAATTTGGATTCTTCAAGGGAGAGTTATTCCCAATCTCTCACAATGCCCTAATTATGGAAACTTTCAGTAGAGTGAACTTGTACAGTGTGCCACGTGTTATGGTTTGTTCATGCGGCTATGAAATTTATACAGCGAAAATACAGTCCATTCACTATCTGCAACCTTTTACAAAATTCCAATCTGATACTCAAAGAGAGAATTATGACGATTTTCCCAAGGTCACTTCTTTGAGATGAATTTCAGGAGCCTGCAAAAACATTAACTTCCACAGGTCATATCTTCGAAAATATTACGCACCTTGATCTGAAATTTTTATACAAGCTTCCTTAGGATTTCAGCTTTGTCTCATAAAAATTTTAGCTTCTGACTCTTTGTAGAAAAATTTTTAGAGAAAACATTCCACGATGACCTGTTTCAGATAGTGAGATCCATGTATAAGGAGGATATGAGGATCACAATTTATATAAATGCTTAGGTTCAAAGGGGCTTAAACAAGTGAACATGGGAGGGAATTTAGGAGCTTAAAAATTATTAATTAATGACTTTTCAATGACCCATGCCACAATGCTATGGGGTTTTATCCCACTAACTGGGGTTACAAACTTCAAACATGAATATCTGTCAAACCGTGAAGAATTACGTGGCGTGCCATATATCAACGGAAACATCTCAACAAGTATAAACCATCAAAAGAATTCATGACCCAGAATATAGTAATTTGGTAGGTCAAAATTCTGATGAAATATTGGGGTAGCCCCTGGTGCTGCTTGGGTTGACATCAATGACAATCATTGATCAACATGCCGAACCTTCTTCAAGAAGGCGTAGGTGTAATTCAGAGGGTGATTTTCACCCGGTGGTTTCGAACACAGATAAGAGTGATCATCTGTTAGGGTTTGTTTTTTTTTGTGGGTGGTCCTGGTGTTAGTGTCATTTTAGAGAGGAGTGCTCCACTCATCTCTAAAGTTTTATTTCCAGCAAAAGAAGTTGAAGTAGAGGAATTCCCTAAACCTATTGAGTCTCTTCCATCTCCTCTTCCTGCTAGCTTTCCTAATGTCATTTTGTACATCAGGCCCGAGTCTAAAAAACAAGCTAGTCCTTTTCCATCATATCCCTTACTTTCGATGGCCACGAATGGGATCACAGTTTCGACTCCTCTTTCAATTGAGGTAGGAGTAATTATTTCCATATCCAGAATCACTTCTAGTTTTTTTGTGCATGGCTCTCGAAACACCCAGGCACATGCTTCTCAATCTTGTCCCTTTTCATATGGAATGTCCACTAATGGAATTCCTTCTTTCTCCTTTTCTGCTACTTCAACTGTCTCCACACCCATACCTTCTATGGCTATTGGATCAGATTCTTTTCAAGGGTTCCCCTTCGGAAGTGGGCATATCCCTCATTCAAACCGTTCCTTAGGATCCATGACTTTCACCTCTCAGAATCAAGGTTTTAATCCTTTTTCTGGAAGTCAAAGATCTAATGTCTTTTAGGGATGGAACCATTCTTTTACAACATTGGTAGTAGGGAGTTAGTTTCTCGTTGGTCAGCAAGGGAATGTTCCTTTCCCTTCAACAAGTACTTCTAAGGCTTTTTCTCCATTTTCAAATGCTTGGAACCCTTACCAAGGGGTTTCCTCTTCATTCAATACCTTGGTTGGAGGGAATGTTCCTGTGTATAGTAACTCTATGTTGGGAGGGGGTCCTTCTCTGAATGTTGGGTCACAAGGAGTTTATTATGGACCAACAATTTCTACAAACAACATCTGGCAACCTGGTGCCTCACAAAATCTAGGTTATTATTTTCAGAATGTGGGGAATCCTTCCCATGGGGGATGGAATTCCCAGGCTCCTCCACGCTTACCATTTCTGGCAACGTTAAACTTGCCAAATCTATATAAATTTACTAACTATCCCATTCGGTATAGTCTGGGTTGGCCTCCGGTACCGCCAAACTACTCTGATATATTCGAAATTTTGAAGGGAGGACCGGTGAGGATCCGATGGATCATATTGCCACTTTCCATTTATGGTGTTTGTCAAACACCCTTGTCGACGATTCGATTAGATTGTGATTATTTCAACGAAACTTAATTGGAAATTTGGCCAAATGGTACATTGAGTTAACTGGGGGTAGTTTTGCTACTTTTGGATATTTGGCTACTATGTTCTTGAACCCTTTTCAGTTACCGATCCATTATGAAGTTGGGACTGACCTTTTGGCCAATTTTCAGCAGGACAAGGCAACTCACATTTCTGATCATATTCAGGAATGGAGAAGAAGGAAGAGGCTCATTAAATCCCAAATCTCGAATGAATTCCTTCTTGAATTTTTTTTGAAACATTTACAGCCAAATATTTCTAAGGATGTATCCCTTTCATGTTGGGTGTGGAGCCTGATTATCTTGTTTGCTTTGTATCACAGCATTGGACCCCTGTACCTTAAAAGGGGCGGCAACACCGCCCGAAATTAATCGCTGCTGTGGGGGGTCCAGGGGGGGCGGAAAAGATTAAATTCAGAGCCCCCCCCCCCCCTGGTGGGGGTTTTCGGGGGAAGTGCCCCTGAAGCTAAAAACAGATGTAAAATTGCCTTGTAAAAGTATAGTAATTTCTAGTCAATCTGGGCCGTTCATTAGGCAAATGATCTTATGGTAGAAGTTATGTTTAGATTAGGGTTTTTTTCCCTAAAAGGCAACCCCTCGCTTTTATGAGGGCATTGTATTGCGGCTGTGTATTGTATGTGTATTTTCGGAGAGAGAAACAGAGAGGGAGACTATGAGAGAGAACAGAGGATATTACAGCGGATCTGCTGTAGGTTTTGTCTCTTCATTTTTGCTGGATAATAGAAAGGAAGGACTGGTTGTTTGAGGTGGACGTAGCCCAAACTGGGTGAACCACGTATATCTGTGTCTCTCTGGTTTTATGTGTTTTGCGTGGTTGTATTTTTCCGCATTTTTTATGTGTTGCATTTCTCTGTAATATTTAATTTTCTAACAACTGGTATCAGAGCCGAAGGTATATTTGGCTGATAAAATCGTAGGAAAGAAGGGTTCCTAGTTCGAGTGGGAGAAATGGCGGACGATGGTAAGTTTAGGGTCGAGAAATTTAACGGCCAAAACTTCCCGCTTTGGAAGATGCAGATGGAAGATTATCTGTATCAGAAATATCTGTACCTACCATTAAGTGGAAAAACAAAGAAGCTGGCGGCCATAACAGATGCGGAATGGAACATTCTCGATAGAAAGGAACTCGGAACAATATGGTTATGTCTTTCGGCATCAGTCACCTTCAATATTTCGAAGGAAACAACAACATAGGGTTTGATGCAGACGTTGGCGAAACTATATGAAAAACCCTCGGCCTCAAACAAGGTATTTCTTATGAAACGACTATTTAATATGAAGATGTCGGAAGGTGGATTTGTTGTAGACCATTTAAATGAATTTAATACAGTTACCAGTCAGTTAAGTTCTATAGGGGTAAACTTTGATGATGAAGTTAGAGCTCTATTATTCTTGTGCTCATTACCAGAAAGCTGGAATGGTATATTTATGGCCATTAGTAACTCTGTCTCTAGATCTAGTACTTTAAAATTTGATGATGTTGTTGGTGCTATCCTTAGCAAGGAAATGCGACGGAAAAGCTCCGGTGAGACATCGGGTAATGTTTTGAGTGCAGAGTCTAGGGGAAGAAGAATGGAAAGAGGAAAGAGCTCGGGATATTGCAGTAAATCAAGGAAAGGTAGATCAAAGTCCAGATCATGGATAGTGTGCTGGAATTGCAGAAAGAAAGGACACCTAAAGAAAGACTGTAGATCTCAGAAGGGAAAAGAAGGAGATACATAGCAAGAAAACAATCATGAAGCAAATGTGACAGGTGATGTGTTACAAGATGCTTTGATTCTTTCTTTTGAAAATGTTACTGATTCTTGGGTTGTAGATTCAGGGGCTTCATTCCATGCCACACCTAATAAGAAATATTTTCATGACTATGTTCAAGGAAATTTTGGACAAGTTCATTTGGGTGATGATAAACCTTGTAAAATTGTTGGAATGGGTAAAGTTCTTGTAAAAAAACAGAATGGAAACCAATGGCTACTAAAGGAGGTAAGGCATGTTCCAGATCTGAAGAAAAATCTGATTTCAATAGGGTAGTTAGGCGGTGAAGGTTGTGTGACAAATTTGACAGATAAAACTTGGAAGGTCACCAAAGGAGCCCTGGTAATAGCAAAAGGCGAAAAGGTTGGTACATTGTATTTATGCAATGGTATTTCTAACACTGTTAATGCTTTAACTTCCAAAGGAGCAGATGCAGCATTATGGCATCATAGGCTTGGACACATGAGTGAGAAGGGAATGAATATTCTTCACTCAAGAAATTTGTTGCCAGGTTTGAATAATGTTGATTTGGATTTGTGTGAAAATTGCATTTATGGAAAACAAAAGAGAGTCAGATTTCTCAGAGTTGGGAAAGAAAAGAAGAGTGAAAAATTGGAGCTTGTGCATACAGATGTATGGGGACCTGCTCAGGTATCATCTCTCGGTGGCTCTCATTATTATGTTACTTTTATTGATGATTCAACTAGAAAAGCATGGATTTATTGTATTCAGAATAAATCTGATGTATTTGATACTTTCAAGAAATGGAAAGCGTTGGTTGAGATTGAGACAGGAAAGAAGTTAAAGTGTCTCAGATCAGACAATGGAGGTGAGTATTGCAGCAAAGAGTTTGATAGGTACTGTTCAGAGCATGGAATTCGCAGAGAGAAGACAATTCCAAGAACACCACAAGAAAATGGTGTGTTAGAAAGGATGAACAGAACAATCATGGAGCATGCAAGGTGCATGAGATTTCATGCAGGATTGCCTTTACAATTTTGGGCAGATGCTTTAGATACTGCTGTTTATCTAATAAATAGAGGGCCTTCAAGTTCCTTTGATGGTGGAGAGAAGACAGTTCTAAGAACACCACAAGAAAATGGTGTGTCAGAAAGGATGAACAGAACAATCATGGAGTGTGCAAGGTGCATGAGATTGCATGTATGATTGCCTTTACAATTTTGGGCAGATTCTGTAGATACTGCTGTTTATCTAATAAATAGAGGGCCTTCAAGTTCCTTGGATGGTGGTATTCCAGAGGAAGCATGGACAGGTAAAAAGGTAAACTACTCTTTTTTAAAGCCTTTTGGTTGTGAGGCCTTTGTCTATATTAATAAAGAAAATAGAACAAAGCTTGAGGCAAAATCAAAGAAATGTACCTTTATTGGATATGGTGCTAATGATTTTGGTTATCACTTATATGATTATGAAAATCACAAAATCATTAGGAGCAGAGATGTAATATTCAATGAAAATGTCTTGTATAAGAATTAGTTGCAAGAAAAGAAACAGGAAAAAGAAAGCAAGGAATACATGGTTCTTGATGAGATAACTGAAAAGGTAAAGGTGCCTGAAAATAATAATAATCAACAGTCACAGCATCAGCAACCACCACAGCAGCAACAGGCACCTCAAACACCTAAAAGTGGTGTTAGAAGATCTACCAGGATAATTAGACCCCCTGAACGATACTCTCCTTCATTATATTATTTATTGTTGACTGATTCTGGTGAACCTGAATGTTATGAAGAAGCAATGCAGGTTGAAAGTAGGAATAAGTGGGAGCTAGCCATGCAAGAAGAGATGGACTCCTTAATGCATAACAAACTTGGGACTTAGTTAGGTTGCCTGCAGGTAAAACAACATTGCAGAATAAATGGGTTTATAGGCTGAAGCAAGAAGATGGAGGAAAACAGAGGTACAAAGCTAGACTTGTGGTGAAGGGGTTTGCATAGAAGAAAGGTATTGATTTTGATTATTTTCTCCTGTTGTTAAAATAAATTCAATCAGAACTATTTTAAGTCTTGTAGCAGCAGAAGATTTACATCTTGAACAGTTAGATGTAAAGACAACATTTCTCCATGGAGATTTGGAGGAAGAGATATACATGCAGCAACCAGAAGGATATGAGGTAAAAGGGAAAGAAAAATTGGTGTGCAGATTAAAGAAGAGCTTGTATGGCTTAAAACAGGCTCCAAGGAAGTGGTATCTAAAATTCGACAAGTTTATGTCTGAACAAGGTTATACTAGATGTCACTCTAATCATTGTGTTTATCTAAAAAGGAAAAATGATGGCAGCTATATTATATTGTTATTGTATGTAGATGACATGCTTGTTGCAGGGTCTAACATGCAAGAAATAAATGTGCTCAAAAGAAAATTGGCAAATTCATTTGCAATGAAGGATTTGGGAGCTACAAAACAAATCCTTGGTATGAGGATAACTAGAGACAAAAAAAATTGCAAATTAACACTGTCTCAGAATGAGTACATAGAAAAGGTGTTGAAAAGATTTAATATGCAGAATGCAAAACCAGTTAGTACACCTTTTGCTAGCCATTTAAAACTTAGTAAGGAGATGTGCCCCAAGACCCATGAAGAAATGGAATATATGTCTAAAGTTCCATATGCATCAGCAGTTGGAAGCTTAATGTATGCAATGGTCTACACAAGGCCTGATATTGCACATGCAGTGGGAGTTGTAAGAAGGTACATGAACAATCCAGGAAAAGAACATTGGATGGCAGTAAAATGGATTCTCAGATATTTGAGAGGTACCACAAATAAAGCATTATGCTTTGGTGGTTCAAACATTGCTTTACAGGGATATGTTGATGCAGATATGGCAGGTGAAAGAGATAACAGGAGGAGCACTATAGGATATGTATTTACTGTAGGTGGAACAGCTATCAGTTGGGTTTCAAAAATCCAAAGTGTTGTTGCACTTTCAACAACAGAAGCCGAGTATGTTGTTGCTACAGAGGCTAGTAAATAAATGATTTGGTTATAAAGGTTTATAGATGAATTGGGTAAGAAGCATGATATGGGCACACTATACAGTGATATCCAAAGTGCTATTCATCTTACAAAGAACTCAGCATTTCATTCCAGGACTAAACACATACATCTCAAGTACCATTTCATACAGTTAGTATTAGAAGATGGAGAGTTGAAGCTGCAAAAGATACACACTAGCCAGAATCTTGCTGATATGCTAAAAAAAGTTGTAACCAGGGAGAAACTGAGAATGTGCTCAGTTTTAATTGGTCTTCAAGGATGAAAATGAAGAGGAGGAATAGCCAGGTCCAAAGAGGAGTCATTGTCTAGCAAATGAAGCAGCGGTGGAGTTGCTAAAATCAGTCTCCAAGTGGGAGATTGTTGGGTGTGGAGCATGATTATCTTGTTTACTTTGTATCACAACATTGGACCCCTGTACCTTAAAAGGGGCAGCAATGCCGTCTAAAATTAATCGCTGCCGTGGGGGGTCCAGGGGGGGGCGGCAGCGCTTTTCGGAGCCCCCCCCCTGGCAGGGGTTTTCGGGGCAGCACCCCTGAAGCTAAAAACAGATGTAAAATTGCCTTTTAAAAGTATAGTAATTTCTAGTCAATCTGGGCCGTTCATTAGGCAAAAGATCTGACGGTAGAAGTTATGTTTAGATTATGGTTTTTTTCCCTAGAAGGAAACCCCTCGCTTTTATGAGGGCATTGTATTGCGGCTGTGTATTGTATGTGTATTTTTGGAGCGAGAAACAGAGAGGGAAACTGTGAGAGAGAACAGAGGATATTACAGCAGATCTGCTGTAGGTTTTCTCTCTTCATTTTTGCTAGATAATAGAAAGGAACGACTGGCTGTTTGAGGTAGACATAGCCCAAACTGGGTGAACCACGCATATCTGTGTCTCTCTGGTTTTATGTGTTTTGCGTGCTTGTATTTTTCCGCATATTTTATGTGTTGCATTGCTCTGTAATATTTAATTTTCTAACATTTCAGGGGTATTTTCTGAAGAGCAGGCTATTTTTAGGGCTCAACAACTAGAACTAATTTATTATTAGTCTTGTTTCCTTAATAAAAATTTTCCAGATGCTCCTCACTCCAAACTAGATTTAGCCAAAACTAAACGTGGTCCTCATGGTGACGAGCTTATCGGTTCGATCGATAGCAGTACGGATAACCTGCTAAGTCAATTAAAGTAGTTTTCTATACAATCTAGTCCTTCTAGTCAGGCTGTGCCTTTAGTGTCAACTCCTTCTCAGTCCTTGGAAATTAATGTTGTTCAAAATTACAATCCCAAAGGAAATCAACAATCCAATGTGAAGAAGAAGGGATGAAATAAAAATTAAAAGGACAAGCATGAGAAGGGGAATGCGAACAAATCCAATGATCATGTTGGAGAGGGTAAGAAGGATAATAAAAGGAAAGTGATTTTTCCATGCAAGTTGTGCATTTGAGACCATCTTATGCACCTCTGCCCTAAAATTCAATATGCGTAGCGCTTGTTATCTCAACAGGGTTCTTCTAGTTCCCAAGATGTGCTAACAAACCCTTTTCCCCAAGGGCATTAATTACTTTCTGGCACGAATACAATTATTAGGGCTCCCTCTGGGGGCAACCAGGAAGGGGAAAATACATCACACATATACATGATGAGTGCTCACGCAAATATTGCTACGAGATCTCATGATTATGGTGAAGCTGAGTCTCCGAAAGCTGAGGGTGCTCCTAATAGTACTGAGCTGCTCCATATTGAGAGGCATATAGTTGAGCCTATACCTCGGATGCCGAAAGGCTATAAAAAGCGTACGAAGATCAATCCTAATGCCAAGGCTACCCATAACTATTTGATTATAGAAGATCTGGCTTAGTGTTCTTGTGCCATGTCTGTGTTAGAGGTGCTCCAGTCATGCCCTTCGTAAAGGATTGCATTAATCACTGCTATTGGGGATGTTGATCCGAAGAATTCTCTGATGATCACATTTGACATGTCAACTTTTAAAAATATAATTCCTCATCATATGGCTTTCCATATTAGGTCAACATATCAGAAATTTAATATCTTTTGAACGGTTGTTGACGAGGCCGCTTCCACGTGTGTAATATATCTTGCATGTTGGAAGGCTGTTGGATCGCCCTTAGTTTTCCCTCCAGCCACTCTTCTCACTGCGTTTGATGGTCATTATCACAGGCCACATGGTATTGTTCCAGCCTTACCCATATGTTTTGGGGGAAAAACTGTCAATATCGAAGTTGAGATAGTCAATGCAAGCTTAGAATATAACCTTTTGTTGAGGCGAAAGTGAATCTATGAGATAGATGATGTTGCATCTTCATTATTTTGCATCATATGTTTCCCTCATGAAGGGAGAATTGTGAAATTTGATCAATTGGATTGTTCTCCTATAGACCCAAATGCATATTCTAACTCAACTGTTCCTTTGGTGAAGGATACCAAGAAACTTGTTGAGAATCTGGGGGTTGGAATGTATACATCCTTGGTGGGTAATTTTGATCTTCCACCTCCATCGGTTCATATCAATTCTATTTCATCCTCAAGCGTTCCTATCCGGAGAGAGATCTTCAGAAATCATTATTTTTCGGACACTTGGACCTTACCTTCTCCTACCTCCACATTAGAAGAAGGTCAAGTGGGTGGAATGGAATTTCCTATATCTACATCTGAGATTGCTTATAAATATATTATTGACTCTGCACATTCCATTCTATTTTCTCTTTCATTGGAGGAATTGGATGGAGATGTGGCTCCGGCTTGGACTCTTACTTCATCTTTTTTCTCAGGATTTCCTTAATACCACTCTTCCATCTGAAGAGGCTATCCTTGAAGCAATGACTTGTGTAGAGAGACCATGGGATGATTTTAATCATCGGTCTTACTTTCTACTGAACTTGCGAGATGTTGAATCAAGTTTCCCTAGCCTTCAGTATTTTGGTTCCGTTCACCTAGTCTTGAACCCTTTATCACCAGGACAAGTTTTCTCTAAAGGCAACATGGTTGTTATTTCTGATACTACCCTGGTGAACATCTCCAGATATCCCAACGTTATAGAGAATGTCTTCATTGGAGTTGAGTGTTCCCTCGAAGAAATTCAGACTTACACCGATCTTTTTTGAGAATTTTAGGATGTGTTTGCTTGGTCTTATGAGGAAATGCTTGGCATAGATCCATATATTGTCCAAAATGAGATCAAGACATACGAAAATGCTAAGCCTATCAGGTAGAAGCTTCATCCGGTCAACCCTAGGAAGGCAGCAACTATCAAAACTGAGGTGGAGAAGCTGCTTAAGGCCGGTTTAATTTACCCCATTCCATTAACTGAGTGGGTTTCAAATCCAGTTCCAATGGACAAGAAACAAGGGACGACTCGAGTTTGAATCCATTTCAGGGACCTAAATGAAACCCTAGGCCTCACTCCATCATCTATTTAATTTAAGAAAAATCATTGGGTTCCTTGTCTCTCTATTGTTCTTGGCTTACCACAAAAACTAAGTGAGATACCTTTGTCTGCAATCGTGAATCCTATATAACAAGTTGGCGATGATACTTGGGAGAGAAGTATTCCCTTGGTAGTTTTCCTTGTCCTTTTTTTTCGATTACCTCCTTGATAGGCCTTTGTTGCATCATCCAACCAAGAACAAACCTAGGAATTGGCTTCATCCAACCATTTTTGTGAAGTTTGTATCGAAAACCTCTTTCCCAAGCCCAACGCTCCCCCAGTTCCTCTGATAGAGCATTTCACCTCACGCTGGCCCACCCTATCACATCGCCGAAAAACACTGGTGCCCTCTTTGCACCAACATTGGTCCCTGTTTTTGCACAATTTTTGCCTTGGTTTCTGATCCTATCATTCATCAACCTGGTTCCAACTGAGCTTCCTCGAGTCTTCAGTGTCTTATGGTCTCTCTAAAACCCCCATTTAGTTTTCATTTGTGATTGTTTTCATTTGAATAAGAATTGGTTTTTATTTTTCTTTGTTCCTATTTTTTGGTCGCTTGCAAACTTGTTTTGTTTGATTGTTGATTGCTTGGATGATTTTTTTTTTGAGTCCTCATTTTGAAAAGTGTAATCTAATCAGCAATTGAACATTTTCATCTTAGTTTTCTTCATTTTTATAATTAAGTGCGGTGAAAAGAAAATTTTTTCATTTGGCATTTAGGCTTTTGCATGTGCATTAGATTAGGAACAGTTGCATTGAAAGGAAGATTGTGTCTCACATATTTTTTGTTGCAGATTGTGTGTTGCATATTGATTTTTTCTTCCCTTCCTTAGCTAGATTTTCATTGAAAGAGAAAATATTCCTACTTTCTCATGCTATATTTTCATTTTAGGATATTCATGTGAAATTTGTAGTGATCCCTTAAACTGTAAGTTAATCAAAGATAAACAGTAAAATCAATCGAATCAACCTAAGGAGATTTTGTAACATTAACACAAACATTTAGAGGTCTATTCTATATACACATTCCAACGTTTCTAAACTTAGGAGTTATCATTGTTTTCCAGCATTGCATCCCAAGGGTGAAATCCTGTTCCACGTACGTAAGTGTATAGGATGGTTCTCCACGTAACTTTGTGTATATCGCTCCATACATTAAAAGTATATGGGGACACTCCCATATAATGGTTACACATTAAAAACCACTACTATGGACTACACTCCCAGTTACTATCGATTATATTTTTGGATTCCCCAATAGGTTTCTATCCATCCATACATAATCGAGTATGTCGCCTTGTATACTATGATACACCGAACACAATATTCAGGGAGATTAGCTTCTGTACGTTAAGTCCTTTTTTCGCTAAGGTTTATATTATAGTTCATGGTTTCTTGGTAATCCTTTATGCCTAGATTACCCTCTTTTTGATTTATTTCTTTTTGTGTTAATAAAATTTATTGTCCAAAGTGGAAGAACAAAATCCCCCTCCCAATCATTCACGTGGAATGTAAAATAAGCCTCCTCTACCTCTAGAGGCTACTCCTAACCAACGGCCAAAAAATAAGAAAACACGTACTACTGAATTAGGAACTTCAAGCACTATTTCTGGCCCTCCTCCTGATATTGAATTTCCATAATCATCTGTCCCTTTGAGTTCCGAACCCGAGATTACATCAATCTCTGTTGGTGACACTAACACAACTAAAACATAATTCCCTGAAACTTTGTTACCTGAGGTCACTGAACCTGGCCTTCCTGATTCAGGCACTTTGTTTCCTAAGGTCATTGAACTTGAGAAACCTCAACCATAATTTCCTAATTCAGTGAGACCTTCCTCTTCTCTTCCTTTGTATCAGACAAAACAAACATATATTGGGCTCGATGGTGGACCTCTTCCATACAGACCTTTTAGTATTGACGAGATCCCTCTGGAAGAGTCTTTTCCTTCTTCTCTATTTCACTTGGAAGGACTTCATTTTTATCAAACTGAGCCTTTTCCACCTCTTCAAATTTAGACACAATCTCCTTCGCCTGATTATTTGGGCTTACCTAAAGATCTTTGGCAACAATCTTCATTGGAGTTTTCAAACATGTCTAGAGTCGATTTAAGCTCCCAGCCTGTGTCCACCACTATGGTCAAGACACCAAGTGACACTTCCTCATCTATGTTCTTGACATCACCAGAAAATCATTTGTATGGTGGCCCGTCCATCCCACCTGGTTATCAGTCATTATCTGGTACCTTTTCTTGTGCGACTTCTAGTCCTTAGACATCCCCCATGTCATATAATTCAGGAATAATGTACAGTACTTCTCTTATGAATGCCACAAAGTCGGCTCCTCTTCATACGACTACACTTACAATAGAGCAACAGGTTGGTCCTTACATCAGTGGAAAAAGCTACCCTCGACAGCCTAAGTCTCCGTATGTTGGGTACCATTAATATGGATCACATATGTCTCCAAAAAATTCTCCTCCTTATGTAGGGGGGAAACTTATTTTTGGTATGACTCAATATCATAATCCACCTAATTATGGTATGCCTTATCCTGGAATGGTTATGAGTGTTTGGAAATCTACTTCTCCCATTCAACCTAGTTCGTTTGGGGATCAATTGCTAAATCCTCAAGCTGCATAATCCTCATAAAAATTTCTTATCTATCCATCAACACCTCCACAAGCTCAAATACATGTGAGCCAACCTTTGCAACCTATTATCATGGTATCTAGTTCCTTCCATGCACCACTTAGTCAAATTGTACAAGGTGCCTCATCTTCTCAATTTATTTTCCAAAGTGCTCCTCAAGTTACGGTAGGTCAAATTATTCAAAATTTTTCATAGCCTCAACTGAACCCGCCATACCAGGGGCAAAAACCCTGTCGGGAAAAAATATGGACCTCATCACGCACCTTTTCAAGGCCAGCAAATCTAGACCCAACCATTCTAGTAGGTTTATCGTCATCCTAAGGTTAGGCATCAAACTCAGTTGTATGTTGGTTATCAGAATCCTAAACATCCTCTTAACGAGGTTCCTTATTATCACAACCCTCCTTATTCGGGAATGCAAGTACCCATTTCTTAGGCTATTCATTCTTACCAAAGCCACCCTCCTCCGCACTTTAATTGATATTTTCCTTTTGTGGCTACTCTCGAATTACCCAACTTAACTCGGCTTACTAACGACCCCATCGCTCATTTAACATGGTTGTCTATAATTCCCACCAAGTTGCCATATGATATCCCAAAGTTCAATGGGACATGTAATGACGTATCATCTATGGTGTTCATACAACTCCCTTAATGATGATTCCATTCGAATTTGCCTTTTCTAGCGAACGCTTACAGGTACTACAAATAAATGGTATATTAAATTACCTAGAGCATTGTTTCACAATTTTATTACTTTAGACACCACATTCCTCACACATTTCTAGTTTCCCATCAGATACGAAACTGGAATGGAATTATTGACTAACTTCAAACAATCAAATTACACTCACATTTTAGATCACATTCATGAGTGGAGACGTCATCGCCAGTTGGTCAAGACCTTTGTTACTGATTAGTTGTTGGAAAAATGTTTTGTCAAATCTATTTTAGATCCTATAAAAAAATATGTTGCCAAAGTTGGAGTCTTGACCAAAGAGCAAGTGTCTCGTGCTGAATATTTAGATTTGGTATTTACATAATCAATAATGCTCTATGATAAGATACTAAATGCTCTGCGACCTTCAAACATTTTTCCTATTTCACCTGTTAAAGAATCTCATGTCATTGTTGGCATCATTCGCTCTGCTAGTTCGTAGTCGGTGAGTAAACCATTTGGTATTTTTCTCACCTCTCCTCCACAAAACCATCAATCCCACCTTCGTGTGGCTTCTATTTCTGATATAAATTCCATTTCATCTGATAAGGGAAAACCTCAACAACAACCTGGAAGAAAGAATAAAGGTAAAGGTAAGAAAAGGAAAGACTCCTCACTATAGGATAAATAAACAAATTCGACTTCCGAAGAGAAACGAAAGCCTAGATATCCATGCTAGATTTGCAATGAGGATCACTTTACTTGTGATTGTCCACACCGCATGGAATTAAATTGGTTTATTAAATCATCTACATCTCCTACTGTGTTGAGTGACCTGTTTCCCAATCGGGAGACTCATATGGTTTCCCAGGACCCCACTTCCTCTAACATGGTTTTTACGTTTTCCTCCTTAAAGCAGAGATCTGATGTTTTGGTGGTCACTCAAAAAAAATACTATGGTAATGTTAATCCAATGAATGTTCAGGCCACTGATCAACCTGCTAGTTCAGCACCAACCTCATCTAATTATGCCCCACCTCCATAATTGACAATCAAGCCTTCAAAGGGTGTCATTCATAAGCCTTCTTACAACCCTTATTCAAAACCTTATCAAATTATAATGTGGTTGAAGAATTGGCTCAATCTCCATCGGCCATGTCCACTCTTGAGGTGT
The DNA here is from genome assembly GCA_034641835.2 of Pinus albicaulis. NCBI lineage: Eukaryota > Viridiplantae > Streptophyta > Pinopsida > Pinales > Pinaceae > Pinus > Pinus albicaulis. The sequence continues at coordinate 420,048,572 of CM076583.1, read as the reverse complement.
TGAAAACTGCCCCGCCCAAAAGAAGGCCTTGTTTTCAACTATTTAATGTATGGACCCATTGGATTCCAACCTAGTGGTTTTATCTCATGAAAAATATACACCTTAGCTTCCAGATTAGTTAGCCTTTATGATTCAAGTCACTATCCATAGTAAGAACATTCATTGTTCTATCATGGATGAGAGATCATCGACCTGCATCATGTCTATGCATTTATGGAAGCCAATTGGTTCACATCAACTAAATAAATCGAACACCACATTAAAAGCCTTTGATGGAAGGACATATAAACCTTGTGGGATTTTGAATTCCCTCCAATTGGAACTTGAGGGAAAAACCATCTCTATCGAAATAAAAGTTATTGTCAAACCTCTTGATTATAATCTTCTACTGGGACATACATGGGTTTCTGCTATGGTTGTCATCATTTCAACTTACTTGTAGATGTGTTGGTGTCCCATGTTTTGATTGTTTGGAAAATCAAAAGACAAGGCAACATCAGAACCAATCTTTAGAGTTCCAGGATCTAGTCCTCCTGCTCTCAGAGAGGGATCTCTCAAATTTTTGATTGCAAAGGTTTATTTTGTGTGCTTTGAGTATTGGTTTTAGACTAGTTATTAAGTGCAGGTGTTTGTTTTTTTGTTTGGTTGAATTGATACAACAAAACATGAAAGGTCTAGGAAAGATATATAGAGTGGAGAAACATCTAGTTCATTGGGAAATGGAGTCAAGAAGAGGTCATAACACACTCATTAATGGATATGGGATATCAAAGGGAAAATCTAACTTGGCCACATGATCCTTTGGTTTTGGAATGAGATGGACATCAATGATTTGGAAAGAGAAATTTAATTCTCAAACAAAGGGAATTTGAGAGCACAATTTGAACAATAAAGAGCTATTTGGTAGACAGGGCTAACCATAAATTCTACAAATCACACCTTTAAGAAAATAATGATTTCAAAAGAAATTTTAAAATTAAATCTAAGATTCGGGGAACACCCTATTTCCTCAAAGATTTTATTTCAAATGACTTAGAGAACATAAAAGATTCACTGATAATTGCAGTCATAGAAGAGGGAACACCTAACACATCTATGATTACAACTATACAGACCTTTGAGACAATTTTTTAAGTAAGGACAAAGGGAAAGATCAGAAGAGACCTCCTTGGCTCATTATAAAAGGAAAAACATCAAAGGGAGACTTCAATGACAGCCCTTAAGTGGCAACAGACAAGCAGGGAAAACCATAAGTCATGCTGAAACCAAAATTTCAAAATATTAAGGAAATAAACAAGCATGAGGACTAAAGAGAGATATTAAAGACTCTAAAATACCTCAACAGAAGAAAACATGAAACAGTGAAGGATGAACATGTCTAAGGTGCTTCCAGGAGTCATTTCATAGCCTAAAACTTTCAACCTAATGTAGTAAGAAATTATGGAACAGAATGAAAACAGGAGAAAACATTATACAGTTCAGAATACTTGACCAACAGCCAAGCTCATGGATCCAATGATAGAGCCTTCTCAGGAACTAGCATGCAACAACATCATCAAGGCTTCCAAGACTTCAATTTGTTCTTCAACTTTAACAGATTATGTATTATTTCAAAGAGTTCCAGTATTACAACTAGTGATCAACCCACACCAAATATTCTTAAGCAGTAGTATTAATAGAAGAAAGAGGGGGTGGACTCTGATAAAATATCTCTAAAAATAATTAATACATACTTAAATGGCTTCTTGGCCTTTGGGGGCTCAATGAAGCAACTTACATAGTTGTCCTCTGTATAAAATCATTTACATTAACTATTAGTTTTGCTAGAAATAATTTGTTGAATTCAAGGCTCCTTGTTATCCTTGTAATAACTTCTGCTGATAGCTGACCATAAGTTCCTTTCATTGAAATAACTATTTAGTTGTATTGATGCAAAATACCTCCTGGTCTGGTAATAACTTCGAACCTTTTTTGATTGCTTTGAGGCTGGAGGTGGCTCTACGGTGGCTGGGAATTTAATTATCCTATGATGTGGCAGCGCATGCTTTATGTCTAATATAAAAACTCATGATATTCTTTAAACCATGTTTTAGGCTTATGATAATCCATTTTCGGCCGTAATCCCTATATATCTATCTTCAATTTTATGTCCTAATATATTTTGTCTTCGACACTGATACTTTTCTGATTGTGCTTGATTTACTGTGTTTTTTGTTGGTGTGCAGGGCTGTGCAGGGGTGATATGGCATCAATGCCTCATGAATCACTGATGAAACATGAATTTGAAATCTACGGATGATTTTCTTTGATGGATCAAAGGCTGGAGGATCGTCACCCTCTGCTACTGAAATTTCTTCAGACATAGCAAGAAAAACCATTAAACCTTGCAAAAAACGAATAAATATTATAAAATCCATGGATGTGTAGGTTTATTGCTTCAGAAGGCACGTGGAGGAAGCATGGCCATTGGATGGCATCATCCAACGGTCGAGATCAATTTAGAGGAGGCCATAGGAGAGCGAAAAGGAATTTGAATCGGAGACGTTGATCGCGCAGAGATCGACGGTCGGGAGCAGAGGCGAAAATTCAAAGTGGAGGAATCAAAGCAATGAATTGTGGGCCATCGATCTGCAGATCAGATCGACAGTGGGGATGCTCTAATGATCGTGCCATATCCTGTTTAACCATCGGGCTTCTTCGGTGAGCAATCACCGTCCGATGAGCGGCCTCAGATTGGACAGTGGACGTCAATATCGCGCTGGGTCCATGTCTGATCTTTAACGCACGATGGATGGAGGTTTTGTGAATAGTGCTCAGGCCACGCGTCAAGCGTGTATGGAATCGCTGCAAAATGAAAAATACTGCCGCACGCTCAAAAGTGGTGCGATGAATACCACGTAGTTTTGCAATGGTGAGTGGTTAGCGGGGACCATCGGGGCGATGGATTGTGCGCTGTCGATCTGCAGATCAGATTGACAGTGGAGAGTGCTTTGAACTTCGGACCGGTGGAAAACCTCAGAAAATAATAAAACACCCAAAGTTTCAAAATAACATAAGGTTTCAATATTTTCGGGGGCGGGATATATATAAAATATAGTTAGGTGCCTGACTGCGGGGCCAAGGGTTATATGGGAAAACATATGACCGGGGGTTTAGAAGGAAGGGATAAGCAGCATTGGGTGATGCGATAAGTGCTTGGAGGGCTGGCGCTCGGTCCCAACACCAGGGCGCATGAAGGGTAAGGGTTTAAAGACTTAGCCCAAAGGGGCTTAAGTCTACCATATATGAGAAATGCATTTTTATGGATTTTCAAGGATTTTTAAAGGAGTTTGAGGGTTTTGATAAGGCAAAGGAAAGGTCTTAAAACCTTATCAAAGGGATTTTGATGAAGGGGATAGGGGAGAAACATGAAAATGAGAGTTTTTCATTGGAGAGGAAGGGGTTAAAATGAGGTTATTTTTTGGAAGAAGGGGGTAAGGAAAATGGTACTTGCAACATTTTTTCTTCATGTAATGACAATAGAACTTCTGAGTTGAAAAGAGGAAAAGAAGTGATGATTACCCAAAGGATAGGATTTTATTAAAATACTTTAAGCATCGACAATTTTTAGTAATGAAATTGTTTCTTGAAGGCTGTCCAAAACTCATTTAGCCACCACTTGATATGACATAATTTATAGGTGGCTAACAAGATGATCGCCTTTCATCATAAAGGTGGGAACGTAGCCATAGATCAACTGAATTTATTTGCTTCTAATTCCAATGTTACCAAAAGTTTCCCTCTTGTAGGGGAAGACCTACATTCCATTTAGCATGTTGGAGTTGGATTATTGAAAGATTCATCGCTCATGGGGAATTTTCCCCTCCACCCTCCTCTCCCTTCCACCTTCCCACCTTTAGTTTATTTTATCAATATGATATCATCTTCTACGATTCTATTCAATCCATGGATTGTAGTAGATGAAACTACCATCCAAATTTTTAATGACCAGATGATGCTTAGCCTCGTTGAGCAAGATTAAGAGGAAATATACTTTCCTTGTGAGGCCCATCATTGTTCTTTGATCAATTGGGTAGATCGATATCTGGATTGCAACATGACCTCTGATCCTTTCTCGCGTATATTGTCGACCGACAGAAGGATCATTTAAATCATGATGTTAGAATATGCGTTGTGGGACGAGCATCATCATCTTTCCTCTCTTCCTGATTCCATAGAATATAATCTTAGTAGCATGTATCTACCTAATTTAATCAACTCCTCTACAATTTTTTTTTCCATTCATGGATAAAATCTTAAAAGAACCTCTTGAATATTAAAGAAACCATTCCTCTCGATATTTCGATCAAACCAGGAATAGTCCAAAATATTTACATCGAAGCATATTTTTATTTATTTGAATTCAAGACCCGTCCAGCCCTTTTTCGTGAGTTTAAATATATATTTTCCTCGACATATGAATAAATTCTAGGTATTGACCCGAACATAGTGGTGCATGAAATTAAAACGTATCATGATGCCAAACCCATCCAGCTATGCCTCTGTCTGGTCCATCCTAATAAGGTTGTCAGGATAAAATTTGAAGTTGAAAAGATTCTTTGGGCTGGTATTATATACCCCATTCCATTAACTGATTGGGTTTCAAACATAGTCCCTATCATGAGGAAACAAGGCACGGTTCGAGTATGTGTCGCTTATCGAGATTTTAATCGAGCTTGTCTAAAAGACAACTATTTGACCTCATTTATTGACCAGATTATTGATGATTGAGATGGTTGCGAGATCTATGAAATTATGGATGGATTCTTGGGTTACAATCAAATCAACATTCTCACGGTAGACCAACCTAAAATAAAATTTATTTGTGAATAGGGTACTTTTGCTTATAAAAAACTCCCATTCGATCTCAAGAATGCAGGGGCCAGGTTTCAATTACGTGCAATGGATTATGCTTTTCGTCATATTAAGCATATTGTGCAACCCTATTTGGATGATCTCCCTTCTCATTCCAAGCATCAGTTTAATCACCCTCTGCATTTATGGGCCATTTTTCTCTGTTGTAGGAAATACAACATTCACCTTAACCCGTAGGAATGTGTGTTTTTTGTTGGTTCTAGTCGAATCCTTGGTTTCATTATCTACAAGAAAGGAGTTCATATTGACCCTCTGAAATTCCAAGCAACAATTGATTTTCTTGTGCCCTCCTCTTTCGTTCAGTTACAAAGACTCCAAGGGAAAGCTAACATATTGAGGATATTCATCCCTAATTACACTGAGTTGACCAAAGGATTTACTCACTTACTTAAAAAATGGATTCCCTTCCATTGGGATGACACTACACAAACATCATTTGATGCCTTGAAAGATGTACTAGTTCAAGCATTTCTCTTATATCCCCCTGATTATCAGTGCAACTATTTCTTGTATCTCGCATCCACCTTCTCTAATATACCTATGGTGTTGGTCCAAGAAGACAACATTGGGACTTAACATCCCATTGACTATCTAAATCGTAACCTCAATGATACCGAGATCTGGTATACTCATGTTGAAAAGTTGCCTTTAGTTGTCGTTCAAGTTGTCTAGAGATTTCTCCATTACATTTTGCCTCGGAAAACTACGGTAGTTTTATTTTGCAACCTGATGAAATATATATTTTCACGTTAATTTCTTGGGGAGAAGTACTCGAAATGGACAGTTATTATCTTATATTTTGACCTGGAATTCATCAAATACAAGCTAAAGAAATGCCTAGTTTTCATCGAAGTAATGTATGATCTTCCCTCCCTTAATGTGGAATCTACATCTGAAGATTCCATCCCTGAAGAGTCCTTGTTTATGGTATCCTCATATGAACCTTGGTATAGATATTTCTTGCTTTATCTCTAGACCCAAACTTTCAGACTTAATACCTTTCACTATGAACAGTGACATATTTGATACAACCTCGAAATTATCAGGTTATGAGTGACACACTTTACCGTCATGGTATTGATAAACTTTTATAGAGGTGCCTCACCCTCAAGGATGATTTCCATTCAGGAGCATGTGGCAGACATTTATCTAGTTACACTACCTTGAAAAAAATCTTACGCGCTGGTACTTTTGGCCCACCATTTTTCGTGACTCTATCCTTCTATTCCAGAAGTGTCATGCTTGTGAGATATACATTCACAAACTTCATGCTCTAGCTGCTCCATTGTATAATGTTATCACTGTCGGCCCCTTTACGAAATGGGGTATTGAATTTGTGACATTTAACCCTCATTCGGTTGGGAGGCATGGTTATATCATTTTCATTGTTAACTAATTTACTAAGTGGGCCAAAGTGATCCCTACATTCAATAATACTAGTGAAATGAGTGCATAATCTTTCTTTAACCACATTATTTCTAGGTTTGGAGTGTCACAAGCGATAGTTACAGATCATGGGAATTATTTTAGAAATCATATGATGACCGAATTAACTGCCAAATTTGGACTTTCACATGAAAATTCCACTCTGTATTATCCTCAGGCTAATAGGAAAGTTGAATCTATAAAATAATTTCTTAAAACTATGCTTTAATGCATGATAGGGGTCCATAAATCAGACTGGAATTTAATTCTCTATGCAGCCTTGTGGGCATACCGAACCTCTGTAAGAAATGCCACCGAATTCAAATCCCTCTAGTTGGTTTATGGTCTGTAAGTGATCCTTCCCATTGAGTGTGAAATTCCATCGTTGAAAATAGCTATTGAAATTCTCCCTGTTTACACTTGAGTTGATTGGATGAGACATGACGTGATGCCACTTTGGCCAATGAAGCTCATAAAAAACACATCAAAGTGAAATATGACAAAAGTTTCAAGCCTAGAGTCTTCTCGGAAGGAGATATGGTACTATTATATGACTAGCAGGCCTACAAGTTGGGCCTAGGAAAGTTCCAGCCTATGTCACTCGTCCCATACATTGTCAAACATGTCCTTGTAAAATGGGCTTACTTGTTAGTACATCCTGATAGAATTCTAATGTCACAGACTAGAAATGGGTTGTATCTCAAAAAATACTATGGTCGATCCCATACGTAGTACATTGTGAAAATATTGTCTATAGGTGTGTTGAGTGTGTTTACATTGTGATTTTTAGAATTTCCCAGGGTTTCTGTTGATCCTTCTTTACTTTGTTTTGCATATTTCAACCTCTCTCGAACTCTATATTGGTTATGCCAATGGTGCTAGCCGTAGTACTTAGAACCTATCCTCTGCAACATTGGCCATATTTGCTCCAAATAGTGAGCTATTGAGCATGCAAGGGATTTTCATTGGCCACTCTATTAACAACATTGCTGAGTATAGCGTAGTCGTGGAGCTGTTATCTGATTCTATTTCACATGGTATACTTCGTATAGTCATCAATCTTGACTCACATCTCGTATTACTACAACTCACAAATATATATTCAGTGAGAAATCCTGCCATCATTCGTATGGTTTTTATAGTGTGTCTTCTGGAAATTAATTTCAGTTTCATACAATATGAACACATTTATAGAAATATAAACACTTTAATAGATGCCCTAGCTAATTTAGTTTTAGATAGACATTTGCAACGAATGTAAGTAAATTTCAATTCCCATCACATTATATTGAAAGTAGAATAATAACTAGGAAACACTGAATATATATATATATATATATATATATATATATATATATATATACTAAGTTTGTTTTTACAAAATGTGTGCCCCGAGACACATATGGCTACATCACCCATATAAAAAAACTACATGGAAACATCTAAGTAGATAATCAATGGTGCTCATGATAAAACGACACTGCGTGAGCTATCTTGCATAGTAATCGACTGATACGACTAGTTAGCTCGATGGTATGTCAATGAATTCATAATAGAAGTTGATTTACTAAGGTCTCATCAATGTTGTGGGTCAATCCCTCCATGTGGTTCTCCATCTCTGATAGGACATTCGCTACCTCAAGATCCTGTAGCACATCATGTCCCATAGTAACGACTTGTATAGTCCCACTGCCTCCTCTTGTGGATGTCTCTCTGTGTGATGAAGATATGTAGCACCCATTGGTCGAATAGTTCCAATATTTGCATGAAAACATCAAATAATTTAGCCTCTGAAATATTAAAAAACAAAAAAAATTTTAAAGCTTTTCAAAACTTAATGGTAAAAGTATCTTACGTGTATCATCCCATTGCTCACCCTCAGGCAACACAAGCTTGAGATCATCACATAAATCCATCCCCGCGTAAGTATATTAATTGATCACAATGAACTATCTATGCAACCATCCAAAGAAGGTTGGCGAAAAGCTGATCGCTTATGTCCCTGCATGTCTTGCCATGTGTTCTATCCACCTCCTCATCCATGGCTCCCTTGGATTGAAGAGCTCAAGTACAATATGTTGAGGTTGTAGTAATGGTACCCACTCTAAGGAAAAGAGATAAAAATGGAACCATAGCCGAAGTTCTTCAACTTCTTCTCATTTTATTTAGTAATATATTCCTTCAAGTTGACCAAGACACCTGCTCTAGTTGAATATTTTCGGTTCTAGACATTCTACCCATACTTCATGTATGATCTTCTTGCCACATGTAATTTCAAGTTGCTTGCAAATATTTATATAATGAACAAGGTCCTTATCTAGTGTATTTGGGTCACATCCTTTATGTTAATATTTTTGTCCCTAGTATGAATGACTCGAGGTCTACAATAGGTAGTGATGTAATATTTCACCATCTTACTGCCACTTCTTCCACATAGAAGAGAGATGGGAGAACCTCGCTTTGAAAATCCTTTTAGAAAGTAAAAATCATCTACCTGTATCTGAAGTACATTCTCCCCAAGCCTGAACACTTGTTCCTGAACATCCCATTAACACACAAGGTACTTTAACAACTCCATTTGCTGCCAGATACTGGGAAGCCAGAAGAATTTCAACAACCTGAAGTTTTAAGCGCTCAGATGGTATAAAGTTTGTTTGATGCATCCATATCTTGTGCTTCACTCTCTCTTTCTCTCCAGATAAATGACATTTTGTGTTAATTGGTTCCCTAAACATCAAGAAAGGACTCATTAGACTCTCTCCCATGCAAAAAACTTGACAAAATTAAACTAAAAATTGAATACAAACTTGGGGAATGCGCACAACACACCCCAAAAGGCTTAGACAGAGTGTTTCACCTCTGTCTGTAGTGTTCCACTGCCTAGGTGTAATGACTTTTTCAACACAGAGGGGGTGCATTGGTCCTAGGGAATTTTTTATGAACCCTAGGGACCTCAAAAACTTAAAAAATTTACATGAAAACACAGAAATGAACTGTGAAAAGATAGAGAAAGGTCTTAGCTCCTACCTATATCTGACGGCACTTGAAATGGTTTTCTATATTGGTCACAATCAGTTGGAGAATATCAAGGACAAAAGGGCTCCAAATATTCAGTGTTGAAGGTAAAGTGTGAAATGGTAAAAATGAGAAGCCATTTTGGATATTTATGATCATTTTCTCATTATTTTATTCATTCCTAACATTTTAACCTAGATATAATTTATTTTCACTATGAAATAGGTATGTTTAATCCTTCTTGTGGTGTTTTGAGTAGGTCATCAACTGTTAGCAGGTTTTCACTATGTTTTAACAAGTTACTTTGACCAAAGAGTACAATTTTATCTCTTTTTAGGACTCTATAAACCAACGACAAAGTAACCCCCTGGAGTATTCTTTCAACTCTTTTCAGACTCCCAAAATATGAAAAGTTTGTCGAACACGTTTCCTTTAAAGCTCATAAAAGTAAATGAAAATACATCGACTCAGTATAAGTTTAACCCTTTTCTGGATTGAGGTAGACTAACTATGAAAAAGGAAAACCTTAGTTTAACATGGCTAAGAGGTTCTCTTGAGTATTGTTTTCCACCTTTTAGGAATTAGGATACTACCTACAAAAAGGGACATGTGGAGTTTTCTTTTCCACCTCTTTTTCAAACTCTCTAAAAATGAAAAATATGTCAATTTTTACCATCACTGGACTCGTTAAAACATCAAACAGTGATTGACTTGTTGAACATGAAAAGGCTGAACCACTCATTCTCAGGGTTCGTTAAAAACACTTGGAGGGATTCATATAAAGGATGAACTTACAGATAAATCATATGTTATCATCCTCAAGCTTGTCAGAAAATCAAGAGGTACTGACCAATACGGTTGGGGAAATTGTGAAAACAAGGGATTCCATTTTGCTAAATGGCAGTGAGTTGCTCTTGAACACAAAAATTTTCCACTTCATTTTTGTGGCCACTAGGTTGGGTATTCTTCTTTCCTTTATAATATCATACCATTTACAGAACCTCCATTTTGGTTTTGGGTCAATATTTCCAACTTTATTTAGTGTCATTGTGTGTTCAAGAGAAGTCCTCCAGTTGATATCTGCAACAATACACTTAAGCCTTCATTTCATGTCTACCTTTCTTTATCTAGTTCTATATCAGCATGATTCTGATCATTTTATATCAAGCATGATACCCATTTCATGTTGTTGATGGGGGATACGTTAAGGCCCTCCTACGACTAGTCGCTTCCTGTCGACATCCGTACATCATCCAGGAAGTTGAAATAGGAACACCCTTTTGGTACCTTAGTGATTACATACATAACTGACAAGTTTCCGCGCTCTCAGTGACATGTTTACATCAATGGCCTTCGACCAAAAGATTATGTGTGGTTTTTTACATCATTTCATTTACTCGCACCATATCGATTATACCATAGTACCTTGAGAGACATTAACATCATTGGTGGTTTCTCTCGTGTTTGTTAATAGCTTAGATCATTGGTTGGTAATCAGATGGTTTCTACCATGTTAGACTCTAGGTAATTGATTCACAACAATAGAATCATACATTAGTTGATCGTGTGAAAGAGATAGAATACCTGGATCTAGTATCATCCATCCAGGCTGTGATTTCAGGAGTTATACAAAGATAACAATTTCTGATGACCATGATCATATAAACGATCATCCAGTCATGGGTCCACATGTTTCATCTATGGACATGTCTTTTGATCATTTTACATGTCATGTTATCTTATGAGATAAGTATGGGTATTTTTCCCTTAGCATCCAGATGTCATGATAATTGTATTGTAACAAATGAATCTCGTGAGTTTTCCTTGATCTCTACTTTTCACAAGGTAAACAACTACAGTCATCAGTAACCATCTATGACTTTGTGCTTTAGGGGGAATTATATTATAGGAAATTTTTTCACATCCATTCCAAGTGAGCCTCCTAATGGTAACAATAAAAATATTATTTCCCTTGTCATCATCTTGCACAAATCCCTGAGCATGTACCTACCATCCCTCATAATTTCAACCCTAAAATTCCCTATCTTAGCCATTTTGAGGACCATTGATCCATGCAAGCCAACTAGGGTGCATTCACCTACAACTTGCTCCATTGTGGCCAGCGTTGGTCACCAAGAGGTTTCCCTCCTTTGCACCTACGTTGGTTCTACAATTCTGGGAGAATGAGTGGGATTTTGGAAGCTTCACCTTCTAGGAGTTTCCATAATTTGTTTCAACTACTTATCTTGGGTTTTCATTTGAATCCTATCCTAAGCTACTTTGGAGTTTTCACATCATATCCTTTGATCTTATCACTCCATCAAAGGTGGATATAAATACTTGGAATGGTAATTGGATAAGAATTGCCAACTTACCCCTCTCTCCTATATATTAATCGTCTCATATGCAAGAGGTAATGGTTGGGTTTGGAGTGTGAGAGTCTTCCCTTATGATGTTGTAGTATGTAGTTATCATCTCATGCATAGGGTCACTGGAGGTGCATATTGTGACAAGGAAAGGACGATTTAACAACTTGGAGGAGCTCTTATAAAAGATCGACTACCACTTATTGTTGTAATCTCCTTTCATTTAGATTAATGCAAAGAATTTTTTTTTTCATATATGCGATGTTGTTATTTCTCCTATTAAAATACCATGTTGATCTATCGAATAAAGTAATTATATTATATTGTTTACATCATGTAGTTTCTTGCATTGTGTTAGGTGATCGTGCATGATCTAATTTTGGCGATCAAAGCTAGAATTGGAGCTTCCAAGCTAAAGAAGGAGTGAAGTGAGTGAAAGTTTCCAGCTAGACCTCACTCCATGAGTCTATTTGCTTTAAGGAAAAGAATTGGGCTCCTTGTCTCTCCGTTTTTCTAGAAAGACCACCAAAATTAGTAGAGATAACTTTGTCCACAATTATAAATCTTGTCTAACACACTCCTTCTTGTGTGTTTTATTCCACATTCCTTGAAAACACAGTCAACTTTATTTTTTGTTGTGTCCTCCCTTGATTATATTCTTCTCCAAGAGAGTATGGTTTTTGACGTACTTTCATGTAGTTCCATTAAGTTGAAGACCAAAATGATTAAGGAAGTCAACAGTCAACCTTCAATTGTTGTCCCAGTAGTTCATATTTCCATGCCCCAAGGAAACTACACCATCCGAGGAAAGCAACCTCCCCAAACTCTGGAATTTGTGTCTCATTACTCAACCCATTTATAAACTAGTTACATTGAACATATGAGTGTAAGTAATTGGGGTTATCACAAACCCCTCCCCATTTGGGGAACATTGTCCTCAATGTTATGTGCCCATATACAAAATTTAATACATTTTTAAAGAAAACACATATTTTAATGGAGGTTTATATACATAAATTTGTACAACATTTATAATTTATATACAATTTCTTCAACAAACAAACAAAGAACGACATGTTTCACTCATTGAGTCAGTCATTTACCAAGTGGCTTCCTTGGGCCCAAACTGTCTCCATTTCACTTTGAATTTCTCTATTGCTTGATTTCAGGGTGTGATACTCCTTCGATCTAGGATGCGTAGTGGTTCCAGATGGAAATATTTCTCTAGTTCCACCTGTATTACAAAGAAAAATATCACATTATTAGAATCATGTACATATATTTTAAGTAAATAAACATGGAAAACATCGTGGAATTTTACTGATGGAGGTAAGGATAACTTATAAGCCACAAGTCTGATCATTTCAAGGATCTCAAAAGGTCCACAATATTGTGCTGCCAACTTGGGACAAGTCTGAATCCTTAAGGAATTTTTCTTGGGATTAATTCTCAACTAAACATGTTCCCCAACGTGGAACTCTTTATGCACCCTATGTTGACCTGAATAGCTTTTCTTCTTGTCTTGTGCCATCTTCAAATTTTTCTTGATGGTTTGAATTTGCTGCTACATCTATTTGACAATATCAAGTCCAATAAGTACCTTGTTAACTAGATCGCTCTAGGTGACAGGAGTACTGCAACTCCTTCAATAAAATGACTTGAATGGGATCATTCTTATGTATTATTGATACTCATTATTGTATGCGAATCCAAAAAGTGGAAGATTCACTTCACACTTCTTGGGTTGGTGCATCAAATAAATTCTTAACATGTCTTTGAGGATCCCAATTTTCCTCTCGCTTTTCCCATCAATTTGTGGATGATAAGAGGTACTAAATGCCACTTATGTTCCCAAGTCTACAAATGTTTCCTTCCAGAATGTTAAAGTGAACTTAGCATATCTAACTAACATGATTTTCTTAGGAATTCCATGTAGTCTCACAGTATATTTTATGAAAATTTGAGCTATTTCACTTGTTGAGTTGTTGAATTTAACTCCCAAAAAGTGGGATACCTTGTTGAACTTGTCAATTGCCACCATAAATACATCGTGTTGCTTGGAGTTTGTCAGGAAACTTGTAATGAAATCCATGAATATCACCTCCCACTTCCATTCCTAAATGGGAATACGCTACAATAAACCTGTTGGATGTTTGCATTCAACTTTCACTTACTGACACTTTATTCATTTAGTAACAAAATCAACCACATCTTTCTTCAAATTTTGCCAATAATAAAAAAATTTAATGGTTAAAATAATATTTTGATATCTCATATGGCCTTAATTTGTCTTAACTTGAAATTCTCTCATTATGAGCCTCTTCAAATCATCATTATTTTCTATATAGATTATGTTACTGAATCTGATCAAGTTTTCATCTATGAGATATTGATATTCCTCAAATTCACTAATTTGTTTCACCTTTTCCTTCATTAGCTTATATTTTTCATCATGTTGTCCTATACTTTTGACCCTTTCAACCAAACCCACTTTATAATAGCTTATGCATGCCAATTGTTTCATTTGATTCCTCTCGATGAGTGCATTAAAAACCTTGTTATACTTTCCTTTGATATACTTGATTCAAAATCAAATTTGCTAAGTTTGGATAGATATTTGGTTTGTCTTGCATTCAACTTAGGTTAATAAAATAAATATTTGAATCTTCTATGATTTGTCACAAGCATGAACTTACTGCCGAGAAGATAATGCCTCCAAATCTTTAATTCATGAACAATGGAAACTATCTCTAGATCATGAGTTACATAATTTACATCATGTTCATTAATCTTTTTTGACTCATATAAAAATACCTGTCCTTCTTGCATAAACACTCCACCAACCCCTTCCTTGAAGGCATTTTTACACACCACAAAATATTTATTCGGATATGTCATCCTCAATACTAGTGCATCAGTGAGAAACTGCTTCAAATACTTCAAGCTTGATGAACATTCAACCATCCATTTGAATTTCTTTCCTTTTCTCTACAAGGATGTGATAAGATGGCATATCTTAGAGAATTTCCTGATGAACCTCCTAGAATAACCTGCGAAACCCAAGAATGATCTAACTTAATTCACATTCCTTGGCATTGGCCACTCCATTACGGCCTTGATCTTTTCTGGATTAACTAATATCCCCTCCTTGGAGACAATGTGCCCCAAATAACATATTTGTGCTTGGAGAAATTCACATTTTCCACGCTTTGCAAAAAGCTTACACTCCCTCAATAATTATAATACTATAACTAAGTGCCTTTCATGATCCTCTTTAGTCCTTGAATATAACAATATGTCATAATAAAAAACAATAACAACTTGTCCAAATAAGGATGCAATACATTATTAATTAGACACATGAAAGTGGTTGGGGCATTCATAATCCAAAAGGGTATCGCTAAAAACTCGTAATTCCTATATCTCGTACTAAAAGTAGTTTTATGGATATATTCTTCTTTGACGTTCACCCGATGATACCAAGACCTCAAATCGGTATTGGAAACATTGATGCTCCCCTTAGTTTATTGAATAGGTCATCAATCCATGGAAACATATATCTAGTATTGATGGTTTATTTGTTTGATTGTCTGTAATCTATACATTATCTGAGTGCACCATATTTTTTTTTCATGAACATAATGGTGATCCCCATGGAGACACACTTAGCCTTATATATCCTTTAACCAAAATCTCCTTAAACTGTAATTTCAACTCAGCTAGCTCTGGTGTACTCATCCTATGTACTACCTTGGACATTGGTGTTTCTGTAGGTGTAAATTCAATATATAGATATACCACTTTCTAGGGAGATAACCTAAGCACTTCTACTGGAAACACATCCTCATATTGTTGCAACACCAAATATTCCTCAAAAATTCAATTTCTTCTTCGCCAACACTACCGTTAACATCCTTATTGCTAGAAATTTTCACTGCATATAGCTTACAACCCTTCCAAAAACTGCATTTAGCTTACATTATTTTGGTCAAACTTACTGAAATTGGCTTTCTATTGCCTTGAAAAACTATTCTTTCCCCGAAATCCTCCAAGCATTCAATTTTGTTTCAAAACAATCCACCTTGGATATGTGCATGTACAGCCAGTCCATGCCTAGTAACATGTTGTACATACCCAATGGAAGTAAGTTCAAATTTGTTTTCATGGGCATGCCACTGACATTAAATGCACATGATCTCGCCTGATGACTTATTTTCCTCCTTTTTCTTGTTTCCAATTGAACCAACCATGGTTTTGCATGAAATTCCTTGGCCAAATTGTATTTTTCCATAATCTATGGAGTAACATAGATGTAACTAGAACCAGGGTCAATCAAAATGGAAACAACATAGATACACAAATTACCTTCCATCTCAATGATGGATTCCTGGTGTTCTTTGTGGTGATTGTCCATGGCTGCATAAATTATGGGTAAGCCTTGGGCTACGTCACCCACTGTACAAGCTTCTTGAACACTGTAAATCTTTGGCCCCGCATATCTTTAGTGTGGGAAGTATATTTTCCGGTTGTTTCCATGACATGTTTATCACTCCAATCTTAAATTATGTATAAGACAATTTTCAAGTCTTCCCACCATATTTCATATTTTCCTTTCAGGCTATAAGTGGAAATCTTGGTTTTCATGTTTTCTAAATAATCATGGATTCTAAATAATTTCTTCATACCAAGCAACAAAGTTTCTACATCTTCGGTTTTCTTCATGTCTCCATCAAATGTGGGCGAACCAACCTTCTTAAATTCCTATGGCATATGGTCCCTTTCCTTCTTTCTTTGATGGTGTTGATGAGAATAGTGATAATATCTCTTGGCATTAGCACTAGAATTCCCACCAACATGGTGTCTATGAGTGCTAGTTATTACTTTTGGGGTACTCAATGGTGCATTTCCTCTCAGTATATTTTTCACTTTCCTGCCTATGCCACTTTCTGGACCTGCCACCATTTGCTCCATTTTTTTCTCTATTTTGACTCTCAAGGGATCCTTGGGTCTCTACAACTAGCCTTCAACTCAGTTTTCCTCTGTCTTTGCAGATTTTATAGGCTTTGCAAAAGAACTGCATTTATATTAGCGTGCTTCTGTTGGAATCTCACCAACCTTTCATTGTTTTACTTGAATCTTTTGAATTCGACCCTTAATATCCTTAAGGTATCTATCCAATCAGGATATTTTTCCCCTCACCCTTGGCCAACTGATCTTTATTCTTCATTTGATCTAGCCTCTTCATTTCCATGTTGTGACTGATCAAAACTATACTACACCATCTCGGTCCTCATGCTTGAGTCTTCCACTACCTTTTACTACTTGTGTTGTGTTTTCAACCAGATCCAATTGTTATAAATATAATAACATGAATAATCAATAAGAAATCATTCCCATTATCCTTCTATTGCAAATTTTTTATGGTAAACTACATGCAACGAACAATCCCTCGTGTCCATTATTCACATTATGTTACAAAGATAACTATAATAGTCATATGTGTAATAAAACAATCACAAACCGAATTTTAACACCTAAACATTTGTTTATTCAATATATAAAAATCGTTATGAAACCCCCTCGTAGAAAATATATTATTAATCACCCATGATAGATCCTACCCAGTCTAGTTGTTGAACCAAGGTGCTCTAATACCACTTGTAACCACCTTCCCCTCCATAATCGGGTGATAATTGGTCACTTTCTAGTCTAATCCCCCTTGCACAGTCACAAAGATGGGATAATAATATAAAAAAAAAAATCTTCAAACTCGAAATGAATGTCACCATTATGTTCGTCTCTCCAAGAAGAATCTGGTGATATAAAATTTCATCCCAATCCGACCTTTGAATAGAAAGCTATGACCATTTCAAGTTCCAACCAGCTCGATGTTTCCACATCATCAACCCACCATGTGGCATACACGTGGCCACCTTATCTAGTCTTCCCATTACACTCAACAATGTTCGATTTCTTCCTACCCATTTTTGGGTGGGCTCCACAACTCCGCACTATACATTGTATTACGAGTATGATGCATAATATATATATATATATATATATATATATATCATGAAGATCTTGGGCATAGATTGACCTTGGTGGCTCTATAACCACTTGGATTTGTGACAAAATTCGACCCTTAAATTTAGGGTTCTATGAAGCACTTATAGGTGCTATCCCTCTTGAGACTAGTTTCGCCTTCTTGGTCTGTAGACGGAATATGGTTCCAAAAGGGCCAAAAGGTGACCGACTCACCCCCAAACCATCAGGAATCCCTCCTTCGAAGGTCAATCATAGGCATGGGCCATGGGTATGAATACATAAGTGACTATACCACGGGTCCATGACTATTTTATTCCTTCTTATAGGTCCAAGGACCTCTCTTAAAAATTGACAGAAACTATAAGCTGATAGAAATGATCAGGGATGTATGGTGTTGAGGAGGGATGTAGAAAGATTGGAATTCCACGAAAAAGGATGAGGGTCCCCTTCCAAGCCCAATGACAAACCCGAGTCATATATGTAGGTACCCATATAATAATACCATAAGCATACACCTATCCCCTTGTCATGGAAAAGAAATATAGGTATGAAACACATCGATAGAAGTCAACTACCCTTTCACACTGGTTCGATGACTCTTAAACGGACTTCCATGCTCCTACCACACACTGAGGTGCAACCTAGTGAAAGTTTCAACCCTGAAAATGGTTAAACCGATGTATGCAAGTAATATCGGCATGAGGAATAGAGATGCAACACTTGTGAAAGAATTTTAGGTGACTTGGCTATTAACAAGGACACATAAATGATCTCCCATAGACAGGGAACTCACCCAATTAATCATCTTGACTGTAACTAACCATTCATACTATGATTTTCTATATGCTCCTTCATTGAGACAACACACAATTTAGAACTCCTAGTATTAGATGATTTAATCAAAAATGCATCCAGAACAAAAGTGAAACTTCACCGAGGGAATTGGGTAAATCCCACGTCAACCGGTCCACCTAGCGGTGCTCCAGTCCTCACAACATGAGGGATACTGTCTCAAGATCTTAGTGAAATGATCATGTATACACAACACCAAGGAATACATATTAAATAAAATAAGGAGACTCTCATACCAGATAATGGGTCATTAGGAATAAATAACAAGGGAATTTCACATTCCATAGTGCAAACACAACAAAACAAAAGAAGTTGATAATCAAATATTAACCATGATACACATAAAAGGTATTGTATATATATATACATGGTTATTCACTGTCCCAACATCTAAAGCAATCACAACATATATTTTCCAATAAAAATAACGTTTACATAACCATACCTTAAGCATTAGTGACACCAAATGTAACACACATTCAGTATCATGAGAGCTACATATGAATACTTATCTTATAGATTCTTGGGAAACTATGACTCTCCACCCAAACATAGATAATTATAGGCAGTGTTCACTTACAATTTTCATTCCCGTGCTAGATTCCTAAGACCATAGGATGTTTTTCTCAAGGGATAACCACAACCCATAGTTTCTCTAGGTACTCTAGAGGTCTCCCCCCTCCACCGTCAATTTATTTACAACAAAAAATGCATAGGGATTCGAGAGACTCAGTGTCTCACCATTCAAATATTCCATAAGGAGTCAAGTGACTCACTGTATTCACCATTCAGTTATTCCACAAGGACTTGAGGGACTTCCCATCTCCACCCTTCTACTTAACACCATGCTTCCACCCAACCTGAGGAATCTTGAACCACTATAAATCAAATAAATAGAAATAAATCCATCGATAAGCCTTCTATAATTATTTTTTCGGGGAGTAATTCCTTCACTCCAGCCCTCCAGGATTTTCTAAGAATCACATACCACCCTCTAGCCACTAGGGACTCAAGAGGAAATTTTATCTCCCCACCTAGAAGGAGTTCTTATAACTTCCTTCTAACTGATAGTGTCTCCTATCCTTTGTGATATTCCTTTTGTGTTCTTCTCTTCTCTTCGCTTTCACTCTTTGTGTTTGTGTCTTCTCTTCTCTTTATTTTCACTCTCTACTTTATATCTCCCTCTCTCCCTCTTTTTCCCTTATCCAGTTCCTTTTTCTATATCTCTTCTCTTATCGTTCGAATCGTCTTCTCCTAGACACAACCTATGAAAATGAAACTACTAGTAGATATTTCCAACCACTAGAAAGTGAGCCTCATATTTAACTATCGTCAATTCGTTCATGTGGTTCAACGACCCACTCCTTCTCACGTGCTTTGTTCCACATTTCTTGACAACATAATCAAATTTATTCGTTGTTGTGTCCTCCCTTGCTTACATTATTCTCCAAGAGAGTATGTTTTTTGGCATACATTACTGCAGTCCCATAAGGTTCAAGAAAAAATCTATCAAGGAACTCAATAACCATCCTTCGATGGTTGTCCCAAAATTTAATATTTCCATGCCTCAAGGAAGCTACACCATCCTAAGAAAGCAACCTCCCAGTATCTGGAATCTACATCCCATTACTTGACCCATTTATAAAGTAATTAAATTGCACATATACGTGTAAGAAATTATGGATGTAACAAGTGTGATTATGGCATTCGATGGTGTTCCATCCCATTAAGCGTTTGTTATATTTAATGAAGTGGAATATAGTTTTTTAAGTTGTTGGGAAGT
This sequence comes from Pinus albicaulis, assembly GCA_034641835.2. Classification (NCBI taxonomy): domain Eukaryota; kingdom Viridiplantae; phylum Streptophyta; class Pinopsida; order Pinales; family Pinaceae; genus Pinus; species Pinus albicaulis. The sequence continues at coordinate 420,028,172 of CM076583.1, read as the reverse complement.
TTAATAGGTGGTTTTACCACTTCAAATACTTTGTGCAGATGGTGAATTTTCATATGTAAAAGGTATGTGTGAGAGGAGGCAAGTTATACTCCTTGTCCTCCCTTATTAATTTGGCTTTGGTTTTCTTTTGTTTGAGTTGTTACCTTCAAGAGGGGCTTGGAAGCTTATGCCATAAGTTGCTATATGTCAGGTCTTGTTTCTCAACTTTAGTTAATTTGTTAAGTTTTTTCAAAATTTTCGTTTTCAATTTTTCTGGATAGGTATTTCAATATTAGAAATTATGATATTTTATCTCAATTTCCTGCTCTCTTGAAGGTTGTTTCTCCTTTGTTTAGTAAATTTTAGTCTTCACGGGTGATACCTATTTTGGATACCTATATTTGTTCCTATGGTACTTGCGTTCACAAAGTTGTTAGGATTGACTTTGTTTCCCTGAATTCTCAGATGTCTGTATTTTTTTACTTAGAAAATTATTTTTTGGGTCTGGTGTTTCTTGACGGGGTTAAGGTCCTTGCGTACAACTCCAGATACTTTCTCCTAGTTCCTTGTTTTAAAAAATTCCTTATTTTGTGGTAGTTTTAAGCCACGTCTCTGAGATGTAGGCAGATGAAAAATTTGTTAGAAATATGGACCTATTATATGGTACTTAGGGGATGATTGGGTAATTTTTAGGTTTGGTACTCAGGGTGTTGTAACTCGTCCTTTTCACTACTTTCAAATCAAAGATTCTCTTCGGTATTGTGTCCACAGTTCCTTGATCACTGTTTCATTGGATCCTAGAGAGAGTATGGCTAGTAGAAGAGGGGGGGGAGGAAATGTTGGCATGAAAATAGGTTGACCTTTTTCCTTGTAATTTGTTGCTACCTTTCTTTTATTTTACTCCTTTGGAGGTTAAGAGGGAGATTCTATTACTAGAGAGCAAAGATTCAAGGGATAGGCCTTATAATTTAGATTCTGAATTGGCTGATGATGATGTGAAATGGGTTCCACACTCTTGTAGTTTTAGGAAGAGAATACTTAATTTATTGAATTCGCTAGCCTTACACCAGGAAATTCCCACTCTATTGCACTTGATATTCAAAGATAAACAAGTGCAGACGTATAATAGTTTCTCCTCTGTGGTAAAAATGTCAATTTCCACTTGGATTGTGTTCAAGGTTTCCTGATGAGCGGCTCTACTTCATGTGACCTCATAGATCCTCTATTTGATCATGGTGAAAACCCTTCAAATTATGGTCAACATCTTACTATCATTTCATGTGATCAAGATTGATGGTTGTGGACCTCATGGTTCTTTTGACTATACAACATTTGATATATGCAACCTACAACTATGGTTCCTCTATGGTGTTTTATTTACTATCTTAGGTTTTTATTGTTTTGTGTATTATTGTGCTTATTGACTATTAGAATATTTCATGCTTTTTTTTGGAGTCCTCGGATTTCGAGATGATATTTTTTATTTTTTGCACAATTGCGGAACTCTGATTTTGGCACTAAGTTTTGGAGTCAGTCATGGTTAGTTTTCTACAATGGGTTGTCAAATTTGACTTACCTTCTTCTTGGTGGAGTGTTGTGTTTTCTACTTATTTCTATGGATGACCCAATGTTTTTTTCTATTTCTTTTTCTAAGTTCACGCACTCTGCAACATGGTATACTCTACAATATGGTGGTATTGTGTCATTTATCTCTTGCAACATGACTTCTAGTGCTCATGAACATTATTTGAATCAAAAAATATTTAGAGTGGTGTTATATGTGTGAACAAACCTTTTGGATATATCTTGCTTCTTTTGCATATTGGCTAGATTCTTCATGGTTCTTGGTGTTCTTTATCTAAAACTTGGTGGCTTTATGGAGCCTCTGCTCACAACATACCTTTTGAAGAGGCTATTATGGGAGTTAATGCTTTTGAGTATTTTTTTTGTATGTTTTGTTTTCCTTACGATAAATGGATTGAATTCAATATGTATTGTTTGTTTTACTTGCTATGTATAGGCTGTAGTTATAATTAATTATGTACTACAAAGTACCTCTTGCTCTAGATTTGGTATGCAAATTTGTTGAGATTTCATATTCCTTAGATACCCTAGGTTCGGGTGAAAGTGGTGATAATATTTATGAAATTATCCATTTTGATTATTAGTATAAATATCTCCACTTCACAAAAAAAATGAATTTGGAAAGCATATATACTATATTCATACTAAAAATGAATATTAGAAAGCCCACAAGTCTTTGAATTAATGTGAATGCATGTATTGTTAAGGTATTCCTTACAAAACTGCAATTTATTCAAATTGCGGTGTAAATTAGACAACCAAAAAATAATAATGACTATTAAAATATTATGTGTGTGTGTGTGTGTGCGTGTGTGTGTGTGTGTATGTCTATGGTCTAATTGATAGATGAAATGGCATTTTCACTAGAACCCGACAATACAATTTCAAGCAAGATTGTGATTTTTTATTATTATTTAAAGTACATTTTTGAATACATAAATGAAATTAGCACCCTCAAAAACCCTTGGGGAACTTTAATTCTATAGATTAAATAACTTAAACTCAAGTTTTTAAAAATCTTGTTGGATTTTTTATTAAAAACAACCAAGAAAAAATTCCAAAAAAACCATTCTATCTATTATATATATAAAACAAATTGTGAATATTTAAAAAAAATCTATCATACACAATCACTTTACATGATATAGGTGTCAAATTTCAACCTCTAAATTATTATCTAAGATGCGGATACATGCAACTAAAAATTATATATGTAAATGAAAGTTATCAACTAAAACAAAAATACAAGATTTAATGAAATAGAAGGAGAAGATTAGGCATGAATGGTTGGAAACTAAGAGAATTAGCTCTTTAAAATTAAATCATTGTATTTTATAGTGTAGTAACTATATCTTGTAGATATTCTCAAATGAGGAGACTTAGTTTCTAAGTAAATCTATTTTTATTTGGGGTAGATTATTAATTTTATTAATTCTATTTTATTTTAAATATTAAAAAGTTGAAGTGTTAATGAAGTATTTATATAGAGTGAAATTTCAAAATATTAAATATTTTATTTGAAAAGAAAAGCATTGCAACGTCTCTCAACATTCTAGAGTGGTTGGGAATCCAATTTGCCTTTGGAACTTTCTATTTAACTATGAACTATCAAGGTTAGCTTTTCCTAGTTTTTATTCTCGCCAACACAAAACTCTATAAGGTTATGCAAAATTTTTCCAGTAACTAGACCAAAGCAAAACAAAAGAGGAAGCAGCGAAATATTTCATTTCACATCTTGTTTGCTACATTTTTCATTTCCTTCACTTCTCTCTACACTTTTCTAGCAATTAATTCATTACTCATTTCTAGGCAGTGATAAATTCTCTTTTCTCAATTGTCGAGACCCATGAAATATTCTTGCATTGTTTTCTTTTAATAATCATAATACCCAATTCATTTAGTAAATAATTATATGTGAGTTAGATGATATTAAATGCAAAAGCTAAAATTCAATCTCTACTCTAGGTTGCGTGACCAATTCAATTCATCAAAACATTAGTCAAACCTCAAAATTACAATATCTCATACTTGAATTAAATGTCCATTTTAAACCTATTCCACTAATCCCAAATAAAATTCACAAATATATTTAACTACACTCTATTAAATAAATAAACACCCTTTGTTTCACCTTTTAAATAAATACAATCAAAATAATAATGGTAAACAAAAAAAAGTGTTATTGTCACACACCAAAATCTTATATTAAAATTAACAAATTCTAACTCTCTATATAGATTGTATAATCACAATATCAATTCAATCTTAAAATTGAATGACAAATTATGAATTAAATATGACTTGATATCATAAATTGAGTGATCCTATTATTTTTTCCTCTTTAGCATCAAAGTATATAGGGTAATAATTTAGTTTTACGATCATGACCAAGCTCGACACCAAATTGATGTATGAAATCCCATTGTTTGTGGAACAATGAACCCAATTTTGTGCAACCATTTGACTACTAAAAACTATACTTCAGCCATATATCCCACAAATGATAACAAATTCTAACTCTCTATACAGATTGTATAATCACAATATCAATTTAATCTTAAAATTGAATGACAAATTATGAATTAAAAATGACTTAATATCATAAATTCAGTGATCCTATTAATTTTTATTCTTTAGCATCAAAGTCTATAGGGTAATCACAATAGTAATAATAATAATTTAGTTTTACGATCATGACCAAGCTAGACACCAAATTGATGTATGAAATGACATTGTTTGTGGAACAATGAACCCAATTTTGTACAACCATTTGACTACTAAAAACTATACTTCAACCATATATCCCACAAATCTCACAAATGACATATAATAAACAAATATAATTAAGAATGAACTACAAATATCTTAAAAAATATTAACAAGAAATATTAACAAGTAGTGAAACTAGTTTATAAACATTCTTGTAAAATAAAAATAATCAAAACTAAAATAAAAATAGGCTTTCCTTCAATGTCACTATCTTAACTACCATAATGATATTCTAACAAAAATATATTCCCATTCACTTCAAGTTGAGAGTCATATTCTCCCACCACACACACCAATCTCCCACCACTTTGCTCTTTATTATCAATAAATCACATCAATATTTACCAGAAAAAGTTAAAGAACATCAGTTTCATGATGTATTTGTTGTGTACAGAGGAATAGATCGATCAAACTAACTCTAGCTGCACATAATAGAATAATGGAAAGTACATGAACAGAGGTGATTGAAGGAACATTTCGGACAGAGACCTTGTTGAGTTGTAAGTATGGCCATGAGTATTTCATTATCTATCTAATATTCATCAATGTTGTATAATCCATCCAATGACTCATTGAAAGCATTACCATTTACATTGATGAAAACTATGATAAATTAATGAAGTGGTTGGAAATAGTGGTTGAATGCACAATCATGAATAATAAGCTACCAATATATGATACACTACAATATAGAGTAGACTACAAAATCTGTAAAAGGTTGTGGGTGTCTCTATGCAGGAAGAGTTATATTTTATTAAGCATCACCCATTCCATACACTGCAACATAGTTTAGACTACAAACTTTGTAGAGGGTTGTGGGTGTCTTTATGCAGAAGTGTCATATCTTATTAAGCATCGCCCACTCCATTTGAGTTTATTGGTAAATGATACTTGAGATTCAAAAATGACATTCAATCTAATTGACATCCTCCAATAGATTTCCCAACTGCAAGAAAATTAATGATGTTTTATTAAAATTATCACCCATCACAAATACATTGCCGTGACTTCATTGCCCTTTCCTTCCGACAATGAAAAAAACCAATTGGCCATATTTGATATCATTTTTCCCATCGAACTCCAACCCTACCATCATATAAATTTAGTTGTATATATTATTTAATTAATCATGTTATCCCATGTTTAAATAAAGTGCAATTTAATTATTGTTGTTTCTGTTATTTTATTAAAATATGACAATATAATTTTGAATAAGATTGTGATTTTCACTATTTAAAATGTGTTATTGTATCTATAAATAAATTTAATATCCTAAAAATTTTTTAGACATTAAACTAGTAGGTATTACACAATTCAAACTTATGATTTTAACAAATTTCTTTTAAATTTTGAGCAAAATTAACAAAAAAAAAAAAATATTCTAAGAAAAAAATCAAAACTTCTTTAAAAAAAAAGGACAACACTATAAATATATAGATATATAGAATTTCCAGTCATCTACAATATTTATTTTCTTTATAATTTGAAAATTGTGTTGTACTATTTCTGACATCATTTTACTATTTTTTTGATGTCATTATATGGATTTTTACATTTTCTATAATTGTAGAGACTTCTTATCTTCGTCTATTTATACATAGTTTTTATAATTTCCTAAAAAAGATTAAATCTTATTTAACACATGACCATATTTTAGGTTACTTTTTCTTTTTATTGTATTGGTTTACTATCATGGCTATTTTGTTCAATATTATACTATTATACTACAAAGTAGTCAAAAGTTTCACTGCTAAAATTTCAATGCATGGAAATAATGAATGCATGCAATCTTGGAATACAAGTTTTTGAATAGATTGAGTTTGGAAACTAAATGCAACGTGAAATTGATTTAAATGCTCGAGAAAATTATGATGCAAAAAGTGGACAGGTCATTACGCTAATTAAATTAACTATATGGATAAGATGCATTTTGAAATTAAGATTTGAGATGATGTATTTACTAATTTTTGAGACTTTGCATGAAACATTTGATAAAGGTTACACAGGTAAAGGTGTTTTTCTAAGAATATATTGTTTTTTGGTTAAGAGGGAAGAGCATGATTTTTTTTTGAAATATTTATTGAGATTAAAGATATTAGAGGATAACGAAGAGCTATTGATAAGAAGGTCACTATACTCTTTAGGTGTTTAAGTATGTTTTTTCCACAAGCACACGTGAATCAGGGGATTTCTATTTTGAAACTCTTCACACATAATATTTAATTTTCACAGTTATTTCCAATTAAGCTGCCCCCCAATGCCTATTAGGATTTTAAATATTACTTCAAATGATGCGCTAACATTTAATCAAATTAAAGATAATATTTTGCAAAAATATAGGTGGAGGAAGTAGTTTTAAATAATAATAATTATGACACTTCAAATGTAGCCTTAGGAGCGAATTTTAAAGCAAAATAAAAGGCTAGCAAGACTACAAGTGAGCATAAAGAAAGAATTGTGGAAAGATGGGTCATAAAGACAAATTTTGTCAAAATAAATTGTGGGATGAAGAGTACAAGTTGGGGGCTAGTAAAACCAATTAGAAGTATGCCAAGGTGGTTGAGCATAATGAGAAATATGAGTGTTAAATTTTTATGGCTAGGAAAAACTTGGACCATGCAAAAAAAATGTTAAATGGTATATTGATTTTGGTGCTACTTGTCATTCCATTTTTAAAAAATATATTAGTGTCTTGATCTAAAGAAAATAAGACAGATTCAAATTATGTATTTTTGGTGATGGTGAAGAATATAAAATTGTCAAAAAAATGAATATATAAAGAGAAATGTAACATAAAATATTGTTCTTCCTTAATGTATTCTTTGTTTCCTAATTGGATGAGAGTCTTCTTTTTATCACTGAAATTATGAATCATAGTCCTCTTCTAAATATGGTAGAGAACATTAATAGAAGAGTTAACGGGATTAATAAGAAATTAATTGGTATGGGTGTTGAAGAGTATGTGCTATTTTTCTTGGTGAATGCTAATACATATTAGGAACATGATTTAATGGATAGTAATGCACATGATATATGTTCACTTTGACATCAAAGGTATGGTCATATTAATTTATGTTATCTTCTTATTTTTACTAATAAGAAAATAGTGGATGGTCTCTGAATTTATTTCGAAAAGAAATACATTGTTTGTAGCTTATTTCTTTGGGGAAAGAAACATAGAAAGCCTTCTGATAAAGTAAAGGCTTGGAGAGCCAAAGTACTTAAATTAATTCATGGAGACATGTGTTGACTAGTGAAGACGATATTGTTTTCCAATTCAAGGTACCTTTTGCTATTTGTAGATCATTTTTACTATCACTATACAAGACACCCAACCTCATAAGTGACCTTGAGAAGGTGGGGGTTATAAATTTTCATTTTCCTTTCCTCACTCTAAAAACCAATCCTAAAGTTAACTGTCGTCTTTCTATCATAAAAATATTTTCGATGATGTAAATTTCATCTCAATCTAAGTTCGAAGGTGAAAATTTATGGCCCTTAAAATATTTGTACCAACATTAGTGTGTACATACATCTAACATGCAACAAATAATGTGGCACCAAAGTCCATGTGTCACCCCAAAGATGTGTCTTTCTAGCACCAAGGACCCCTGGCCTAGCCATATCATTTCATGGTATAAAGTAAATATTTTTATATTCTTTATGTGTCCATGATTATAACTATTTAACTTATTATATTAATAATATCCTTAATCATCCATTAAATTTATTACCAACACTAAGGATACAAATGTCTATCCCTACTTGGATTGTGGACTCTTTAAGGCTAACTTTAAAATAAAATGAATTAATTCTTGGAGGTAGGGCGGGAAGACCTAGTTCTCGCCTTTAAAAACCCTAGCTATATTCATTATGAGGGGAGAAATTAAATAGGGGAAGCTCTCTAGGAGGTTCCAATGGATTTGAAGAAAGATAAATTTAACATGAAATAATCAACTAATATTTTCCATAAACAATATGCATTTAAACTTGGAACAAGGAAAAACCTAGCATTAATTAATGACACGAAGAAAAAAATGCAACTAAGCTTACAATCATTCCATGAAATAACCTTCTTTCAATCCTAAAAATACATCTCCAATAGAATTATATCTAAAAATATCACATCTCAAGAAGTAATGAATTTACACAAGGCTAATTCAAGCTCTCTAGAGGCAGCTGAAATCCATAAGTAATGATGAAAAAAACAAGAGTGATCCTACATTTATATCAGGTTAATAATTATGAATTAATTAGCCTAATATATCTATGCTAAGTTTAATTTTGAGTGTACATGAAGAAAATGGGTTACAAACTAGCCCAATAGCTCCATATAATAAAACAAGTCACTAAATGTCTACACGCGTTGGTCAAAACTCATTTACAACATGACGTCATGCCATTTTAGGGAAAATAAGGCTCCAAAAATTCATGGAATGGGAAAGATGCAACTCCAATCATCGCAGTCAACGAAATGATTAGGGTGAGCCCGCAAGTCATGATGGTATATATGGGAACAACTTTGATAATAATTGTTAGGGTTTGGAAAAAATGGACTTTGGAAGGATGGAGAGCACGCGAGTTAGGTTTTTATATTCATGTTACGCCAGACATGACATCACTGAATGGTTGGGTTTATTCTCTGGTTCCCTCGCGGTACTAGGTTAAGGGGACCGAGTGACATAGTGTCCTCACAGCTTTGGATGATGTCCTTGTTACAGGTCAATTTGGGCATCATCCCAAAACACAGATCAATATTCATTAGGGTCTATCATACTCTAAATTTATTGCTACATTCCCTAAACAAGTCATCACATTCATGGTTTCCTTCATGAATGTTTCACTACTTAGATGCTAGCTGAAGTGCCCCATTGAGCCATCAAGGCAGCCCAAGACAACTGTAACTGCTTTGCAGAGCTTCTACTCCCATGCAAGGCTACATTACAGAGGATCTAGGCCCACTTTGGAGTGTGTTGGTCGACTGGAGCAAATTTTTCGTTGGTTTCCAGAAACTTACCAACCTCTAGTGACTTCTAGAAGTTGTTCCAGCTTTCACCTCATCTGATAGCCTCAAATTTGGAACCCATGAAGTCATTAAACCTCTTATCCTCCTATTCCTATCAAAAATGAAACCTCTTCATCCATTTTTAGGAATTTCATTCGATGATTCATTTATGTCAAACTACCTTTGAACATCTACTTATAAATAGAGAACTAAACATGGTGCACAAGGGAGCAAAAATTTGTGTTAAGTAGAATTATGCTGGTGAGATATCAACTCTTGAAGGTATTGTACATGCACTGTGATGCTGGATCTAATGAGGATGGGACTCACGTTGGATGAGTGACAGCGAATCAATCAACTCGTTGTACTATTCCTTCTACCTCATAATAAAGACATTTGTTCCTTTCCTAATGCACGTGTCAATGATGTTATATGTTTGTTAATGATTTTAACAGATTCAATTTGTTTAACTTGAATAGATCTTATTGCCTTTATGTTATTTTTTGTCTTTCGTTTTCCATGGCAGGTATCAATCAAGCTAGTTAAGTTGGATTTATAGCGACGAAAGCGATGAAGGGAAGAAAGGGAAAGCAAAGAAATTACAAGTAGGTTTCTCTACCTTTATATATTCACTTTAAGGAAAAGGTCAGATATATTTCTTTCTATTTTTCTAAGTGATACACCCACTTAGGGAAAGCATACTTATCCGTAGGTTTCTATTTCTATGAAACAATCCCCTTTTCCCCTGTCATGTGGAGATTCATAAGGATCTTCATTGCTTGGTGTTAGGGAGTGAAATGGTGAAGGGGATTTAGACGCTATGGATGAATACTCAGTTAGGAATTTTTCTAGGACTGAATATTATAATTAAAAGTGTGTATAGTGATGGGTATTTTGCGAGGTCAACACTCTTATGAATCAGACTGGGAGTGTCAGAGTTGTGGTTTTAGTATTCGATTGGGGCATGCATGGTTACAATTGTTGGTGCTTCCTATGATCATCCATTGTGATTGGAGCTTTTGGTATGCAAGGTTGTTGTGACTGGAGGGTAAGCCTTGGGTCGTCCTGTAAGCCCCTGCCCTCCTATTTTTTTTTGTATTTTGTGAATGCTTTGTTTCAAATTTTTCAGGTATGACAAGTAGTTTATATTCAAAACATATTTGAGTTCCTACCTCTCTATATGTGACCTTATTTTCCTTGAGATATGATCCTTATACACCACAATTTACATGGTGCCATAGCCCATATCAAATATTTATTAAAAATTTAAATGATAAGACCTCAACCTTTTGGGTAAGGAGTTCAGACACTATAAACAACCAGAAATAGAGGATTGGGGTTAAATGGGGTTCTCTTATCCTTATTCAAATCCTGTAATTCGAGGGGAGGGTGCTTAAAAACTCAACCCAGATAAAATACTATTGCATTAAAAGGAACTCAATTTTAGTCCTAAATATGGAGTTGCAGGGTGCAGCTCCAGGTCCCATAATACTAAAAGGAACAAGTTCATCTTTTAAAGATGCAGTAAAAGGAAAATATTCCTCCTTAGCAGAACAAATTCATAACAATTTAGCCCCAGAATACCAACAGGAAAAATTTCCTCTTCTAAATATGTAATAGAAGTAAAGCCTTCCTCTTCGACACAATATATTCAAAACACTTGAGGCCCATACATTGTTTGACAAATAGAGATTTCTCCAAACATGGAATTTAATTTTCCAGAGGTAAAATCCTCTTCATTGCCCTGTAATTAAAAGCGATTATATGTAGGTTTAATGGCTTTTGGAAAAAACTACAATAATTACGTAAACAATTATTTCCCTCTTGGACAGTGAATTGTGACATTTATTTATGCTCCAAAGGATTCTCTATTTTCCAATTTGATACAGAGATAGATTATGATTTTTTTTTTTAAATGAAGGGCCTTGTTTTTGGGCTAATTTTGGTCTCTTCACAGATCCATGTTTTCTAGAAATTGATGCAACAAACATGGTGGTATAAAAATGTTGTTATGGTTGAGACTCCCAAATCTATCTATTCCCTTTTTTCACCATCAGTTCCTAGAGGATATTAAAAACACCCAAGGAAAATTAAAAAATAGGGAATTTGAAGGAATAGAGAAGGTCTCTTCACTTTTGCTAGAATATGCATGGAGATCAACCCTAGAAAAGGTTTACCAAATTATATTAATCTAAAACACAAATATCTTCAATTGTCCCAAGTTCTAGACTACGATAACACAACATTTAGATGTAGGAATTGTGTCTAAAAAAGACATTTCAAGGACACATGCCCACATTTAAAAAATAAACCTAAAAAGAGAATGGCACATAACCAAGAGGATGTCAATTTATAGATCCACATTTACCTAAGGATGTAGAATAAGAAACAATGGAAGATCCAGCCAAAGAAGAAGGGGGTATTTAGGATAAAAATTCCACTACTACTCCTAATCCGTGTGAGACAAATTCAGTAGAGATCCAAGAATCAAAATTTTAGCCAACAATGAACTATATGGAGGGTGGATTAGGGGTACAAAGCACCCCCATGTATTGGAAAATTCATATTTGGATAAAGATAACCCAGAAGAGAAATATTTGGGTGATTTCACATTAGTTCTAGTGCACCGCAATTCCGGGGAATAGCATCAAGTCCAAAAAAAGAATGGAAAGAGGGGAAAGATCAATGATTTCTACATTACGTGATATCCCCCATTGTATTATTTTGTATTTTTTCTCTTCTTTTTTTTTAGAATGTAGCATATAAAATAAAATATATTTTTTTGTTATTTTTTTTCACACAAGGATCTAGGAAGATTCTTAATGAATGAAAACATCATGCATGTTATACAAAATGTATTTTCTTTCAAAAATATGATTGAAAGTATGGATTTATTTTCGGAGGAAAAAAAACCCTCAAGTCATGACACAAAATATCTCCATATGTCAAAATCCTACCCCAAATGCATTGAGTTATCTCCAAGGGGGGTATAAAGACAATGTGGTGTAATATCACTCAAGAGTTATGGATCCAATAGGTAGTACAAGCCATCCCTTGTCATTTTGGGGATGACCATCACAATATAGACTTCAAATCTAGCTAATCCCATCAAATGGTGTCAAGTTGTCAAGTCCAGTTTGGGAGCATGTTGATTCCATTGGGTACATCATCAAGAATATCCAAAGCTATTGAAACTGAGCTGAAATTTTCATTGTTTCGGGGTGCTTGAGGTGCCAATAAATTATTGAAGTCATAAAAGTTCCCAATGCTCTACTATGGAGGGAAAAAACAACATTTTCAAGGTCATGACTACTCTCTAGAAGTATAGTATGGTTTGGGAAGCATGTGGAGTGAAAGCATGAAATGTGTGCCCTCAAGGCCTTTTCTAATTTGTGAAGGACCAACTATAAAATCCATCTTAATATTAAATGAAAGTTACCATTCATTAAAGATAATGACCATAGATGCACCATAGTCTACCATACTCAATTGTTAAGGGCATAATAAGATTTAAAATTGAGATCACCTTCAAATATCTAAATAGACCAAGTCTCGTACAATTATTCCCTACCATATTGGGGATGGCTACATATTCAACCCTATTATGTGATTACACCTCCTAAGGGGAGGTTACATGTCTAAGTTCAACCCTTCAATTCACATGTGTATGTGATAGTAGTGGAAACAAAGGGAAAGTGCTTCATTTTTAGGTTCCATGGCCATGAGACCAGCTGATGGAGTCCATCATCCATAGTGTATAGATGTATCGAGGGAGAAATCATGGAGGAACTATTTACCCCTTTCGTAAACATACTTTTTCCACCTCTCTACTACCCCTTTTACTTCTTCTTTATAATGGTTTGATAAGGAAGATAACTTAGGTTTCCAAGCTTCACCCCTTAATGATGAGTCAGCTTCTTGCTCATTGAGGTTGGGACATGTAAGGGCTCCTTTGTTATTTGATGAAGCATCTAGTAGTCAGGAACCAAGTGATGGCTAATGAGGGCGGTAGATCTCATGCTAGGATTTTTTCCATGCACTAAATATTATCCTTCCCATATTTTTCATTTTTCATTTTATTTTTATTTTATTGTGGCCATCTTATAATTTTATCTTTATTTTAGATACATGAACCTCCAAAGAATATTTTTCTATCCTTGACTCAAGGATGTGGATATGTAAGTGCCAACCCTAATTACTAATGACAAAAATCCTGAAGAATGAAGGTGAAATCAAGGGAATAATAAAGATATTTAACCATGCAATGGTCATGGACACATTAATTTAGCCCAAGTTCCCTAAGTAGTTCCCCTCCCATAAACCTAAGGCTTTAGAGGAGGTCCCACTAGACTACGGTCAAATATTAACCCCCTTAGTAAGGTGAGAGAACAAGTTTATAGTCAATACCAATCAATCATTTGTAAGACCCCCTTATCCATGTTAGAATGTTCAAAAATTATATAAAAGCACATATTTGAAAAATGGCTAAAGTACCTGCCAAGCAGTAACCCACCCTCCATTAAGAGAAATGTTGAATGATAAGAGGAATATAACTAGTGAAAATGGCAGATAAATATGGAATATCATCATATATTAAGAAATGCAGATAAATATTGGAAATATAACTGTCTAAAGTAGGAGAAAACGTTTCTCCTATGGGGTTACCCACTTTTGGTGGGTAACGGAACTCAAATGGGAATAAAACTAATGGATTTAACATATCATCTATAATCATAGAATTAATAATCATTTTGGGAGTTAGTCTATGTAATCATAACAAGCTATAATATACATTAACTTCTCTCAATATTCTTGTGAGCCCTTAAGACATTTCAAACAAGTAAAACATAATATTTTGTCTAGGAAAAAGAGAATACAAGATAAACAAGTACCTACTATGTGAAAATACATATAGGTATCAAATTACATGTTTGTGAGTGATTTAAAGTAACCAAAATTCGTTATTATTGAGTAAACACAAATGAGATTAGAATCACTAGTTTTATCCCAATCAATAGTGAACAATGCCTTCACATTAAATAATGGCCAACTTCAAAGTAATTTAGGTGTCCCTTTTACAATGAATTGTTCTTTGGCATGTAGAGATGAATCAAAAAGATATTTATGATGCATTCAAGAGCATGCCAGTTCCATATTTTATGTTTACATATTTATGGCCAGTAACCAAGTTTTATTATAGAAGCTAATTTCAGATTATTAAAGCTAATTTACTTCATGTAAAATACGTTTTGAGTGAGGCCTATCACACATATTAATTTAAGTAGATATAAGGCTATAAATCCCATTGAAAAAGAGTTAGAGACGATAGAGTTTTAGGCCTACTAGTTCTTGAGGACAAAACCCTCGTAGATTTCCCATCAACTAAAATAAAATATCATAACTTTTCCATGGTAATGACAACTCATGGGACTCTTATGCTTTCCCCAGTTGATGTTAGGCTATGCTTCATAGTAGTATGAAAAATAGGACATTCTATGTAGTCCTTCTAAGGACACATTACATGGAAAACTTCCAAGTCCTTGTATCCAAAATTAGGGAGATATTTTAGCTTCTCAAACCACGAAGTTGTTCCAACAAGGATATTATCAATAATTAGGGGAATTTTGAGGTCTAAAATGGGCCTCCTAAGGAAATAATAAAATAATTGTTTATCAATAATATAATATTTATGAATTTTCAATTCGCTTTTTGCATAAAAATCCATGTAACCATGGTTAAATTCAATTCAAAAGTTGTACCAAAATAAAATTAATAAAAAAATTGTATTGATGTGACTATAAATAAGAATAATTTTTTCAAGAAAAAATGATTATCATTGAAAAACTAATGCATTTGTCCTTTGTACTTAAATAACTTAAAATAAAATATAAATAAAAATTCATAAATTCTTAATTATATAATATGCTATTAATTGAAATTTATATAATTTAAATTATATAATAACATGTAATTAATATACTATATATAACATGTAACATGTAGGGATATACATTGTTTTTTCAAAAAATATGAAATGACAATAATAATATTTTATTCAAAAAGTATGAAATGACATTTATTATGAGTACTTTACTTTATGACTTTAAAAGTACTTATAGCACTACCATGGATATGAATTGTTTCTTTCAAAAATTATGAAATGAAAATAATAATATTTTATTCAAAAATTATGAAATGCCACTTATTATGAGTATTTTACTTTATGAATTTAATAGTACTTAGAGCACTACCATGGTTTACCATGAGTTTTTATCCACCATTGAGAATGTGACAAGTAAGTACCTTTAACTCAAGCAATGCCACCTCAACCATTAGGAATGATGTCATCCCCTAAAATGTGGTTAGTTCTCACAAAGTGATTTTTTATTATACATTTTCCTTAGGAGGCCCATTTTAGACCTCAAAATTCCCCTAATGAAACATTAATTGAAATGGCTCTAACAAGCCCAATTCATATCCATGTAACACAATTCACTAATTCAGAAGTTCGTTAGTGGAAATTTTAATAAATTATATAAAGTGTCGTATGAAGACTCTCACCAATTGTTCACTTATAGGAAAATTTCTTTCATATTATTTAGATTTGTAATTTTACTAGAACTACCTATCCTTGAATATCATGCCAAAGGATCATTTTTACATGGTTGGTGCAATCCCAACCTTCCCAATTAATTTCCATTGTTCTTGCTTAGAATTTATAACTTATCTAAGGTTTTAGTGAAGTGAAATATTAAAGACTCATTTGTCATGGCTCTTGTGACACAATTGTAAGAACCTAGATTAGAAGGGCATAGGAAACTTTTCCTAAGTCCTCAATGACACACATGTTGGAATTTCCATGAGACCCAAGAGAGGATAAAATAGAATGGACCTGGGGAGCTCCACACTATATCAGATGAGATGGTCATCTTAAGCATGTGGGTGCACCAAGGGACTTGTCCAAGCATGGAACACATGGATGGAGGAAAAGGATAAATGAGAGGCACATCATCAGCTACGACGACCGAGTGGGTTGTATGACTAGTTAGATGGGTGAATAGGTTGATGCATGGTCATTCAGGTGGGAAATCATAACACCTGGGTATGGTGTATGGAAAATTCAAGGATGGTGTGCACGTTAAGAACAGGAACATGAAACCATGACATAAAGGAGTTGGGTGACTGTCGTCACAACATTCTTGTGGGTGCATACCACCTATCATGCAGGTGGTATGCATGCCAGTGATTCTACAGCTAATGTCTGATTCCACAACATATTTAAAGGTTCGATGGGTTCTGGAACTACATTCGAAGAACAATACATATGGGCATGGTTAAAATAGTTGGCATAACAATTTGTACCTATATTCATGACCTGTATTGATGATAAGAGCATCATAGCAAGCCATTCAATGTGGAAGTCAACCAGCGAAGAAAGTGAACCGCACGAGAAAGAAATTAATGAACGCATATATTTAGCCTCATGATTTGCTTCCCTCATAGAAAATTATGAGGAAATCATGTTATGTCATCACTTTATGTTATTTTTAGTTTTTTTTTTAGTAGGATAGGTTCATAATTCTCTAAAAAAATTATTCAGAGGTTATAAATCTACCTCTTGGCATGACAAACACAAACCTTAATATTATTTGAAAACATTTTTTTACGATTGTTACACCAAGAGGTAAATCCACCAAAAAAACTGACTTCATTTTCATTAATGATGCATATGAATATATACATGGAGGTGAGACTCTTGGAATTCATCTCCCAGTGTCTCTTAAACTCCCTTATTTTGTATTTCAGACAACATTTCAATTTCTAGCCATGGTTAGATGGAAACAAATTAGTGACATATGAATGAATTGACATGTAAGTATTTTATTTTTAATAATCAGTATCGTTGGATGGAGAAAAAATAATGAAAATTGTAGATGAAAAAAAGACATTTTAATGTTACCAACATGAAAATTTTGATGTGAGAAAGGTAAGTAGATACTTTAGATGTAATGTTGGGAGAATTTCAAGCTTATGTTTGAATTATTGTAGATTGGAGGCACAAAACACAAAAAAAATTGTGTTCTTGGGACAGTTTGGATATGAATAATATCCTTGTTAACATGGTTTATGGTTGATGTTGAAGGTTTATGTCTTGTTTGGATAATGCCTATGTTGTTATTGTTTTTTTTAAATTGTTATTTTTTTTTGGACTGTAATAGATGTTGGGATTATTGAACTAAGTCTAACTTTTTTATTATTATTGTTTTTTTTTTCTAATAATATTTGTATAGGATATTTTTTTATAAAGTCATACAAAATGTTCATATTTGTGATAAGATTTATACTATAATTGCTTGTAGTCTAATTTTTATAGGTCACTCTAGTTGTCTAGTTCCGAATTTATTTTTTTCGAAAGATTTTTGAAATTCTCCTTCAACATAGATTCTGGTACATGTAAAGCATTTATATATGGGTTTTGATTTATCAAAATATTTTCCTCAAGTGTTGTTAATGGCGTGATGGGGTTCATCATTCTAAAAAGGAAGAGAAACATGGGTAAATTTAACCTAGATAGAGGTTGTTTAGGGCATGTCAACTTTAGGATCAAAATCTAGAGTCCATTTATTGAGGTACATATGTCTTGAGCTCATATAGCTCATTCTTGATGACAACTCTGTTGGGTATGTGTTATATTCTTTCCATGACTAGTCACTCGTGGGGGGGTCATAGGGGGCATGATAGCCCCTTTGTACGTTGTGTGGGGCACAACGGGGTGGTCAGAAGCGGGGCGGTAGCCTCCCCTATTTGAGGTCCGGGGAAGCGCCCTGGGAAAAATTTTTTGGACCCTATTTTTCGGTGGGCAGACCCGCCTATGGTTTTGTGCATGGGTTTGCACATGGTTTTGGGGCATGATAGTTTGTTGCCCCTAGTATTTTGTAGATCTGGTCAAGTGAAATACAGTTATGTTCTAATCCAGGGTTAATGGATTGGGGTTTATGTATGCTTCTGCATGTATATATATGTGTTGTAACACTAAAAGGAATATAATGAAAAATAAAGCTGGTCATCCCGATTTTGGATCCAGGGGAAAATCTCTGTGTATATCTATTTTATGCTTTATGCTCTCGCTATTGTTTATTTTCTGTTTTTAGGATTCATTTTCAGATAATTTATGTATAGGGTTAAAACCTACATTTGGTATAAGATATTTTCTAGCTTCAAGGGGATGCCTTTGATGATGAGGGGTTTTTTGCTCGAGCCTGTGGTAGACCCTGTTCAGTGGGAGATTTGTGGGATCGAATCTTGCGGTGAAAGAAGATGACGAGCAGTGGAAAGATAGAGATTGAGAAATTTAATGGTCAGAGTTTTGAGTTGTGGAAGCTAAAGATGGAGAATCTGCTGGTGGATAAAGACCAGTGGATCGTGCTAGATACAAGTACTAAACCAATGGCAATGTCAGATGAAGACTGGAAGAAGTTGGATCAGAAGGCGAAGAGCACAAAACGATTGTGTGTCTCAGATTCAATATTGTTGAATTTATCTAGGGAAGCTATGATGAAGAATTTGTGGGACAAACCTGGGAATTTGTACTAATCTAAGTCTCTGGTGAATAAATTGTTCCTGTGGAAAAATCTGTATAAACTAGTGATGAAGGATGGAAACTCAGTGACAGAGCATATGAACGCCTTCAATACTGTGGTAAGCCAGCTATCATCTGTTGATATTAAAATCTCAGATGAAGATAAGTGCATCAGTTTGTTGTGTTCTCTACTAGATTTGTGGGACAGTCTAGTTATTGCAATAGGTATCAATACAACTACCTTGAATTTTGATGACATTGTCTTAGCCTTCTTGTCGAAGGAAATGAGACGGAGAAATATAGAGGGTCAGAATGGAGATTCCTTATATGTATGAGGAAGGTCCCAGAATAGAAACAAGAATAAGGTTTCGAGTGGGAGATCTAAATCTAGAGAGAGATATAAATCTCCTGGAAAGTTTGTAAAGGTGTGTTGGAAATGAGGAAAGGAAGGGCACTACAAAAAGGACTATAGATCTAAAGCTCCTCATAAAGGAAAGGGATCTGATGATGCTCCTTCTGTAGAGGCAAAAACCACCTCGGATGAAGGTGGGGATGTGTATTTGGCTTCTTCTTCAAATACACATGTAGATCATGAGTCATGGTTGATTGACTCGGGTGCATCCTTTCACTTCACTCCCCATAGGGAGTGGTTCTGTGAGTATGAGAAATATAATGGCAATGATGTCTTCTTAAGGGATGATGGGAAGGCTAGAATTTTCAGAGGTGGAAAATTCAAGCTGAAGCTACAAGGTGGAAGGATTAGAACACTTCCTGGTATTCTGCACATTCCTGCATTGGCCAGAAATATGATTTTTGCAAGCAAGATGGATGATTCAAGTGTAAAAAGAATGTTCGAGAAATATACATGTAAGATGGTTCGGGGAGCACTGGTATTAATGTGGGAAGTTCAGGTTGGAACTATGTACAAGCTTGAGGGTAGCAGTGTTATTGATGGGTGCAACATTTATGTGGTTCCTGATGGTGGAGCAGAAATCATAGAGGTCTTTGGAGAAAAGATCATGCTATGGCGTCAAAGGCTTGGACATATTGGAGAGAAGGGCCTTCAAATACTACATGGAAATGTTATGGTAGAAGGTATGTCTAATTTCTCTCTGGATTTCAATTTCTGTGAACATTGTGTATATGGGAAGAAAAATCAGGTGAGTTTTCCTTCTGGTGCTAAGAGGGCGAACAAGATATTAGAGCTTGTGCATAGTGATGTTCTTGGACCTATTTCGGTTCCCATCATTGGGTAAGTCTGTGTACTATGTTTCATTCATAGATGAATTCTCAAGGATTACATGGATATATTTCTTGAGGAAGAAATCTGAAGTCTTTGACAAATTTAAAGAATTTAAGGCTCTGGTGGAAAACTAGACAGAGAATAAGATAAAGGTGTTGAGGACAAATAATGGTGGGGATTTCTGCAAGAAGGAATTTGAAGAGTTCCGTAAGAAGTGTGGTATAGCACGGCAGAAGACTACTCCATACATACCTCAAAAAAATGAAGTTCCAGAAAAATGAATAGAATGCTAATGGAAAAGGAAAGAAGCATGCTCAGTGGTACTGGGTCAGGACAAGAATTATGGGCAGAGGCAGTGGAGACTGCATGTTACCTGGTTAACAGATCACCTTCATCAGTGTTGGAGGATAAGACTCCACATGAGGTATGGACTAGTAATAAACCCTCTCTTTCAGATCTAAGGGTATTTGGATGTAATGCATATGTACATGTTCCAAAGGAGAAAAGGACCAAGTTGGATAATAAATCTGAAAGGTGCATATTTATTGGGTATAAGGATGGTTTAAAGGGTTACAAGCTTTGGAACCCAGAAATAAGGAAGGTTGTGTACAACTGAGATGTGGTGTTTATAAAGGTGAAAGATGTTGTTAAACACAAATTCCTACCAAAGGAACTTGAGAAGATAGATTTTGAGCTAAAAGAGGATGAATCATACTCTACAATAGAAGAAGACTCAGAAGAGGAAGAACCACAAACTCCAGCTGTGAGAAGATTAGTTCCGGAAAGAAGATAGCCAAAAAGGTATAGTCCATATGTTTTATGTTCAGATTTTTCTTTAACTATAACTGATGATGATCCCAGAACTGTTAGGGAGGCAGTAGATTCAGTGGATGGAAAACTCTGGAAGGAGGCCATGGTTGATGAAATGGCATCTTTGCATAAAAATGACGCATGGGATCTGGTGGAGTTACTGGCTGGAAGGAAACCCATCAGGAGAAAATGGATGTTTAAGAAGAAGATTAATGTAGAAGGCAAGGTGAAGAAATACAAAACTCGATTGGTAGTAAAAGGATATTTCCAGGTGCAGGGAATTGATTTTGGTGATATTTTTTCTCCTGTTGCCAAAGTTACTTCTATTAGATTAATTTTATATGTTTTTGTTGCATTTTATTTTGAGGTAGAACAGATGGATGTGAAGACAACATTTCTTCACGGGGATCTGGAAGAGGATATTTGCATGAAACAACCTACAGGCTTTATGGTGAAGGGGAAGAAAGAATGGGTATGTAGGTTAAAGAAGTCTCTGTATGGGTTAAAAAAGTCACCAAGAATGTGATATCAGAAATTTGATACCTATATACGAGGACCTGGCATCACCAGAAGCAAGGAGGATCACTGTGTTTATTTTAAATTAATTGGTGACCATGTTATTTATTTGGTATTCTATGTGGATGATATATTGTTGATTGGAAATGACAAAGAAATTATCCAAGATTTGAAGACCCAATTGTTCTCCAAATTCGACATGAAGGATCATGGTGCTACAAGCTATATTTTGGGCATGGAAATTAAGAGAGATCGAGAAAAGAGGAAGCTCTAGTTAAACCAGAGGAAGTATGTCGAGACTATATTGCAGAGGTTCAATATTGAGGATAGTAAACCGGTGAATGTTCCTATTCATGTAGGTGTAAATCTGTCTGCTGAATAGTTTCCCAAGGCACAAGAAGAAGAAGAGGATATGTCTTGTGTTCCATATGCAAGTGCAGTGGGTAGCCTGATGTATGCAATGGTCTGTACTAGACTATACATTACACATACAGTGGGAGTATTGAGCAGGTTTATGTCAAACCCAGGGAAGGAGCATGGGACAACAGTGAAGCAGGTTTTTAGATATTTGTGTGGCACTAGTGATTATGGCTTGTGATACCAGGGAAGAGCAAGATTAGACAGAGTTTTGAAAATCTGTGGTTTTGTTGATGCAGACTGGGTTGGACATCTAGACCAAAGGAGATTTACAAGTGGGTATGTGTTTATCCTATTTGGAGGTGCATTCAGTTGGATGAGTAAATGATAGTTTGTAGTGGCTCTTTCAACTACAGAGGCAGAATACATGACATCCATTCATGCAAACAAGGAAGCAGTTTGGTTGCAGAGATTGTGTTCAAGTATGGGGTTGGTGCAATGGGCTATAAGGATAGATTACGATAGAAAAAGTGCAATTTTCATGGGTAAGAACCCTACTTATCATTCAAAGGCAAAGCACATTGATGTTCAATATCACTTTGTGAGATATATGGTTGAGGCTAAAAGGGTGTTGCTGGTAAAGTTGGACACTTTGAAGAACATTGCAGATGCATTGACGAAGTCTCTGAGCACTCATAAGTTCTCTTGGTGAAGAGAAACAATGGGTGTTGCAGAGTTGGGCTAATGACTAAGCTCTCCTATGACCCCTTACAAAAAGAAAACAACAAGTGTGAGAATGTTGGGTATGTGTTATATTCTTTCCACGACTAGTCACGCGTGGGGGGGGTTCATAGAGGGGGTGATAGCTCCCCCTGTACATTAAGGGTTTGGGGCAGTGCCCCGGGGAATTTTTTTTGGATCCTATTTTTTCGGTGGGTGGACCCGCCCATGGTTTTGCGCATGGGTTTGCCCATGGTTTTGGGGCATGATGGTTTTCGGACCCTGGTATTTTTTAGATCCGATCAAGGGAGCTACGGTTATGTTCTAATCCAGGGTTAATGGATTAAGGTTTATGTATGCTTCAACATGTATATATATGTGTTGTAACACTAAAAGGAATATAATGAAAAATCAAACTAGTCGTCTCGATTTGGGATCCAGGGAAAATCTCTATTTATATCTGTTTTATGTTTTATGCTCTTGCTATTGTTTATTTTCTATTTTTATGATTTGTTTGCAGATAATTTCTATACAGGGTTAAAACCTACAAACTCGATATTTTTTCGACACAAACATGATTGCATTAAAACTTATCCCATAGAAAGAATTTGACAACTTTCCTTTGATAATGGAAATTTATTTCTTTTGCATCCAAACATCCATTGTTTTGCATCAAAGATCACCAAGAACTAGTATATTGTCTAATAAATTGCTTTTGAAGAATCAAGACAACTTTGAGATAGGGAACTATAGTAGCAATAACATCATCGGGGATTTGATGTATTCTCTTCACAAATTTAGAAGGTTAACATTTCCTAGATGGTTTTCCAAGAGAGGCAACTAGGACCTCGAAAGCCACTGCTTTTCTTTAAGGAGGAGGATGGCAATGATCCCCTCCCAAATCCATGTTCAAGAGGGTGGAGGGTGAAGGGGCCATGGAAGGGGGACTATGTGTGGGGGCTAGGGTCCAACTAGGCATAGATTATGCATGAGAATTTACCAAACACATTAGATAATTCTATAAATCTATAACACACCTTTGAATATTTTTAGGTGATATATCTCGAGGAAAACACTAGGCACATCCCCTCATTCAGAAGATGATACCCGAGATAAAATTCTACGAAGCATCGAGCTAGGTTAATAATAGAGATTAACACCATTATAACAATATACTAATTATGAGTTCAACATGTCACTTTTAAAAATAGAATATAAGTAGGGAAAATAATACTCCATCTCACCATCACTTAAATTAAACTTATACAAATAATAAAAATTTTATCCAATAATATTTTTATAAAATAATAAAATTTTTGCTTAACATTATTTTTATAAAATATTATTTTAAAAATTAATTTTATAAATATACATAATTGAAAAAATTCTAAATTTTTCTTAAAATATATATATTTTAATTTTTTTATACAATTATGATAAAATTCATGTTTTAAAAAAATAAAGAAGGAAGTATTCATCTTCCTCCAAATATAATTAACTGCATTTCAATTTCTATCAATGTTATATGTAATTATAATGATAGTTTCCCTTTTAAGAAAAAAATAAAAAATAGATTAAAATAATCTTATGTCAAATATTATACAACATTTCAATTTCGAACGATGAGATTCAATAACCACGCCATGAGATAGAGATGAACTTTGTTGGCTTGTGAAGTCGTCACAAACAGCGACGGTGAAAATGAGCCCCGCGAGCAGTGCTGGAATTTAGATTTCTCATTACTTTTAAGATGTTTTTGAGTAGTTATGCTTTGTGTCAAGAAACGTTATGTTTAATATTTTGCTCTTCAAAAATGATGTTCTCATAATAAATTAACCCTTCGTATGAAATATCTCTCATTCAACACAGTTAATTAACTAAAGTCAAAGACCAACCTTGGACAATCAATATATCTATACACAATGGAAGAAACCAATCAGATGTCGTGACCAAATGTTCCTCAATAGTCTAGATGGATACTTTTCCAGGAAGTGTGCTAACAAAAACCATGACTAAGAAGTGTACTGACAAAACCATGGAAAAGATGATATCCAATGATACCAAGAAATGACTCATATTAATTATAGCAAATGACGCTCATTAATTATAGCAATACTTATGGAATGGAATAATCTATGAGCTGTTAGATTGGACCAACGATATGACTGAAAAATTATAATTATATTATTCAAGTTTGTGGGAAGGAGGGAGACCTAAACGGTTGTATTTTCTCTTATGCTACTCCAGTTCAACTACTCCATTGCACCCTCTTCTCGGATGCAGCACACCATGACTAAGTTTGTATCTCAATCCCTAACTTCACCAACATTAGCATTTCGTAGCAACTCTTAACAAATTCAACGAAGACTAAACTGAGTTAAATTGCTAATCTACATATATAAATACTTTTTTGTCGTTCTTTTTCACTCGATACCTATGTTTTCCCTTGGCCATCTCTCAATCAGTTGAGGCGAGTCTTTTCCCAATAATAAATTTGAGTCTGAGTGTCCTATTGGATTACTTCTTTTGCAGTTAAATTGAGTTCTTTCCTATATTTGGATATTAAGAGGCCATTCTCATATTTTGCACCCTATGTAAAATCTATCTGCAACAATGGAGGAGTTTAATCAATGTGGTTCTCCTTCACAATTTGCAGCTAGATTTTTTCAGATGCTCTTATTCCCAACCTTGATGACCTCCTTGGCCTATGCGAAGCTACACAGTCACACATTTTTTGTACGTCTTTGAATTAGTTTGAATGTTTGAATTTCTATATGTGTTAATTATTTGTTAAAGGGATGTGTTCTTCGGTGGAGAATATATGTTTTGACCCTTGTGTCCCACTTAGTATTATTTTACCTTTCTGGTTTTATATATGTGATAAATGGGAGGGGAGAAATAAGGGCCCCGTGATAATTAACCTCGTGTCGCTGGGCCGATGTTTAGGAAGTGAATAAAGAATATGAAATTTTATGCATGCATGCCAATTGCTGATTTGTTAACTAAAGCAATGCTTTGCGGCTGGCTGATTTAAAATCCAACTTTAGTCTACTCTTTTGGGGAAGCTATGTGCATTATATCATATAATCACCGTTAACGAAAAGTGCCCTAGTCCAACGCTTCATGTTAGGAATGGAGATACTCTTAGAGTCAAAGTCTACAACAAGGCGCAGTATAACACCTACAATCCACTTGTACGTTTCTAACTCTTGTCGATTACATGGATATTAATGCATTTAGTATTGAGAAATTTCATACGATAATTATTTGTAAACACTCATATTTGTATTTTCTTAGAGGCATGCAGTGTGTCAATTCCAGACAAGGTGGGCTAATAGACCTACTTTTATAACCCAATTCCCTATTCGTTTAGGAGAAAGTTACAAATATAGACTCACCATCAATAGTAAAGAAGGGACGCTCTGGTGACATGCACACAGTTCATGGCTTCAAGCTACTGTCTAAAAAACATTAAACCTACCTTATGAAACAAAAAAAAAAAGAATTTCATAGCTACTCAAACCCACAAGAAAAAAATCAATGTCTTACCTGGTTTCCTAAGAGGCAATCTTGAGCTGGGGGTAAGTCTGAATGGGCATATGCCTTGGGAGTGCGAGTGCCCACTGTGAGGGAATTATACCGCCCAAAGCCCCTCTTCTGCGACTGTGCAATTTGACCATGAAGCCACGGCCCACGCCACCAACAATATTAAAATTTAACATGGCTTCACAATGGCACCACCAGTAATATTTTTATTGGTGTTCTTTTTATAAAAGGAAGGTTGTGTATAGTTGTGTACTTTTTGTAAAAGATAGCTAAAAGCAATATTAGTTCTAGTTTCAAAAAATCAATAATGATGTGCTATTAAACTTATACCAATTTAGAGTGACCACATACTGAATAAACTAATATTATTAAATGCTAATAAATATAACTTTACGTTATAGTTTGAGTCTAGACTCACAGTTGCGCAGTTCAAGAAATGTAAATTTACGTTACAGTTTGAGTCCAGACTTGCAGTTGCCCGAGGAGAAAACACTCATAAATGGAAAATAAAATGTAAAGTAAATGGTTTTAAGAACGTTTTTGGAAAAAAATTAGATGTCAAAAATACGTTTTCCATCTCTCTAGACACGTCACAGAAAACGGCCATATGAAAATTCCAACGGTCAAATACGGCCAAAATGCCCTACGAGTCAGGGATGGAATTTGACGGGCATTTTGCCCGTCATAGGGTATTTTGCGTGTATTTTCAGGCTGAAATATGTTGATGCCCTTTTTCTCTGACGTGCAAAGAAAGATGGAAAATGTAATTTTGACGTTTAAAAAAGTTTCAAATACGTTCTTATGCCTTTATTTTCCATTTATCATTTTTTTCTTAAACTTTTCCATTTACCACATTTTTATTAAATTTAACTGTGCAACTCCAACTTATAAATATGTATTCAAACATTAATGGAAACTTACCCTTCTTCATTCACTAAAAATTGATAGTTAAACTTGCTTTGCGCTGCTAGTTAAGAGAAGCTGCACACCGTCTTCATTCCCAAAAAAGAATAAAGCCCGTGGCCAGTGAATTTCTAATCTCGCACCCTTAATGCAGGAACTTTAGATCCTTACTTGTATCATACGATTCTTTGCTTTAACGAAAGGATTCGGTTTCTTTTATCCCTCAAAGTTTGGCTTCTGAACTTGTATGTTCTTTTGGTAAAAATTGCAATGAGATCTATTCGGCTTTGCTTTTATTCGTGGAAGCTTGGTCTCTAAACTTGTCTTTTCTTTCGGAAGAAATTGTAGCGCATTGAGATCTCTTTCAGAATACTACGTTTTAGAATCTGCACGCCAGGATTTAGCAGTGGGCTCATATCAATCTTGTCTAGAGAGCTAAGAAAATGTTGATCTGGAGAAAATGCTGATATAATCCAAGTTTAGGGATTCACATAGCAATATTGGATTGATGTAAATAATAGTAAGTAAGATACAATGTCCAGGTTGTTTTAAATTTGAACATATGTCAATTTTCAAATTTTAAAGAATTAATTTCCTTGTAAACCAAACCTATCGTGATCCAAAACTTTGATGTCATTCCATTCATAATGCAATCTCTAATTTCTTTGCTTTGAGAATGTAATATTTAATGTCTATCCATGCATTCATGTTTCTTTCAGTATTTTTGAAATTAAAACAATAATTGAGTCTGATATTTCAAATATCGTTTGAAAGAGAATTTTGTGTGATGTCAATATGGATGTTTAAATTTGATCTTTCACTTGTAAAATATAATCTTGGAAATTGGAAATTAATCCCTCTAAAATTTTAATATGATGCATTGTTTGTTTTTTCATGAATATTTTGTCTTGCCATCTTTTTATATTTGGGTTGAATCCTCTTATATTTGGGTTGAGGTGCTGTTGCAATATGATTTAGGGATGTTAACAAATTTCAAATTTTTAAATGTGTTTTCGAAAATATTTGTTATTCACAATTCTCTTGAACTGTTATGATCTGTCAAAATTGCAATTTAATAACAAATAATTTTAATTTAAAAAATTCAATAGACCATACATATCCTATCAACTTTATATCAAATACCTTCCAATGTACAACCTGAAATTAGAGTAACACTACAACATTTTACATTGAAAAGAATTACGATAAGCGCAACCTTTCCACAACCTTTCCACTGTACTTATTCATTTCTCTATCCAATAACCTTCAGCTCAATATGCGGATGCCCTTTAAATTACTGTCTCAAACCCCTCTATGCTGCAATTTTAAATTTAAGAGTGTAGAATTACTAGATTTTGGGATAACATAATCCAATAAGGTTAGGTTTTATTGTCTGTTTTATTTAGTAGTGGGGTTTGATTTATTAAGATTTAATAAGTCATTTGTGTGTTATAGTCATTTTGGTTTTTTTTTGTTATGATAAATATATGGAAATTTTTTACTAACTATGTTATTTTAATGAAACTTTTATTAGTAAAAGGTTAATTTTTATGAGAATATCAAAGAGAAATTTTTTAAACATAACGCTTCTTGAAGAGAAGCATAATGACCCAAAACATTAAAAGCGAAATCCAAATTCCAACCCTGCGTATGACGACCAAAATGGCCGTCAAATTCCATCCCTGCCTGCGAGGCACAATGATTGACTGTCGCCGGCAAACGAAAAGAATCAGTCCAGCGCCTGGAAACTGACACTCGATCATGTCAGAAAATGGAATTGTCTTATGTGGCATTAAATGACGTGGCAATATTCAATCATGTTTCTTCGTTTTCGATTGCTTGACCAGTCATGTCGGATACGTGTCAAGTTGATGAAACATCCAAAACATATATTGTTAGATTGCGGTAGCTTGAGTCTCTGGATGTTGTAGAGCGTAATCCTACTGTTTTGAAGCATCACGACATATTTAGGAAAAATTAGTCCTTTCTGGATTTTTAATTTAAAGTTTTGGAAAAAAATTAAAAAGGGTATATTTGGGGTGATTCTTCGGGGTTCTTATTCGGCGAGCTCTCACTAAAGCTTACCCAACCATTCCATGGACATTTGCCCCTTCAAAACCTGATCATAAATCTGCTGATAACGTTCCCATCTCGAAAAGGTAAAACAAAAGGAGGAAAAAGTGTTATTAAGC
Source organism: Pinus albicaulis (assembly GCA_034641835.2). Classification (NCBI taxonomy): domain Eukaryota; kingdom Viridiplantae; phylum Streptophyta; class Pinopsida; order Pinales; family Pinaceae; genus Pinus; species Pinus albicaulis. Next base: position 419,998,968 of record CM076583.1, on the reverse strand, counting down.
AAAATAAATAAAAATTAATTGGCCAACTTGTAGCCATCTTTGTCATTGAAATTATTAGGATGTCTTCAATTTCCATTGTTTTTCAAACTATAAGTGAGGAGTAATGAGAATTCAAGGTGGGAAGGTTGGTTTTATCAAAGTAAATGAGGTGTTTTGAATTATGAGAGTGCTTTATGATTATTGACATGGAAATGTGGTTGTGGAATTTTTCAATTATGTGTTCTTTGAAATATTTGCTAGTTTGACCTATGTAAGAGTTATTCCAAGAGTATGGAATTTGGTAAACTATTTTTTCAATCATGAGGTAACATTAATCTTTAGCAATATCAAATAATTGTTTGACGGTTTTGTAGGGTTTAAACAGACCCTTAATGTTTTTCTTGGAGAAAATCCTAGAAATATGGTTAATGGTGCTTTGAATGTAATAGAGAGAAATGAGAGCTATAAGATGAGAGAAAAAGTGAGAGTTTTTAGAATTGGGTTTATAATGGTGGGTAGAATGAAAGGCTTGGTTAATATAAGAGATTGAGTAACCAATGGAAACAAGGGATTTTTTAGGGTGGGAATTTTCTTTCTCAAGTTTGAAATTCGAATGGTTTGAGTAACCCATTTCACATTCAATTTGAAAAGAAATGCTCCTCTCATTGTCAACAAGAATGTGAATTTAGCTAAGCACTAACACAAGTCAATGGAAAAATTTGAATGACTTGAACAATATAAAAGAGACTGAAACAAAATCTAGCCAAAAAATTCTAACTCAAATGGAATTTGCATCCAACTAACAATAATGTTGTCATCAATGACAACACTATGTGAAAGAATATTTGACTTCTCTTGATGAGGGTATGCAAGAGAATTAACTATCATGTCATTTCCTTTAATTCATGAATGACATTGTTCCTTCCATAGGTATCCCCTTTGACATCAATGGCCTTCGTTATCATCAATGAAAACACTATGTGCAACACAAAAATAATCAAATGAGTGAAGTGAACATGGTGTGGGATGCATATTTGGGCAATCGTCTATGGAAAAACATCAGTGTCAACTACAGAACCACAGTGTGTGATCAGAATCACAAGAGAAAAAATATCTTGTAGTTACCCCTAAATGTGAGGTGGTAACATAGTCCATTCTCGAAGGTGAGATCTTGATATTATTTTAGTGCAAACATGAATGCATAAAAACCTCTCTCATAGAAGTAATATGAAAATTTCCCATTGATAATGGTCATCTAGCTATTTTTCATTCAAACATCCATTATTCCTGAAGATGGCCAAAGACCTATTAAATCACCATTCAAAGCATTTTCAACAAGCAATAAAGCTTTGACATAAGAATCTATGTATTACTTTTTTTTTAAATTGGGCGGGACTATTCTATTAAAAAGCTCATAGTACAAATGGAGTTACAATCATGGAGTTACAAACATGAGAAGTAGGAAATCGGGGGAGCATGAAGGAATCATTGAACTGCCACAGTTTCATGATGTTGTTAAGAGAAGCAGAGGAGGAACAAGACGAGCCAAGAAGACAGAAAAAGAGCTCTAGCCAGAGAGGTTAGAGTCTGCAATACGAAGTTTCTTCCCTTTATTTTTTGTGACTTTAACCCAGCCTTCTGGGGGCAGGTGGATTGCAACCACCTAAAGAATGTTGCTAGTCAATGGAGGAGATTCTTTGTTCGAATTGGAGGTGTTGGACTCATGCAAACGTTTCTGAAGAGTCAAGGAGGCAGGGGGCCTCTCGGGGGCGATCAGGGAGAGCAGTTCTTGCTGAGTATCAATCTCATCATTTGAATTACACTCTTCTTCATCTGAGCTGGAGGACTCAATGTCCTCCATGGGAGGCGGAACTTCTCTCCCCGAATTTGAGAATGATTTGGTCAGGTAAGCCTTTACTGATATCAATCTCGGCACATATTCTTCTGTAGCTGTAGAGACCTATCAGGTCTCTCGATGGATCTATAGGCAGAAAGCGACCCAGAGAATTTCCAATGGCTTGGAAGACCTCATAGTGCCAAAGGTGAGCGGGCGGGTTGGGAAGCCTGACCCAGATTGGAATTTTGGTGATGAATGTTGTGGAAGGATCAAATTCAGGGAACTAGGGGGTTAGGAATAGCTCGGCGTTTCCCCAGAACCTAGAACCACCTGTAAGGAAAATTTGGTATTCCTTGCTATCTGTGAAGATAACGATGAAGAATCCCTTGGAGTAGAGAAATACCTTGCAGTTTTTGGTCTAGGTGGACTGAGTCCATCTGTATAAACCTTTTGTCTGGGGCCAGAGTCCATTGAACTTGCAAATGAGGGAATATTTAGAAAATAATTGGAGGTTCTCTACCAGATCCAAATGGGAGATTTGTATAGAGGGGAATTCCTCCAATTTGTCTACCAAGAAAGGCTTGGGAGCCTCCGGGGGAAGAGCAAAATGCTTGGCTGGCTGAGCATTAATCGCTTCTTTGTAAGAGAAACCCTTGGGAGCAGAGGTTTGACCTGTTGTTCCTCCCCTCAGACGGAGGGAAATATTCACCGTAACATTCTTTTCTATTTTGTAAAATGACAGAGGGAGACAGTCATCGAGTTGTTTACCTGCATGAAGGAGATGCAGAGATGAGGAGGGGATCCCCAGCTTAAGTTCAAGGGATTTTGAGAGAAAAAGCACCAGGTTTGAGGACTAGACCCAGAGAAGCAGATTTTTGCCTGTAAGAAGAATGATCTAAATCTGATATGCCAATGACTGTGGATACGAGATTTCCTTGCCATCCGAGAAGAAAGTTTGGACAAGATCGGAAGGCATGTGGCGCTGCAGAGGGGTCTTCATGCACGAGAAGGGAGGAAGGCTTTGACTGACATCCATGAAAGAAAAAGCCGGGGAAAAAAATAGAGGCGAAGGGAGGAAAAGGAACGCCAACCGACCAACACAAAGAGGGCACGGCGTGCAACATGTCTATTCACTTGAAAACAAGCCATCCACATCACGCCGAGGAGCTAATCCTGAGCCGTCTATGGGGCTGAGCATGCGTTGCTTGGAGAAGGAGAAAGAATAATAGGTAGCAGCCAGGAAGAATGAGGGAAGATGTCGTGAGCCTGAGAAACAGAAGACCGCACCACCATTACATCCCAGATGGTCATTTTCAAGGAGAAGCCCATGCCGTAGCCCTAGATCTGGATTTTTGAGACCACCCAAGATAGCCCAGCCTAACAGTAATGCGACGGTGATAAGGGAGCCACAGTTGCAGGCAATGAAAACCCTAGGAACCATTTTTTCCATCATAAGATCTTTTCCCAACATAGGAAGCTATGTCAAGAAGAAAAACATCAATAATTAAATAATATTTATTCATGAATTTGGAAGGTCAACATTTCTGAGATGATTTTTTGAGAGAGGTGACTAGGGCTTAGAAATCCATTGCCTTTTTTGATCTGGGTCCGTTAGCTACAAGATTTACCCATGATATTTTACTTCTATGATGTGGTTACAATTTCACTAAAAAGAGCATTAAAATAACGCACATGCATGCTATAAGCAAGAGGAAATAAGACAACAATTAGAAACATAATAATATGAGACATTAATGACGGAGTTCACCCAACGTGGGCTACATATCCAGGCCCAGTGTCAAAATGGGGGTAGGTCGCTTCATATAGTGTTGGAAATGGTGATGATGTACATGGAATATGGTTTCTGTCAAACAAGGGTATATGCCTTCAACATGAGTGGCTTGTCTCTCCACGGGACGTTCCGCTACGGGAACTCTCACTCACAATAGGCCTCCTATCAACATGACATAATATCACACAAGGTGATGATGAGGATCCCTTAAATAAGGTTACATAGGCATCATAACAATCCATGGTGAATTCATCTCACATGAAGTAGAAACAGAGATCCCGCAACATACTTCAAGCAAGTATCTAAACAACATGATACATCTCACAAAAAATGATAAAAGAGGCACATGATAAAAACTGAATATACCTCAACACCTAAAGTTGGCTGAAGAAGTGAATGCTCATTTGTTGAATCTGGCTGGGGTGAAAATGTGAAGCTGGGTTACACTTTTTGCCCTTTTTTGAGAAAAAAATTTCATTTTTTTTGGTTCTTCAACTTTCTGCAAACTATAACAATTTTTCTGTGTAGAATTTCATTTTGCGATAAAAATAAAAGTTGTGAGAAATTTTGTTAGCTTTCTATTACTTATTTTCTGAAATTTTTTTATGCAGATTTGATATGTCAACTTCTTAACAATCAGAGGATTCATAAGAAGTCATGTTATGTCGCAACGCTGTATTCATTGAAAAATTGTGTTTTTGAAAAAACAAAATGTGTTACAACAATCTAGACAAAGTCTACTTTGTTTTCGTCATATTTACAAAGCCAATGGATGCATATCATAATTACTAGAATTTTTTGAACTGGTCCAATACGAAAAACTGCGTATTTTTGATATCTTTCGCGTGGCAAAAAATTTCTTAACATATAAGTTATAAACTAAAAATCTAAAAGCTACCCATTAGAGTCAACGGACCAATGTAATGCCCCATAATTTTTTCAATTTTTTTTACAATGTATTTTGGGAGATACAAAATTTTGATTTCACTGAATCACAATGACCCTTAGAAATTGTTTGCACTCATTTTATTAGAAAAATAATTAAAATTAATAAACGTTTACGAAATTCCATAAAACTTATATTTCCTGAAAGTAGATTCAATTCTGAAAATGCTTGTCTTGGTTCCGACAGTTAATTAACAATCTTTCATGGAGTTTAATCAGTCCAAAGTTGCAGAACTGTTTTCAGAGCCTGGTTTTGTGTAATTGGTGACGCATTAGTTCGGCCGAACTTTTATTCCAAGTTCGGCCTAACTATGTTTTCTGCTTATGAGTTGTTAAAACTAACGTCTTAATAGTTCGGCCGAACTTCTAATCAAAAGTTCGGCCGAACTATTGTGTAATTCTCCGTCGGCCGGAAAATGTTGTGGAGCCCCCCACAAAACACATATTTCGCGTCAATATAAATTGCCGCGAAATGATTCACAATTTTCGCACATTTCGCACTTCATTTCATTTTACAACTTGGTTTGAATTCAAAAACGTTTCTTCAAAGTTTGGGTTTAAAGAACTTTTTTGGAAGACATTTTTTGGAAGAGGCATGATTTTTCTTGGAGGTTCAAAGTTTGGGTTTAAAGAACTTTTTTGGAAGACTTTTTTTGGAGGCAGCGTGAATTTTCTTTGAGGTTCAAAGTTTGAGTTTAAAGAACTTTTTTGGAAGACATATTTTGGAGGCGACGTGATTTTTCTTGGAGGTATGTACGTGTTTTGTGTTGAAATAAATCTTTTGAGCTTCTTTGTTCAAAAACTTTTCTTCAAATTTTGGATTTAAGAATTTTTTTGGAAAACATTTCTTAGAGGCAGTGTGATTTTTCATGGAGGTATGTACTTGTTTTGTGTTGAAGTACGTGTTTTGGATTGGATTACGTATTTTTTAGAAAATATTTTTTTAAATTAAATCTTTTGTGATATTGTTTGTAATTGAGTTATTGTCTAATTTTTTGAAGGAAAATTTTTGAACCTCATACCCTATTATCATGGGAAATCGAAGAACTTGTGTGAGAAAATTTGATCGAAAAAGAGACCCTGAGGAACATAGAGAAGAGACGAGACAATATCACAAAAGAAAGTTAGAAGCTCTCTCAAATATTTAAGAGGAAAATCAACCTCTAGCAGAAATTGAAGCAGGTATGTAAATGTAAATATTACATGATCTATTGATATATATTTAAAATTTTCCTAATGTAAAATGTGAAGCTTAATTTTTATTTGATGAACTAGTTTGAAAAATATTTTGTTTGATGTAAATAGACAGAGATATTCCTCAAAATATTGAAGAAGAAAATCAACCTCAAGCAGAAATTGAAGCAGGTATGTAAATGTAAATATTATGATCTATTGATATATTTTTAAAGATTTCCCAATGTAGAATGTGAAGCTTAATTTTTATTTGATGAACTAGTTTGAAAAATATTTTGTTTAATGTAAACAGACAGAGATACTCCTCAAAATATTGAAGAAGAAAATCAACCTCAAGCGGAAATTGAATCGGGTATGTAAATGTAAATATTATGATCTATTGATATATTTAAAATTTTCCTAATATTTATTGACATATTTATTAATTTAGTGATTTATTGAATATGTACTATTTTTTCGAATATGTACATATGAAATCACTATCGATAATGAGATGTTAGAAAATGTCGACACTCACACATATGGAGATAAAAAACCTGACCATGTTATACGATATCGTGTCGATAAAATTTTTGAAATGTATTTCAAAAATGAGCAAGTGACAGTTCAAGCTCAAATGTTGAAAGGTCTCTTATCATCAAGGAAATTAAAAGAAGCGACGACACTATTGGGTATTCGAAAATCAACCAAAGATAAAAAAAATGAAAGAAGAGGTGATAAAAAATATTAGTGCTATAGAGTCAATTAAGAGATCTAGAGATAAAGATGTTTCAAATATACGTAGAGGAATACAAATGGCAATGGTTTCACCAAGTACTCAAGAGAATCGTTTGAATCTAACATCTATGGCACGAACAATGGGAACCTCGCGAAAAACTCTGCACAAACATCGAAAATTTTGACTGCAAATAGATGTAAATGATGAACTCGCTTGTTGGAGAGCTATTTGTAGGCCACCATACAAAGATAGACTTGGAGAAGATGTTAAAAAAATAATATATGAATATTGGAAGAACAATTCGCGTGTTTCACGGATTGCAAGACATGTGATGCGAAGAAGAATAGCATGAAATCAATACGAAGAACATGAAAAAAATCTCTTAGAAACCACTCAAATAGATTTATTCAACAAGTTCAAAGAAGAGAATCGTCAAATTCAAGTTTCACTCAGTGCTTTTGTTCAACAAAAACCATGGTATGTAAAACCTATCACCGTACGCGACACTTGTTGTTACTGTTATCATGTGGAATTTGAGTTATATTATGACACATTCCTTGATTTTGGTAGAACATTATGGAAGGATTCACCTCCTCCTTCCACTATCCGTGAATTCATATCTCAAATTCTATGTGAAAGAGAAAGCGATGAACTATTTTACAAAAAGAAATGTGTTGGTGATAAAAAATGCGATGATTGTGGAAATTTGACTAAATTTCAAAACAAATATCGTATTGATATAAATGATCAATCATTGTCCAACATGAAAGTTAAATGGAAGAGATATGAATATATCAGTACATCGATTCAAGGTGCAGATAGTGTTAAAAGAATCAAATTACGAGAAGACGAAATTTTTCTGATAGAATTTTTGAGAAAGTTTGAAGCAGAAATTTACAAATACACCAAGCATTCCCATAGAGCTCGATGGCAAGACTTGAAATTCAAAAAATCTCATGAATTTTTTCCACCAGGCACCATTTTGTCAGTGATTGATTTTGTAGAAAACTACACATTTGTTCCACAAAAAGAAATTCAGAGTGAATACTATCACTCTGACCAAGTCTCCATGCTCGTCCATATTCTATATAGACATGCTGAACAAAATTTCGATCATATAGAAAGCACGAGTGAAAATCGACATATCATTAAAGAATATCACTTTTATATCAGTGACGATCGTACACATGATACATTTTTTGTACAACATTGTTTTGGAAGAATTTATGATTCATTGAAAAATCATGGAATAACATTCAATGAACATTGGATATGGTCAGACGGATGCGCAGGTCAATTCAAATCTACACGATCATTTTTTTGGTTGTGTTGTCTTCATAAGAAAACCTGCATTAAACATTGTTGGAATTTCTTTGAGACTGGCCATGAAAAAGGAGAACATGACGGTGCAGGAGCATGCATAAAACGAGTACTTCGAAGATATCAAATGAACCACTCTGCACGCCGACTTGTGAACGCTGAAGAAGTTGTTCAATGGTGCATCACTGCTCTAAGCCATGAGAAAAACCCATCAAGAGAAGTGCGAAGTTACATTCAATTTAATTTATATTGGAAATCTAATTTTAAACATTGTACATTTATCATGCAATGATTATTTTTAATTGTATTTTGATATCATATTTACAAATTCTTTTTCTAATTTTCCATATAAAGGTTTTTCTGGCATATTGGAATCGGAGACATAAATAGATCAATTGGAAATGACATTGAAACAATAAAAGGGACTCGAAAATTGCATTCAATTCAAACAAAGTTGTCCACAAATGTGTTTGCATTGGGTAAAAGAAAATATTCTTGTTTTTGTGATGTTTGCATAGACAACACAAAATCCAATGAAGTCTGTGAAAACAAAATGTATGTGAACGATTGGAAACATACAGAGCTAAATACAAAGGGAAAAATGTCTGTTGCAATGTTTGAAGAAATGGAATCAGAGGAAAGTACAATATCATCCGATGGTGATCGAGTTTATGATCTTGTTAGAGAAGGTAACATTTGAATTACTTTTTAATGATTTAAAGATCTACAAATAAATTTAAATATGCATAATTAAATGTTAAATTTATTTTATTGTGCAGGAGATGTTTTTGCTGTAATTTCACCTATTGACAACGATGAAAATGTGAAGTATTATTTGATGCGTTTCACTGAACAAAAAATGAAATTATTACAAGACTATAATGATCACGGATTTCAGTATGACAAAGGGTCTATTATACTGAAAGGTTATTTTTTCAAACAAACTCGTCAAAGTGGAGACTTTGTTTACTTTGAAGACTATGAACTTGATTCCATAAGTTGTCAGTATAGTCACTTGGTGTGTGCAGCACACATAAAGTTGATAGAAGTTCAATCAAAGAAAAAATCAAAAATTAAGAAATGGAAAATGTCAAAATCCGATCATGAACGGATTATTGAGGATGGAATTCCATTAGATTTTTTTTGAGTGAAGTGTCCAACAATTTATTATCTTTGGATTAAATATGTTTTAGAACTTCCAGTATTCAACTAAAAATTGAGTTTCTTATGTTATTTGTGGTTTCCACATGTTACAAATTGTTTGGGTACAAGCACGTGCTCTAGTATCAACTGAAATTAGTTTTTCTATACATGTGCATTGATTAAAAATGTTATATATGTATTGGATATATATATATCCAATATTGGATAAATTAATTGTTCTTGTATATTAATTGTTCTTGTATATTTTCTCCGACCATATGGTACAAATTATTTCACTTTATTTTGTAAGGTCAGATTCGGTCCCCATATGGCCTAGCCTCCAAGGGACGAGATAACAAGTGGTTGTCCCCACTTGCCCGAATCTCAGCTTTTAAACTTACACATGAGTACAATTTTACTGTTTATGTCAGGCATCTTACATGATGTCCTAGCCAAAGATAGATTCTCTTTGTTTCAAGTTTCCAGTAAAAGTTGTCACCGAATGACCTGCTCGAACTCTTGTAGTAAACACCATACTTTATCTCTCTTGCTTTCCAATATTATTAGGTTTAATTATTATAACACAAAAATCGTTCTACATTGTCAATAATTTTTTGCACTTACACTAAAATCAATGAACACTATTAATCCAAGTAACATAATTTCAATTTACCATATGTGCAAATGTAGGTTGAAACCATCCAAAACTTTAAGTTGTAGATTGAAACCATCCAAAACTTTAAGTTTTAAAACCCTTTTTATTATATATTGTGCAACATTAAAACATTAAACATTTAAAGTTCATTAAATATCTCGTGCAAAATGTAGATTGAAACCATCCAAAACTCGAGTTTTAAAAACTTCACATGTCATACCAATTATAATTCAACTATCCAACAAAAACATTCAACAAATTAAATATCACATGCCAAAGTTGTTTCAAGTTTCCGGTAAAAGTTGTCACCGAATGACCTACTAGGATATTATAAATACTAACTTTGTAAGATCATTTGGCATTCGGAAAAATTCGAAAGTCTTAGATTGTCAATCAATTTAAAGTATCATTCACCCTAGGGAGTGTAAAATATTCAATGTAGGTTGGTGACGATGCTCACTCCTAGCTTGAAGCAGCTCCAATGACCAATTCTTCAATGAATTCCAATGCACTAGACCAAAGTTGGTTCAACCTACTTGGTTTTTCACCCAAGAAATTCCAAGGATGGACTATCTGGACAAACTGCTGAAATTGAAAAGCTTGACATGGAGATACGACAAGGTGAACAAAGACTTCAAGAACTCTTTATGGAAAGGGCTCACTTGAAGGAAAGAAGCACCACGTTGCAGGCTAAAGTCAAGACATTAGAGAAATTAGACAGAATTCGAAAAGGAAAGAGCTTGATCCAATTCAAGTAGACCCAAGATCGGATTATTCTATGGAGCTTCATGAGAAGAGATATGTGAAAAGGACTGTTAGGCCAAGGGATAGTTCGAAAGACATATTGGAAGAGGAAATGTTGAAGAAGATTGCGGAAGTAAGGTGCAAGACAAGGAGAAGGAATGATGATGAAAGTTCCTTTGGCTTGAGATTCGTGTCTACAACCGTACATGGGAAAAATTTCTCTGCTTTGATAGACACGGGAGCTACCCATAGCTTCCTAAGTCAAAATGCAACTTCATCTCTTTGGAAAGATAGACTTAAGAGTCATTGACATGGATGATCATTCTATGGTTTTGGGACAAGACTTCATGGTTGCAGCACAAGCCATACCAATGATGGACCAAGAAATTCTCTTAATTCTTGTGATCAATCTTAAACTATTTTATGAACTTCTATCATTATTGTCACCCTTATTAGTTTTTTCATCTTTTCGTATCGATTATATTAAAAAGAAAGTATAAATCATAAATCATAAACCATTTAAATATTTAGCTCGAACTCTTGTAGTAAACACCATCCCTCAAGTCTCTCTTGCTCTCCAATATTATTAGGTTTAATTATTATAACACAAAAATTGTTCTACATTGTCAATAATTTTTTGTGCTTACACTGAAATCAATGAACACTATTAATCCAATGACTTTAGAAGTAATGTACCATCATACATGCAATTATATCAAATCAGAAATCAACACATAGGTAAACCATTTAAATATTTAGCTCGAACTATTGTAGTAAACACCATACCTCAAGTCTCTCTTGCTCTCCAATATTATTAGGTTTAATTATTATAACACAAAAATTGTTCTACATTGTCAATAATTTTTTGCGCTTACACTGAAATCAATGAAAACTATTAATCCAATGACTTTACAAGTAATGTACCATCATACATGCAATTATATCAAATCAAAAATCAACATATACTGTAATGAAATCAATGGCGATTGTCTTGTTACAAGTAACATTTGAATTTACCACATGTGCAAATGTAGGTTCACATTCTATCATTCATGTAGTTTTAAAAACTTCAGATGCCATGCCAATTATAATTCAACTATCTAACAAAAACATTTAACATTAAATATCACATGCCATGCCAATTATAATTTGACTATCCAACAAAAACATTTAACATATGTCCAAAAATATGTCCAAAAAACTTATTCTAATAAAATATGTCCAAAAATTGTAAATCTCACTCAAGTAATTAGGTTTAATTATTATAACACAAAAATCGTTCTACATTGTCAATAATTTTTTGCGCTTACACTGAAATCAATGAACACTATTAATCCAATGAGTTTACAAGTAATGTACCATCATACATGCAATTCTATCAAATCAGAAATCAACACATAGGTAAACCATTTAAATATTTAGCTCGAACTCTTGTAGTAAACACCATACCTCAAGTCTCTCTTGCTCTCCAATATTATTAGGTTTAATTATTATAACACAAAAATCGTTCTACATTGTGAATAATTTTTTGCGCTTACACTGAAATCAATGAACACTATTAATCCAATGAATTTACAAGTAATGTACCATCATACATGCAATTATATCAAATCAGAAATCAACATATACTGTAATGAAATCAATGGGGATTGTCTTGTTACAAGTAACATTTCAATTTACCACATGTGCAAATGTACGTTCACATTTTATCAATCATGTAGTTTTAAAAACTTCAGATGCCATGCCAATTATAATTCAACTATCTAACAAAAAAATTTAACATTAAATATCACATGCCATGCCAATTATAATTCAATTATCCAACAAAAACATTTAACATATGTCCAAAAATATGTCCAAAAAACTTATTGTAATAAAATATGTCCAAAAATTGTAAATCTCACTAGAGTATCAAACTGTATCAAGTTTAACAAATTTTAAAACCATCTAAATTTTGAAATCAAATCAAATCTACTGTAAATCTTGTCCATCAAATGGAGGATCTAGCCTCTGGGTCTCGGATAGCGCCCTATCTTGTAAATAGGAAACCTACATACACAATGCACATGTACTTAACATTAAAATTTGAAGTTTTAAAAATGAATGAGAATATATTTATCTAGAACTTGATGTAAAAAACAAAATATAACAAAAAAATCACGCACTACCTCGTAAGGTTGCCTCTCCATTTGATGAACAGGTTCTGCCATAGAAACATCTACAGTGGTAACCTGTACAATATACATGTACAGTTAAATATAAATATATATATATATACATAAATAATTTATATAAATTAAAAACTTTGAAATGAAAATGCACGTGTACATATATAAACTTATTTGAACAATAATATTAAAAAAAAGAACTAAAGACAACTTCTTCAAATGCTGTGGATGTTCCTATCTCCATCGCTAAAGTCCTCGGATTAAAAAAATCTTCTATACGAACCTAAATTCAAAAAAATTTAAATAACTCAAAATATAGATCTCTCTCTATATATCTCAATTTTTAATGGAAATTTTTGAGGTAACATAAATTTTGAACTTGTGAAAAATTGTCCATGCTTGTACATCTCCCAATAAAGTAGAAGGTATATCTCCTAAGGAAGAAGAAGTTACCGCCATCCCAAAAACATCAAACGGAATCGGTACCTGTTAAAACATTTTATCGAATTATATATATACATACATGTACATGTGTGGCAACAATTATTTATTTTAGAGTCACTTAAAAAACACTAACATACATGTGCCAACATATCATGATGGCCAGACCCAACTGCATCGTTTGAGCTAGAGGTCCCGAACGTAATATTAACATTTTCATCACGCATCATGCCTGAGAACTGCAAATGGTGTTTTAACATATAATCATACATTTTTGTTAGATTAATGTACACATACAAATAAATGTATACATGTGTACATACACATGTATTTATTACAAATTGTACACTTGTATATGTAAATATAATTTCAAACCCTAAGGTCACTAACACATACCATTCCAGTGCCCTATTCCTCACGAAAAATTAGGTCTTGCAGACCATTGCGACAATTTATTGCGTATGTTCGGAGATCTTCAACATTCATGTTGTAAATCTCCTCATCTGTATGATAAACAAAATTGGCACGTGCATTTTCACGTTCTCTTTGTCGATTTAAGCCAATATCGACTCCACTCAATCCGCTATGAACATTTTCGATCATAACATCTCTTGCTTCACGACTTATTTGAGAAGTCGCATCCATCTCTGATCGCAGGGTTTCGACTCGAAACGGTCGACTCACCAATGTCGGCTCAGGGCGAGGCAACTCCACATTTCACTTAGCACCCTTACGTTGATATAATCGACGTCTCCCCGGGCCAAAATTTTTTGAAGGAAGGTCATTGTAGTCGGGTTTCATACCAAAAAAAAATTCTGCATAAAACATTTGTGCAAAATAAAGAGGAACCTCATCATTCCATGGAAGCCTTCCAAAGGCCGCAAGATGTTGATCATACAAATATTTTTCTTTGTCTGGGTGCTTGAAATACTACACCTTCAACATTTTTCTTTTTGGCCCTTCCTTATAATTAAACATTGACTTAGCATCATCTCTTTTTACTCTCTGTTTTATGTCCTGCCATTTATCGGGACCTATCACTATTTCTTTTCTCTTTCTCATCACTTCTACAAACGAATCAGTCGTTGGCCCCAAATTTTTGTACACTTTTACCATTTCACTCAATGAATGTGTAACTATTTCAAGGCTTTGTCTACTCTCAGCAGGTAGAGGCAAAGCCTCGAGATCTCTTTGCAATTTTGCATGAAGTCTTTCACACCTTTGTAAGGTGCATTCCGCCATGTTCGTTTCCCATGGTATATCAGTAATCTCAGCCGGATAAGTTGTGCTAGGTTGACAGCCTTCTTCTTCAATGTAGCGCACTTCCCTGCGTCTTTTTTGACCACTGGCTCTAACATTTTCAGCCTCTGCATCAATATATATAAAATTTCGTATATTAGAAAAAACACGTGTAAAAAAAGTCTTACAAATTTAATGAAAAAAATATTGAAATTGATGGCAACCTTGATGTTGTTGGTTAACATCATCTCCAACTTGACCCTGCTGAGAACCAACCCCAGAATGATGCTGCTGAGAACCAGACCCACAGTGACCCTGTTGAGAACCAGCAGCCGTTGATTGCTGGCCTTCGGGGGAATAAATATCACCCCTTCTCGCACCCTGCTACCTCGACCAGTTGAACCTTGGCCACGCTCCATGGATGGAGTAGAAAGCCTTCTCCTCTTGCCTCCTAAAAATTAAAATATGAAACTTATTAACAACTAATTTCACTCACAAAGTTAATAAAAAAATCAATTCCATATGTACACACATGTATGGAGATTTAAGATTATATTTAAATACCGTGAACATCCTCTGATCCCTGAGCCTCCATATGGGATTCGGCTGATCTTCGTCTTTCATCATCCATGATATATATCTATTGGTCGACATTCACAAAATAGATTTCAAAAAATCAATACCTCAGAGTAAAATCCAGTTTGGGGCTGTTAAATCTAGTATGTTCTATATTTCTTACATTTCTGCCCTCCTATTTTTCTTTCCAACCAAGGTTTATAAAATAACATGAGAAGAAACATGAGACTTAGAACAATCATTTTCATTATCTATATGGAAGGCAAGAATGATTATATCCCCTTGAGCTTAAGCTTATGTAGTTTGTCAATTTTTATCATATATTTTTTGGTAGGTGTAAATGTTTTGTTTATCTATAGTACAAGTCATGAGTTCCCCAATTTTACCTTATGTAAAGCATGATTCTAGGATTACTAAAATTTGTACTTGGTTTTTTAAGAATATATCAAATAAAGTTTTTGAGAAGCAAATATAGCTTGTTCCTTAGAATTTGGCACTTAGAATTTCCATAAGGCTTATAACCCCATCCTTACAATTTTTATAATTTCCATGATGAGACATTTGAATTTCCTTTCCCATATTTCTTTTTAATGATTATAACCTTAAAATGGCTAATATTGGTTTGTCATCATCATCTAAAAATGACTTGGCAGATGAAAATTTACCATGTCAATCATCATCACTTCACACCATCTCATACATGACCCCTTCTACATTTTATATGCATGAATTTTTGGAATGTCATCCTCTCTACCTATCCCATGAATGATTGTGACAACAGGTGAATAAAATACAATTTATAGGCATAAGATAGTTTCTAGTTTGTCCTCCTCCATCCGCCCCATAGCTAGTGATTTCTCAATTTTCCACTTCCAACTTTCTATTCTCGAAATTCATTAGCAGCTAATTTTATCGATAGCCACACCACTATACATATAATTATCATATACACTACTACATTAATGAACTCTACGTTGTTTGTGTTGGAAATATGATGTAGAGTGTTGTCCTTGATGGCAACCCACTGAATGAAGATGAAGACATGTGACTGTTGACATGTGTTGTCCTTGATGGCAATCCACCTGATGAAGTTATTCTTGACGTGATGGACTTGGTAAATGATGTTTGTTAGCAATATGATGATGCATGTTGTCCTTGAAAGGCAACCCTCTTGATGAAGATGATGACAACGTACTTGATGAAGTTGTGCTTGATAGAATATGTTCTTAATGAAGTAAATCTGATGTATCTACAGAGAGTACAGAAGACAGTGAAGAAAGGAATTCAGATTGTGCTAAATCTATGGAGAAAGAGTATGTCTCAAGGAATACGCGGATCTTTCTAAGGGAAGTCGCGTATGCACGCGGAAAAGAACGTGCCAAGTCGCGTATGGGCTAAAGCGCTCTAAAAGTGCAAAACCAGGGGTAATCACCATGGTATTGACCCATCGTATTGGGCAATGATCCGCCTAATTCACCCCGTCTAGTATAGTTTTGGGCTCATGGTATTGGTTTGGCCCATGGTATTGAAAAAGGGGCTCATGGTATTGACAAAGGGTAAACATATATAAGGAGAAGAAATTCATTGTGCAAATCATGAGTGTGAGAGCAAGATGTCTGAGCTTGAATGAATACTTCTCTGTGAAGTATATGTTGTATGGAAAGGGTAAAGGTTTGATGGTAGATGCAGATACCGCGATGCCTATGAAGAAATGATGAAGCGGGATTTCTAGATCTGAAATGTATCTGTATTTGCTAGATCTGTTTATGGAAGGCTTAGATCTGAAATGAGGCGAACATATGTCTGAAGTAAAAGGGTAAATCTGAATTGAATATCTGATCTGAAGAAGTATGCTGCACTATAATGATTGAAGATCTATACGCTACTTCGCCATAGAGGAAGTGCGTATATACGCGGCTTCGATGAAGTGGAAGCGCGTATGCGCAATAAAATACATACAGAGGTATACGCTGGTTAGTGTGGACGGAAGCGCGTATATACGCGACATTAGTGAAGTAAAAGCGCGTGTGAAAACTAGGGTTTGCTGAAGCAAAGGAGTATGAAATATACGTACGATATAACGTATTTACACTATACGATATTGTTGATAAATGTCTGTTGGTGATGTATGTTTGTGCTTAAAAGTTCACTAAAGGGTTCAATGCGGAAATCAAATATGATGAAACGGGGGCTTACAAGTATTGTTCTCATGAAGTTGTTGGATCCCGATTTTGAAAATTGATGAAACGTGGTCCAGGTGGTCTTGAGGGTGTAGCCTTCGATCGGGGAGTTGTGGCTCCCCTTACGAGGTGAGGCACGGTAAACGGCAACTGAAGGGTCGTAGCTCCCTTCCGGGGAGGAGAATTTGGTAAACGAGATCGAGGGGTCGTAGCTCCCTTCCGAGAGGTGAGTAAGCAGAGTCGAAGTCGTAGCTCCCTTCCGGGGGCGAGAGTAAACGGCCCCCGCGGTGGGTGCACAACCCCTTTGGCAGTCAATCTGCCTTGACACATATGTTGTACGATGTTTTCTTTATAATAAAATATTGAAGACTGAGACGACGGCAGCGGTGGTTTTCTCCCGAATTGGGTTTCCACCTTAAATCCTGGTGTTCATGTGTGTTGCTTATGTGTGATGATTTATTCTGTTCTTACTACACATTTTTACTATTTACTAAACATATAATGAATGAATGATGCAATGAACTAAGCAAAGAATTATCAGCATAATGAGATATCTGTTAATACGCGAGTTTTATTAAGGATATCCCCGTGTATACGCGAGTTGGCTTCAGTAAATTAGCGTATGGGTTTTAGAGAAAGGAAAAGTAAAAAAAGTTTTGAATATGCGATGAAATGCGATTCACCCCCCCCCCCTCTAGGTATTTTTCCCAACAATTGGTATCGAGAGCGGGTTCTTGCGAAGCTTGATCGCTTGAAGAAGATTCGTCGCAATGGGAAGTCAAGAAGGAGTGATGTCAATAAAGCCACCTCTATTCAATGGAAGCAATCTGATATTCTGGAAGGTACGAACAAAAGCGTATCTGCAAAGTCTTGGTGCAAATGTATGAGCAATCGTGGTAGAAGGCTATCAATATCCGAGAAGTATTCCTACTAATGCAGCTGAAAGGAAGAAGTATGAAATCAATACCAAAACAGTAAATGTCTTATTAGGAAGCATGTCTGAATCAGAATTTGCTAAAGTGATGCAGCTACATTCAGCAAAAGAAATATGGGACAAAATCATTCTAAGCTATGAAGGAGACACAAAGGTAAAAAGTGCAAAACTCCAAACTCTTAGAATTGAATATGAAAATTTGAAGATGCATAGTGATGAGAGTGTTGCCGGTTTAGTTTCTCCCTTCGTCTGGATGATGTTGTCAATCGAATGAGAAATCTGGGTGAAACTAAAACTGATACTACTCTGGTTGAAAAAGTCTTAAGATCCTTGACTCCAAAATTTGACTCTAAAGTCTCCACTATTGAAGAAAGGCAAGATCTGCAAACTCTTACTATTGTTCAATTACATGGGACTCTGACTGCTTTTGAAATGAGACAAGGAGGTCCTTCTCAAGTAAGAGAAGCTGCGTTTAAGGCTTCTAAAAAAGGAAAGGAAAAGGAAGTTGTCAAAGAATCCAGCTATATTTCCGATGAAGAAGAAGCAAATTTCGTAAGAAAACTCCAACTAGGTCTTTGGACGATTCAAAGGTAAGATTCCCTTCAAATGTTTTGAGTGTGGAAAAGTTGGTCACTATGCTGCTAGATGTCCTTATAGAGAAAAACATGGTAAAGGAAAACAATTTGAAAAGAGAAAGAGTTATTATGTAAAAGAAGATGATGATGAAGTTTCTAGGTGAAAGATGAAGAAGATTCGACCAAGATACGAAAGTCCTCATGGCTAAGAAGCAAAAGAAGAAGGCTACAAAACACGAATGCAATCATGTATAGCAAAATTGAAGAAGATGAACCAGGTATTAATCATTGTTCTTGTCTCTTACTTAATTGCATGAGCAAAGATTATGATAGTGAAAGTGACAGTATGGATCCATAAGTTTCTGACGAAGTTCTACAAATACTCATGGCAAAGAAGGAAAAGAAGAAGGCCACTTGTAATACTCCTCTTTGTGCAAACAATAGTCGAAAGATAGTGAAAGTAAAGTTGTGGATCTAGAAGAAGCTCTCAAGATTAAAGTTGAAGAACTACAAAGTTCATCTAATAATCAAGAAACTATCTACAAAGAGATGATCTCTCAAATGGAAAAACAAATAGAAATGCTGAATGGATAGGTGGACAAGTATCAAAGGTTTCATACTTATGCATCCAATCGAATTAAAGGACTAGAAGAAGAAATCAATGATCTAAATACAGATCTCAAAAATCAAGCAAGAAGAATGAAGGACTTGAAGCTGCAATCATCTCTCTGCAAGCAGATCTTGAAGCATCAAGTAAGAAGAATGAGGAACCTCTGTCATTTGAAAAGGAGAGGCCTTGAAGCGAGAAATCGCTATCACATCCAAGTTGAAAAAATCAAATAAAGGAGAAGAATGAAGAAAATTTGGAACAAACATGAAAGAAAAAGCAGAAAATTGGTTGAAAGAAGACATTCTAAATCTGAAGGATCAAGTAGAAGATGGAAGAAGGAAAGAAGAAAGCATGACAAAGCAATGTCAAGCCTTGGAGGTTGAGGTAAACATTCTCAAAGGTAAATTAGAAGAAAAGGTTAAACTTTTGAGGTTTCAGGATAGTACTAACAATTTGGACAATATTCTAAGTAATCAAAGGTCTCCTGCTATCAAATTTGGTCTTGGTTTCCATGAAACTGTTAAAGGTGAATCTAGCTCACAAGGAAGTCCTAAAAAATTCAGAGGATGTCAATGCAAAACCTGAAGTGTTGAAAGAGACAAAAGATCAACCAACAATCATGAATTCTCAAAGGAATTCATTCAAGAACATTGAATGTTTTAAATGTCATAATTATGGGCATGTTGCAGCAAATTGTAGAAGCAGAACAATTCAGCCACAAACAAACAATTTCTACTCAGAAAGGTACTCTGGTTTCTTCAGGGGATATTGTTTCTCATGTAACATGTATGGACATAAAGCAGTTGATTGTAAAAGGAGGAAGATTAGAAATACTCACTATGATTCTTATGTTTATTTCTCTGGCCACATGAGATGTTATGCTTGTAACAAGTATGGACATGTAGAAAAAGAATGCAGGATGGACAGATCTGGGAAAGTGGACAATCTCCAGCACACAATTAGAAAGTTCAAGCAAATCTGGAAAAAGAAGGAGGACCGATCAGAAACGTAGGGAATTCTGACCCTACTGCAGTCATCCACTTCTGAAGCTGACCTTTCTTATTGACTGCAGGAATGATGTGGGATACATTATGAGATTTAGTAATGTATCGTCACAGGGGGAGCAATGCATGATGACTCTCATGGTTGATTTGATTATTCTGGTTATGTTTACTTATGACAACACATCTTATGTGGAAAGGACAGGTACAGGAGGTACAAGCTCAGGAGGAAATGAAGGAAGATGAAAATTTTCTATGCTTCACTTTCCGTATGCGGGTTATACTAACAAAAGTCGCGTATACACGCGAGTTCTAGCAGACACAGTCGCGTATGCATTAATGATAAGAAAATTCATATGATAGCTGAAGATCTGGAGCAGAGGTTCAGGGGGAGCATCATTCTGATTGTTAATAACTGTATTATTGACTCTGTATCAGCTTAATTTCCCAGTTCTAAATAATGATATGATACTTGATGTCTTATGATTATGGATGAGTTCTGTTTGTTGAAGAGTATTCATTACTGAGATGAAAGTCTTATAATTCAGAGACAAGGACAGATCATGAAGAGATTGTTGCTAATGACTTGTTGTTGAAGGTATTTCAGATTGCACAAGTTAAGGAAGAGCACTGGTTTAGGGGGAGCAGCAGGTTGAATACTAATGATTGCATTGTTGGCAATATGATTGCTTATTCTTTGGTCTTTGTGATACTCATGCTCAAATGATCATGACTTGGTACATGGATTATTATGATGAGATTTTGAGGCCTGGTTGCTGATAAGTATCTTTTGTGCTCACACATGGATGAGTTGGATGTCGTTTGATTCAGAAATAAGAATAGATCATGCAGAGTTGGTTACTACGGTTGAGATCATTTGCCTACATAGGTTACTTCATGTTAAATCTTGAAGATCATGATGATATTGGACCACATGGATGATTGCTTGAGACTTATTTGAAGATGTTGTTATGGTATGATAATCTCTCTTCGAAAGAATGTGTTGATGCTGCACGGAATATGAAGACTTGGTTACTAATGCGCTTATGCTACCACCATTGGATGACGCTTGAAGACACAACTACTCTGTTCTATCTGTAGTCCAGGGAAGCAGTCGAATATCTCAGAAAGAAGCTGGGAGTATTCTCTGCCAGTCAAAAGAACAAATCTGCATAAATTTAGAAGATGGCTTGGGATACGCGGGTTTCCTGAAACACAGTCGCGTATATACGCAAGTTCCTGCAAAGAAAACCACATATGTCTGATTGCTGACAATTTTTGGTTGGAAGTCAGCTCTCTTCAGCACAGCTGCAGTGCTGTTTGGTATCTCTGATACTGTTTGGTATATCTGGTGGTGTTCCAATTCTCATAATTCTATTTCTCATGTTTTTTATAAAGATGCCTTGATGATTTGTTGGTGAAAGTGTTCAGGTTACACAAACTAAGGGGGAGCCTTAGTCATATGAAACGGATGTTCAGATGCACATTTTCAGGGGGAGCATTAGCGTTGCTGAGTATAATGCATTGTTGGCATTATGATGGTTCTGACATATGTTCTCATTATTGAGGACTTTCTGGTGTTGGTCTTAATGTCATATATGTAATTTGATGAAAAGGTCATGTTGAGACCCATGATGTAAATCTTGTAATATTCAGTCATGTAAGGACTTGTCAAATGCTGTAAACCCACTTGGTTGGGTAGCTGAGTCAAATGTTGTAAACTCACTTGGTTGAGTAGCTGAGTCAAATGTGTAAACCCACTTGGTTGGGTAGTTGAGTCTCATATGTAAATCCACTTGGATGGATATTTGTTGTAAGTATGAGTCATTGGTGATAGGAAAGTCATAAAGTCATGTACTTCATTGGAAAATATGTTTGAAGATTCAGCATGAGCTCAGGGGGAGCTTGGTCACTTCAGTATCCATCAGATTTGCAGAACGTTTCTTCCACATAAGGAGAAAAAGGGGAGAGTGTGTTGGTTTTTGATCCGCTGGTTTTGATCTGCCCTTTGCCCTTGATGTCAAAGGGGGAGAGTGACATGGTGTTTGAATGCAGATAATGGTGTCAAAGAATTGGGAGAGTGACATGGTGTCAATGTACTTATCTGTTGTGGTAACCAAACACCATCGTAGTTGCCATCAAGTCCAAAGGGGGAGATTGTTGGAAATATGATGCAGAGTGTTGTCCTTGATGGCAACCCACTGAATGAAGATGAAGACATGCGACTGTTGACATGTGTTGTCCTTGATGGCAATCCACTTGATGAAGTTATTCTTGACGTGATGGACTTGGTAAATGATGTTTGTTAGCAATATGATGATGAATGTTGTCCTTGAAAGGCAACCCTCTTGATGAAGATGATGACAACTTACTTGATGAAGTTGTGCCTGATAGAATATGTTCTTAATGAATTAAATCTGATGTATCTACAGTGAGTACAGAAGGCAGTGAAGAAAGGAACTTAGATTGTGCTAAATCTATGGTGAAAGAAGTATGTCTCAAGGCATACGCGGATCTGTCTAAGGGAAGTCGTGTATGCACGCGGAAAAGGACGTTCCAAGTCGCGTATGGGCTAAAGCACTCAAAAAGTGCAAAACCAGGGGTAACCACAATGGTATTGACCCATTTTATTGGGTAATGATTCGTCTAAATGACCCCGTCTAATGTAGTTTTGGGCTCATGGTATTGGTTTGGCTCATGGTATTGAAAAAGGGAAAACCTATATAAGGAGAATAATTTCATTGTGCAAATCATGAGTGTGAGAGCAAGTTGTCTGAGCTTGAATGAATACTTCTCTATGAAGTATATCTGTATGGAAAGGGTAAAGGTTTGATGATAGATCTGAATCTATGATGCACCTATGAAGAAATGATGAAGCGGGATATCTAGATCTGAAATGTATCTATATTTGCTAGATCTGTTTATGGAGTGATTAGATCTGTGATGAGGCGAAAATCTGTCTGAAGTAAAGGGTTAAATCTGAACTGAACATCTGATCTGAAGAAGTATGCTGCTCTATAATGATTGAAGATCTATACGCTACTTCGCCACAGAGGAAGCGCGTATATACGCGGCTTCAATGAAGTGGAAGCGCGTATGCACAATAAAATACATACAGAGGTATACGCTGGTTAGTGTGGACGGAAGCGCGTATATACGCGACATCAGTGAAGTAAAAGTGCGTGTGCAAACTAGGGTTTGCTGAAGCAAAGGGTATGAAATATCTGATCTGTTCTGCTGTGTTTCTGCTATCTGATCTGTGTTGATAAGTATCTGTTGGTGATGTATGTTTGTGCTTAAAAGTATGGAAAGGGTTCAATCTGGAAATATGATGAAACAGGGCCTACAAGTATTGTTCTATTGAAGTTGTTGGATCCAGTGTGAAAATTGATGAAACGTGGTCCAAGGTGGTGCTGAGGGTTGTAGCCTTCAGTCAGGGGGTTGTAGCTCCCTTACAGGTGAGGCTGGTAAACGAGATCAGGGGGTCGTAGCTCCCTTCCAGGAGAGGCTGGTAAACGAGATCAGGGGGTCGTAGCTCCCTTCCAGGAGAGGCTGGTAAACGAGTCAGGGGGTCGTAGCTCCCTTCCAGGAGAGGCTGGTAAACGAGCGCAGGTGGGTGCCTGCGTGTTGGTCAAGTCTGCGCCAGCACATATGTTGTAATATGTTTTCTCTATAATAAAATATTGAAGGCTGAGCAACTGCAGCGGTGGTTTTCTCCCGACTTGGGTTTCCACCTAAAAATCCTGGTGTTCATGTGTGATGGTTTATTCTATTCTTACTGCACATGTTTACTGTTTATAGAACATCTAATGAATGAATGATGGAATGATATAAGTGAAGAACTAATGGCATAATTAGATCTCTGTGTATACGCGAGTTTTATGAAGGATATCTGCGTGTATACGCTACTTGGCTTCAACAAAGTAGCGTATGGGTTTTAAGGAATGAAAAAGTAAAAAGTTTTGAATATGCAGTAAATACTGATTCACCCCCCCCCCCCCCCCACCCCCTCTCAGTATTTTTCCCAACAGTTTGTTATGGTAAAGTCCAATAAAAAACAATGTTAATTGAGTTTATTAGTGTATATAACAATTTCTTTGACTTCCAGGTGTGTTGTGACTATTAGTAGAATTAACTACCAAAATGAATTTCCAAAATAAAATGTTGGAAGAGAAAAAATAGGCAATAACTGGATATGGAGTGGGTGGAGGACAAACTTATAGTGATCCATTCCTTATCAAATTTCCTTTATTCACCTAATGTCACAATCAATCATGGTCTAGGTAGAGGGGATGAATTCAATCATATAATGTGTAGAAGGGTCATATGTAGATGGTGTGAAACGGTGATTACAAACATGGTAATTTTTCATCTACTAGGTCATTTTGAGATGATGATTACAAACCAGTGCTAGCCAATTAAAGGTTATAATCATTGGTGCCTAATGTGGGGTGGACAATTTAAATCAAGTTCGTATCAAAGTACAATATAATCATTTTAGTCAAGGTTAGTTAGAAGAATTAGCTATTGGTTTCTGCCTTCAATTTCCTCTGAAAATGAATGTGTATGTGCTTTTGAGAGACATTAGAGGAATAAGGTCCAAATTTTTGATGAAAATGTGCTATGAAAGTAAAGGTTTTTAAAGGCAAGCATGTACAAGGCATAGTTGATCCAAATGTTCTTCAAGAAGGGCCTAATTATTTGGGTCTTGGTTATGGAAAACATGGAAAATGCTCCAAAGCCAAGGAGGCACATGAAGCTGTTCCAAGAAGGAATTTTATTTCGTGTTCATTACCTCAAGCTTGTGAAGTTTGTGTTCATGATGAATGGAACATATACATAGTTTACCTTAGAGTTGTGTTTTACGGATATTAAAATGAAGAACTTCTATTTAGATCCATTCCAGAGATTGACTGCAGGGGCATTTACTAGATATGCCACCTTTCATAAAATATGAGATCTAGAGGCTACCTGGCCCTTTATAGACTCTACCTATATAACTTGTAGAAGTAAACACTATAGGCATTAACAATATCAAAGAACGTTTTCATGCTCAGACATGGGAATGTGTCTCTTTCCCTACGCAAAAAAATAGATCTCGAGGTAGTTAATCTTCATAGACATGTCATCAAGCAAGTTAATGTGATCATCCCTCCTTCCCTCCCTTGTAAAATAATTATTTTTTGCGGGTCAGAAAGCCAAAATATGGAGACAATTATCACCAAATCCAACGTACGATTATGCATGATGGAGAATCTCTAGCGCTTTCCCTTGTTAATATATTTAATAATCTCAATATTTATTTAAAAGTATCAATATTATTTCAACGACATCACATTGTTCAAATCTCATGGTCGAAATACTATTGATACTTTTAAATAAATATTGAGATTATTAAATATATTAACAAGGGAAAGCGCTAGAGATCCTCCATCATGCATAATCGTACGTTGATGCTTATAGAGTGAAAAAACTAAAAGAATCAACTTGTAGGGTGATTTTAATGGGGGGTGGATAATTCAGGTCTAAAACCTTTTGGAGTCATTTTGAGGTATTAAATGACATTTCTGGGGGTCAAACGATTATATATAATTTAAGTTGAAGGCCCATGAGATAAATATGACTTCTATGTGACATTTGTAAATTAAATCATCTATTTTTTGTGTTATATGAACATAATTGGTACGCATATCTAAAGAGTCCAAATCCTCATTCAAGACCATATGTAATCCTCATCTAACTTAGCCAGGGATTTGCAATACTATATTTGAGTTGGCTAGCTCCATTTCAAGATATTATGGTTATCCAAGAGGGGATATAAAAAATGAAAAGAAGGATGTTGTTGTAGGTTATCGAAGTCGAACATAGAACCAGT
This sequence comes from Pinus albicaulis, assembly GCA_034641835.2. NCBI lineage: Eukaryota > Viridiplantae > Streptophyta > Pinopsida > Pinales > Pinaceae > Pinus > Pinus albicaulis. Next base: position 419,973,042 of record CM076583.1, on the reverse strand, counting down.
GGAGAAACCTAAGGAAAACCTATGTTTCCAGGTCGAACCTTTGTAGAGGTTCCAGTACCTGAGAGTAAAATCCAATTTGGGGCTGTTAAATTCTAACTGTACTGGTAATTGTGCTAGGGGGAGAAATAGGATGCAATTTCCTCTTCTCACGACTGGGAGTCTTGTTTTTCATGTGGATTCAACCAAACATATTGTACATATTAAACGAGGACATAATTATTACACATTTTTAATTTACATTCAAATGCTTCTATGTGACATTTGTATTGAATCATCTATTTGTTGTGTTCTATGAACATAATTGGTACGCATATCTAATTTACATTACTTTAATATGTCATGCTTCTTTAATTTATCTTTTATAGATGACCAAAGCATCCCTTTTTAATCTATCCCTTTTGACTTCGTATATGTGGGAAATATTCATCTGCATATTTTTCTATCATAAAGCAGTGAGTAAAATTGTAAATTCCATTTGTGTCAATGTTAAGGTTAAGCACATGGATTAAAGTTTTATATATTATATGAATACGCTATGTAGTACATATGGTCTTGAATGATCTTTTGGACTCTTTAGATATATATCTAAACATTCCAAATGCTCATTCAAGACCATATGTAATCCTCATCTAACTTAGCCAGGGATTTGCAATACTGTATTTGAGTTGGCTAGCTCCATTTCAAGATATTATGGTTATCCAAGAGGGGATATAAAAAATGAAAAGAAGGATATTGAACTGTAGGTTATCCAAGTTGGACATAGAACCAGTAGAGAAACTTGAGGAAAAACTATGTTTTCAGGTCGAACCTGAGAGTAAAATCCAGTTTGGGGATGTTAAATTCTAACTGTACTGGTAATTGTGCTAGGGGGGAGAAATATGATGTAATTTCCTCATCAAATTCACCTAGGACTAAAACTATTATTTTTAAATTTGAAATGGATCATGGTGTGTTGTTTCAATGCCTGAATCTGAAATCAAATTAAGTCTATATTAATTAATTTAATAGTTTAAATTCCTATTTGTGGTGTGCCAAATAGAAATATTCAAAGCGAAAGTTACAACTTACAAATATTACTCAAATATATCACAAAAGGAAATAGAATAACAAACATAATGGACAATATGAACCAAAGTATTATACCTTTATTGATATGGATGGATTCTTAATTACAAACATTTGATTAAAATATGTTGAAGCTTTGGGGGAACTTTAATGAAACACTTTGTGGACAATATCAAAAGAGTTAAGAAAGTGGCTACTAACTAGTCTAAAAAGAAGGCAACAGAAAATAAAAAGGATCTTTTAGAAGTAGAAGAATTCATTTCTAGGCTTTTTGACAATAATGTAAATGCAATTTTTACTGAAAAAGACTTGCAGTCTTTAAAAATTTTGGAGGGGAGAAATCAAGCATTATTAGAAAAGGAAACAGTTTAATGAAGACTTCAAAGTAGAGCCATCTAGTTCGCTGAAGGTGATAACAACACTAATTTTTCTAGAAACAATAAGAAATGTTCTTGGCATGTTTTCCTGGAATGTTCCTTCTTTCAAAATGTTTGGAATATGTAAAACTTGTATTAGGTCATTCAATATTGGTCTAGTTCAAATCTGGAGGTGACCTAGCATTTGTGGAAATCATCTAAAGACCTGTAGGTCTTCAGAAGCTCTTCCGATGGGGGATTTTGACTCGCTAAGGAGAAGGTTTCCTTCCAAAAGAAAGATGTGATCCTTCACGCACTAACAATTTCTTAGCCATCTGCTTCAAGGAAAAGAGTCTAATGCCCCAGTACTAATCCAAATCCATGGAGTTACTTTAGTTAAAGTGCATCAATTGCAAATGGCCATAAAAAACGGGGTCAAATTATTTTATTTTTATCTTCAAATCACCTGCAAAAATCGACCACTATTTACAAAAGAAAAAGAGCTTTCACAAATTCACATTTTTGGAAACTCAAAGTTTACAATCAACTGGCTATACAAGGGAAAAGGGAAAAGAAAAGAATCAAGACAAAGAATTTATCTGAAATTGACATGCATCTGGAAAAGGATATTTGAATAATGTTTGAACGATAGTTGAAGAGGAGGAGATAAAGAAGGATATGAGCCAAAGAACAATGGACATATTGAAGGAGTCTCAATGGTGCATGCTACAAGTTTATCCCTCCATAAAGTAATGATAATGATCAATCGAAAGCCATGGAGTTTTACTTTGATTATGCATCAATTCAAATGACCTTAAAAATAGGGGCCAAATTATTTTATTTCTATAAAAGAATTTAGACATATAGAAAAGGATATTTGAACTATAGTTGAAGAGAGAGACATAGGGAAGGATATTTGAACCATAGTTGAAGAGAAGAACAATAGACATATTCAGATTTTTGGAAACTCAAATTTTACAAGCAACTAGCTATTCAGGGAAAAAAAGGAAAAAGAATCAAGACAAAGAATTTAGAAGTTGGCATTTATGTAGAAAAGGATATTTGAATGATAGGAATTTAGAAGTTGGCATCCATGTAGAAAAAGATATTTGAACTATGGTTGAAGAGAAAGATATTTGAACTATAGAAAAAGATATTTGAACTATGGTTAAAGACAAAGATATTTGAACTATAGATGAAGAGGAGGATGAATTTAGAAGTTGGCATCATTGTATAAAAATATATTTGAACTATATTTGAAGAGAAGGGTAAGGATATTTGAACTATAGTTGAAGAGGACATAGAGAAGGATATCTAAACTATAGTTGAAGAGAAGGACATAGTGAAGGATATTTGAACCATAGTTGAAGAGGACATAGAGAAGGATAGTGAAGAATACTATTATAAACCTTCACAATATATTGCTCTTAAAAAGTTACATATTACATTAGAAACCATGATACCATGCTGATTAATCTATTTTATAAAGAAAATATGTCTATAATCATATTACAATGAAAACCATAATTGTTCATTGCTCTTCGAAAGTCAAAACATAGTATTAGATACCATGATGATATAACTAGTATTAAAAAGGTATAGTAAGTTAAGCACCGAGCTTACTATGCAAACATTTGAAATATTCCTGAAAATATGTTTATATTTGGGACTGTTTTCATACATACTAGCTGGCACGTATCTGACTGTATTAGTTTTTTGGACTAATATAAAGTGTTATAATATAAAGTGTTCTATTCCTCATCAAACATCAAATAAAAATCTAAAAATTAAATAACTATATAATTTATACCATTAAAAGCATTTTTTCCTTGTAAGTTTTCACTAGTGATTATTATATTGTCTTTTATACAGATTTGAGTTAAATCAACCACTTCTTTCGATCAAATCTACCATGGATAGGGTGAACCTGTTAATAAATCACGTCAACCTGAAAAAAGGGTCAAATGAGGGAATGAAAAAAATGGACTTTAACCTGCATGATTTTCTGGAGCATGCCCTAAAACAAGTAGACCCAGAATTATGTGAACTACTGTCCAATGGTTATAAGGGTCTGCTCAAGCTTTCAAGTACTTTGGAGGAGAAAGCGAAGCAATATGAAGCAGAAACACAAGATAAAAGGAAGAAATTGGAAGATCTTTCTATAATGTGAGTATTTATTTATGTTTAAGAAATTTCATTTTGTTAGTGTTATTCATTAGTCAAGCAGTTGATTTTGTTTAAGCATTGCTTTAGTAAATTCATTTTGTTAGCTTGATTTTTAATGCGAAAAACTCAACTCAACAGAACGATTAGTAACTACTTATTATATAGGATTATGTTAAATATGCGGATTTCCAGTTGCATCAAACAACACAATAAAAGGGATAGAGGAAACACGAAATTTTTTTTCTCAGGTAAATAAATTTTTTTATTTAATGACTTTTGATGGAGATATATTTTTTATTATTAAAATATTGATATGTTTATTTGATTTGGCAGATAATGAGATTTCTCAAATAAAGGAAATATACAGAGAGGATGGAGAGAAGATTGTTGAGGACCTGAGGAAGGACGTTTTCAAAACGTCCAAAAGAATCTCAAAAAGATTTTCGAGGGATGCAACGAAAATTCAAAAAGAATTGAAGATCACCGATTAAGAATATATAACTTTTTGTAAACTTGAATGCAATTGCAATTATAAAACTATTAACCTGAAATTGCTTTGCAAATTATGAGTCTCTTAACCAAAAAAAAATGGGATGTGATTGTGAACTGCCAAAGGTAATAAACTACTTACAACGCAAATGGAACCTCTAAACCGTGAAAAACCTTTCGGTTGATTCATCCCTACTAAAAAATGCAAGTATCATATTTAGATAGAAAAATCCTAAAACAGAAATTTAAAATATATATATATATATATATATATGTATTAATTTCACAGCACTTTACATAGTTTTTTCACTTCCAAGAGGTTTCCCATCACTCTGTTATTTCAGGGAGAAAATGATATCATTTTAATGGAAGAGTGTGGATGATTCTACATACTACATACTGATTTTAGGGATGGCGGATGTAACAAAATACTCGGCAGATTTTCACGATGGCGGACGTAACTACGACCAGCAACAACTTAACCAACGCGGCAATCAGAAACACAGCAACAACTTGACCAACGCGGCAATCAGAAACACAGCAACAACTCGACCAATGCGGAAATCAAAAACAGAGCAGCAAAAATCGTGCCAACAATGAAAACAATAACCTTACAACTTTCGCGGGCGATTTATTTATAAAAAATAGTTCGGCCGAAAGTAAAATTTCAGCCGAACTCTTGTTGCCGGTTTTCCAAACCTCCGGCAAAAATTCTGTTTGCTACGCCATCACTGTGCCGTCTATCTAAACGGACTCAAAAGTTCGGCCGAACTTTCTAAGAAAGTTCGGCCAAAATTTATAAAATGTTCAACCGAACTATTGCCGAAATAAAATTTCTGCCCCTGATTCTCACAAAAGTGTAACCCAGCTTCACGTTTCCGCCCTGCACCATGAAATTTGTGACGTCGAGAGGCATGAAATCGACCATTCATACTTGAGAATCTGAGATCGTTACTCCAATCTGGAAAATGACCAAAAAATGGGATGCTCCACTACTCAAACGGGCATTGCCATTTGATTCCTATCACTGAGAGGTGTAAAATAGACATACAATTTGTCAAATTCTGACTCTTGAAAGTTTAGGACCTCAAGGAATATTTTTGATGCCCCTAAAGATTCCTTGGGCAAGATTCTGCCCCTATGGCCGCTCATAGTTCCACAGCTGCAAATTAAAAAAAATATTATTCATTTAAGAACACATCGTTCTGCTCCACGTTGTACCTCCGCTTTTCTAATGGCTCCATTGGCCTCCCTGTGCCCTCATATCTCATGTATTCTCCATCATTCTCCAAGGTTTCCTTGAACCATTTGAATGGCATTTTATAACAAAGTGTGAGGGTGAATAAGACAAAGTGTGAGGTGGACACATTGGTTAGCATAATAATATTAAGATACTTGTTGTTGGGAGGTTTTGGGTTCAAATCCCATTGACTCCCAATATTGGTTTAAAGCCCAATTTTAGTTTTTAGTTTTAATATAGTTTTTTAAAACTATATAATATATGTAATTCGTAATTCCATATTATAATTACTCCAAACAACATGAGAATAAGACAAAAAATGGAGGTTACATCATCCAAGGCCACTAGGGCCTAATTTGAGGTGTCATTTGGGGGGCCATGTGGCAAGCCCTCATTGGTCCACATCATATGCCACCTTTACCACCTACTTGCCATGTGTCGACTTATGGAGCTGCCACATCACCTTTTTGTGGGTCCACTTGTTTTTTTTATTGTGCTGCCACATTAGCTTTATGGGTCCCACTAGGCCTACCACATGTCATCCATACGGCCTACCATGTGGTTGAATGTTGACTTTGACTTGTTTTTTGTTGCTTGGTGCAAACTTCAAACCGCAATAGCTTTCTCATATAGACTCGGATTTGCATGTCATTCGTGCCATTGGAATCAGGGCGATGATCACTAAAATCTTGTACTAGTTCAAAAGCATTCTGAGCACTTTGAAAATTAACCATTTCTGAGCCCTCTTGGTCTCCTGAGGGTGTCTAGAGCCACCTAGATCAATCCTCCCCACTGAGGCACTTTTGGTCCACCAAAAGCATGAAAACAATATACAACTACTTTTTACCTTGTCTGCACCACAAGTGTCCTAAATGGTCACCCTTCATTCTCCTTCACCTTTGTTCTTCGAAGCCATAAGTGATAAGCTGACACCTGCATCCTCTGCAGACATGTAGTACAATTTTCTTACTAATTACCTACTTAATTACATGACCAAATATGACCCAATTATCCCATAATTGCCACCAATTTATAACACACACTCTGTGGTCAAGTTTATATCAAATGGAAATAAATACCCCAGATACAAGGCCAAAACATCATTGTCGCTTAACAAGTGATATAAAACACATAATCAATTTTACATTTTAAATTTCATAACATGATTTACAAAGTAACCCCAAAACAAGATAACACATCTAGAAAAACCATCTCTCCCTTATCAAAGTGAATGGGTTATATTCCTGTGGAGGATTTTCTTGTCGAACAATTTTTTCATTTGGTTCATGCACAAATACTTTGTCTTGGATACATTTCCCTATATGGAGCCTCCAACACATGCCTCTTTGATGGCCACTTCTGTCGCAATGAATGCAATGAGTCTTCTTCCTCCAGAATTGCTTTACATTATTATTTTCCTACGGTGGAGAAGACCTTTCACGCCTCATCCTCTTTCATGTTGCCATTCTTTTCCACCACTCAGCAAATACATCATTATGTAATCCACAAAAACTACATGTTTTACGATGCCATGATCTATGTTCATTGTTAGCGACATGCTTGTAATCAGAATGAACACTAGAATACCAAGACTTGTTATAACTTTCTTGTGGGTCTCTAACGAAATCATGGTGAGAAGAGCTTGCCTCAACTCTTTCTCTGCAATGTGTGTTGTCATAGGATTATGGTGAAGTGTTCCCAACATTTTATTTCCCCAATGGTTTCAACCATGTATTGGAAGCTTCTAACACCTTTGAGCATTTTCCTTCAGTGTATCCCAAACCTGTGAATCAAGGTCTCTACACAACCTCCAATGGCTGAGTTATGCCTTGTCCATTCACACCAAGTCCTCCTCCTTCGCAACCCATTTTGGTAATGAGTCTCATGCTAGTTCCTATATTGGGTATATCCACGTTTCCAACAAAAATAATAGCATGTGAATATGAAACTGAAGAGAAATCGACATTTTTTACCTCAACTATTGATTCAGACATAGGTGATGATGGTTTTTTTAAGCCTTCGTTATGCTTCAACTTCGCTAAGGCCTCTTCCGTGGCTTGCAACTGAAGCTGCAATCTCTTCTTCTCTTCCTTCTCTTCTCATACTAGCCTCCTCAATTCAACATTTTCTTCTGGAAGACTCTGGTTGATCTCCTCATTTCAATGATGAGAATATGATGAAGGTGAGGAAAAATATGCATAAGAACTGGAAGATGTGGATGAAGCATCGTTCTACGATATTTCTTTCTCCTCTTCCTCTATTGTCTTCTCATAAGCGTCATACATTATGTCCACCAATTTGGACATCCTAAGCATTGCCTCATACATGTCTTTTTCAACCTCCATTGTTGCATCTTTAATCATTGTTTACACTCGCAATTTTCATTAGCAAGAAGACCGCTCTGATACCACTTGATTCAGGTCCATCATTTACCCGATTTACCCATGATCTTTTACTTCTATGATGTTGTTATAATTGCACTGAAAAATAACGTTAAAAGAACATACATGCATGCTTTAAGTAAGAGGAAACAAGAAAACAATCAACAACATAAGAACACAAGATTTTGATAACAGATTTTGCCCAGTGTGGGCTACGTCTCTAGGCCTGGTGTCAAAATGGGGGTAGGACCCTTCATATAGTGCTAGAAGTGGTGATGATGTACATGGACTATTTTTTTTTTCATACAAGGGTATATTCCCTCAATGTGTGTGGCTTGTCTCTCCACGAGACGTTCCCCTACAAGAAATCTTGCTCACAATAGGCCTCTTACCAACATGACATAATCTCACACAAGGTGATGATGAGGATCCCTTGAACAAGGTTGCATAGGAATCATAACAATCCATGGAGAATGCATCTCACATGAAGTAGAAACAGAGATCATGCAACATAAATCAAGCAAGGATATAAACAACATGATACATCTCACAAAAACTGATAAAAGAGGCACATGATCAAACCTGCATATACCTCAACCCCTGAAGTTAAATAAATAAGTGGATACTAAGCTACTGAATCTGGCTACACCATTGAATTTGTGGCGTTGAAAGGCATAAAGTCGATTGTCCATACATGCTAATCTAACATCATTACTCCAATATGGAAAATAGCTAGAAAATGGGAAGCTTTGCTACTGAAACAAACATCTCCATTGGATTCCTGTCGTCAAGAGGTGTAAAATCGACATAAAATTTGTGAAATTCTGTCTCTGGCAAGTTCGGGACCTCAAGGAATCTTCTTGATGCCCCTTAGGATTCCCTGGGCAAGGTTCTTCCCCTTTGGCCTCTCATGGTTCTGCACTTGCAAATAAAAAAAAATATTATTCATTGAATAACACATCGTTCTGCTCCACATTCTTCCTCCACTTTTCTCATGGCTTCATTGGCCTCCCTGTGCCCTCATCTCTCATGTATTCTCCATCATTCTCCATAGTTTTGTTGAACCATTTGAATGGAATTTTATAACAAAGTGTGAGGGTGAAAAAGACAAAGTGTGAGGTTGGCACATTGGTTGGCATAATCATATTTAGATACTTGTTTTTGGGAGGTTTTGGGTTCAAATCCCGTTGACTCCCAATATTGTTTTAAAGCCCAATTTTAGTTTTTAGTTTTAATATATTTTTTTCAAACTATGTAATATATGGAATTTGTAAGTCTGTATTGTAACGACTTGCAAAAACATGAGAATAAGACAAAAAATGGAGGTTGCACTATCGAAGCCCACTTGGTCCTAGTTTGTGGTTCCATTTGGCAACATATGATTGGGCCATGTGGGAAGCCCTCATTGGTCCACATCATATGCCACTTCTACCACCTACTTGTCATGTGTTGACTTGTGGTTTTCCCACATCACCTTTTTTGGGTCCACATGTTTTGTTGACTAGGCTTCCAAATTAGCTTTGTTGGTCCCACTAGGCCTACCACATGTCATCCATACGCCCTGCCACGTAGCAGAATGTTGAATTTGATTTTTTTTTCGTTGTTTGGTAAAAAATTCAAACTACAATAAATTCCTTATACAGACTCAAATTTGAGTGCTTTGCACCATTGGAATCAGGGGCGACGAGCACTAAAAATTTGGTCTAGCTCGAAAGCATTTTAACCACCTTGAATTTTAACCATTTATGAGCCCTCTTGGTCTCTTGAGGGTGTCTAGAGCCACCTGGATCCTTTTTTGAAGCAGAAAGTGGGGAATGAACCCCTCCCAAATAATTTCCAAGGAGGGTGAAGTTTGGAGGAGCCATAGAAAGGGGGATTGTAGGTACTTCCTGTTACTAAGGAAAATAGTTCAATTAGGGGGCAATATTTGCATGATAAATTATTAAACACATTGTACAATTCTATATAAACATGTCTTTGATTTTTTTTTTCCCGAGGAATATTTAGAGCCACATCCCCTCATTTAGAAGATGATACCTAGGATAATTTCTATATTCTTCAAGGCATGGAGCTAGGTCAATAGTACGACTGAAATCCATCACAACAACATACTTATTATGATCTCAACACGTCACTAATAGTAGTAGAGCCTAGGTGAGGAGGATAACACTCTATCTTACAGTGACTCAAAATAAATCCATATAAACAAATAATTTTTTTGATACAACAACATTTTTTAAAATTAAATATTATTATTAAAAATATTTTTATAAACACATTTAATTTTAAAAATTCTATAATATTATAAAAACATATAATTAAAATATTATTTGATCAAATAATTTATGTAATTATAACCATTTTAAGTTCATCTTAAATCCTAACCTATCATGTATCAAGAAGGATCAAATTCTGCAAGGCTGTACACTTTTCTTAAATTTTTTAAAAAGGGTTTTCACCTCATATACCGTTATTCCTCTTGACTTTATTCATGCAATATAAAGATTTAAAGACATGTTCTCTCTCTCTCTCTCTCTCTCTCTCTCTCTCTCTCTCTCTCCACTTACCATGTGTCAACTCCATACCGAGGATGAGTCAACACACGATTAAAATATTTTACCATAAGAACATTTTTATTTAACATACACATTGATCTATTCCATTTAGTTGCAGTCTAATTGTTCTGCTTTTGGGATATTTTCCATGCATATTTTCTTGTTAATTTTTTTTCAAATATGGTTGGAATTTTTTTGAATCACAAGTTCAATCTACGAACCCTGCACAATCTCAGTGCCCTGGGGATTCAAGGCATTGAATCCATTTATGCATTCAAAATTAGATTTTAAACAGCAAAAGAATATGATCTAACTGAAAATGGTTTTGCCATAAACTACAAAACATAGAATAGTTAGACACTGCCTTTTATTTATGGGCCACATGGAAACACTCTTCTTTTATTAATATTTTTTTTAAATTCCTTGTGTGAACTCCATATTAAGCTTTGAAGGAATTACACATCTCATGATTATGGGAAGTAGAAAGAAGTTAAATATTTATTTATCTCTCATGTTTAATTTTTATTTATTAATATTCTCTTTTAAATGCCATTGTCAACTCCATGTTGGACATAGAATGAACTACACATCTCCTTCATAGTGGACTATAGCAAGTTCCTTTAAACAAAATAATCTTAAAGCTTTTTGTATCTTGAGTTTTCACCTAATGGTTCTTGATCCCTCTTAGAACTTGATATATCTTAATTTTTTCACCTAGTGGAGTTCCCCTCTTACAACTTCATAGATATGGGGTATTTACACCCCCACGCGTGTGTGTTCATTTCACATTCCAACTTCACATTTAGCATAGAAGAAATTATAGATATCCAATAATACACACCATTGAAATATTCTAATCATAATTTGTTTTCAATATTTTTTAATAATGATAATAATAAATATACTCTAATTTTAACATGATAGCCAAGCTAGACACCAAATTGGTATATGAAACCCCCTTGTATATGGGATAAGGAGAACCACCTCTATTCAACATACCATTGTTTATGTGATACACACATGATAAGAGACCTGCATATGTGCATAGATATGACTATTAAAGTCTATGAAGGTGTATGTACTCTACTCCCTCTCATTTTGAACTTGTGACCTCCTATGAGGAAGCATATATATATATACATTGATTTTTTTTTGCAATTAATATTTTACAAAAAAATCAATTCAAGAATTATACATCTCCTTCATTGTAGGAAGTCAAAAACAACTATCAAATAAATAATTTTTTGAAGTGTTATAATTACATTTTTTTGTATTTATAGAATTGAATGAAATTGTTTTATTTAAATATGTATGTATGTATGTATGTATATACATACATATATACATATACACACACACACACATATATATATATATATATATATATATATATACATACATATATATATACATACATACATACATACATACATACATATATATATATATATATATATATATATATATATATATATATATATATATATATATATATATATATATATATATATATATATCTCTCTCTGTGTGTGTGTGTGTGTGTATCATGTTGTGTGTGAAATTTCATACTAAATGAAAAAATAACATACATTTTTTAAACAATATAAACTAATTTTTAAATTTAGGTTTCTATGATCCATGACTTTTATGAAGAGAAATATTTTGGTGATAATCACATAGGAAAAAATATCATCAATGTGTTTCGAACTAACTAGTTTGGTTCATCTTTAGGACAATATATAAACTAATTTTAATATCATACAAGTTTTAACTAATCATTAATAATATTATATATAATTATAATAAATTTTCGCTTAATATTTTTTTTAATGAAAAATGAATTATTTTAATTCAAATATATGGTGCAACATCATTTACATTTCAATTAATGGTTGTATGTAATTATAATGAAGTTTCCACTTACTCAAAAAATAGTTAAAAAAAATGCAATTATCTTCCTTCACATATGAAAACCAACATTTCAATTTCTAACCATATTTAGATGGAAACAAATTGGTGACATATGAATGAATTGACTCTCCGATAGGGGTGTCTTCCCAATATCCTTTTTCCAGTGAGAAAATTAAATGGATCCAATGATTCCTCAGACATTCTGGCATTGCGAACATCAACAAATAGTGAAGCATGCACGTTATTGAAGTGAGTGAGGTTTTGGAGGTCCTCGAAGTTGGAAATCAATCCCACATAGCCCCTCACATGTCTTGCACATGTTACAACCGACGGTTCATATGCAGTATCATATGATAGGGGCATGGATGATTAAATGGCACACTAACCTATAACTGAAGACACATGTCAGCTGTATGTACCAAATATCAAGAAAAAATATCTATCAATTTGAAATAAAATTTTACCTAGGCTAACAACCATGTCATAATCCACAATCAAGTCACATTCATCGGTCATAATACATAAAGCTACAATTATCACCTACTTGCACTAAAGTACATATCAAATATCTTAATGCATACATGTTGTTACAACAATATTCGTGCAATCTTCTAGAAACATGCTCATAAACAACATGTAACCTAATCATACAACAACAATAAGCTAACCCATAACATGCTCATCAACAACATATAACATAATCATCAAGTTATCTCATCATAAAACAACAATAGTAATGCATATAACCACATGTTACTATCAATCATGACTATCTAACACATGTGCATATAACTACACTAATCAATTAGCATCTACCATGCATGACTAACCCACACATGTGAATATAGCTAAATAGATTAACTAACATCTATCATGTATATAACACTAACATCAATAAGCATGTACATGACATTTTGCATATAACCTTAATGCATATAACAATCCATTAACTAACATACTTGCATGCCAAACATCCAAACCCATATGATGACATGCTCTTGCCTCGAGGTCCAATGCTCCAACTTCACTTAATTCTCTGCATCTCCTGCTCTATCTCAGCCAACATATTAGCATTATAACATACTAATATCATCATGATGACCTAATTGCATACAATGACCTTATGAACAAAAACCTTCACCAAACCAATTCAAACTTGACCATATGCACCCACTTGATAGGTATAACCAATCATGAAAGACCAATACATGTTCCACATATCACATCACACAAGAAAGCATACATGGACAACACAAAAACATGATGAACATGTGACCTACCATAAACAAGAAATGCATATACAACATGTAGCAACATGTAAGCATGTGTGCACAAACAATACGTAAGAAAGAACCACACATAACCAATCATACACTCATGGAAACATGTCGAAAACAATACCATCATCACTTCCATGGCGACACCACTGCCACGATGGAGAATACAACATGGATGAAACAAGAACATATATACCACAAAAATACTACAAAAGTATGCAACCAACATAAATTCATGATAAACACACCACCCATCCAGTCCGAGATTTGAACCATGCTCTTGTACCACTCTATGGTATCACATATGAACTAATGAGAGCAAGAAATAGACATCGACATGCATAAAAAATGCATATTAAACCATGATCAACACCTTTAAAATGAAAAAATTCACACATAGAACATAATAATGAGGATCACATATGCAATCGACATGAATGCATGATTAACACACAAATCCCAAGGAGAGCGCAACCACATTATGATACCACTATATAGCACCCTCTTCCCACATCTACCCAGGTAACCTTCCAACTGGGATAAAAATGTGAAAAGAGGCTAATAATATGAGATTAAAACTCCTAGATTACCTTAAGGAAGTGGAACCAATGTAAACATGACAAACACACCTTACACTACATCATTGACATCCCCATGAGGTATCCAAACCTTCGAAGGCCCTGTTCCCTGAGGGGGAACTGATTTTTAACCCATTGAGGCTTACTCACAGGCCTGTAAGGGTAAGGTAATGGTTGTAGGACCTTAGCCATGAGATTTCCTTTTTTATGGTAGCAGTTATGGCCCAAAAAGTTAATTATAGGCCTGGAGCTCTAGGATTTGTGCCACATTTTTAGCCCATAAGCCCAGGTCACTACCTAGAACTTCTTGTAACTTTAGGAGATGATAAATAACATTATAAAAAAGACATGGAAGCAATCAAATCATCCATAACTCATATGATCCCACCCATCCATGACAAGATTTTCGTCAAACATGTCACAAACATTGCATCTACAGGTGTAAACAACTGGAATAAATAGAAGGGTATAATACTTATTTTGAGAATCGGTAAGAAGCATTCCTCCCTTATATATTAAGCTACAATAAAATATGTTTGACCATAGATATATTGTATATTCATTTACAATAAAAAACATAGATAGAGCCTTAAATCATCACTGATAAAATACATGCTTATAACCAACATAATAGCAACATAAAATACCATCGATATAACATCAATGAAGTCTAAATAATAACCAGTACATTTTCATACCAAATACCAAAGGAATGAGCTCTTCATTACTAAATGAAAAATGAATCAGAGATGGGACTTCCAAGTTCCACCTGACCATAGATTGGCTGAGCCAAATAACTTCAACCAACCACCCCCGTGCCATATTACAATCATGAATGTGGGACTTAAACTAAAATAACCAATGAGGGAATCCTGAGGCTAAACCACCTTACCCTCATCAAAAGAAACTAGTATTTATCATGATCCAACCCAGATCATGAGGCCAATGCAATAAAAATGTCATAACAGGCTTTACCCTGATCTACCCCAATCATTAGGCCAACACAAGCATGGATATCTTTGGATTCTCTCCACCTACACAATGAGGAATTTTCCTATATTCTAGTCTCTTAAGATTTACCGCAACCCACATTTCGAATTAGGGGTCACTAGGCCCTAAACTGAGACATACTCTCTAGGCTTTACGACAATCCAAAACCCGAGATTCCTAGTCATAAATGGAGATAATTCCAACTCTAGGATTTACCGTATATATTTTCATGCACTGGTCGAGGATTCCTAGGCATATCGAAGCAATGCGCTATCTGGTTTCAACGTAACCCAAAGTCTAGTTCAAGGGTTACTAAGCCATGTGTTATATCAATTAAAATATCCACCCCACTTAGCTTCAAATCCATCTGGTAATCCAGCTAAACCAAAACGTGAGAACTCCACAACTCCATGGATATCGAGAAATGTAAAAGCTAGGATGAAATCATTGTCGCACTTGGAAAATCCCATGCAAAGACAACAAGAAACTACATGCAATACCATGAATGCCATGAGTGTTGCTTGATTCTTGCTCCTCCTTATTTGCTTCCTCCTTTTCCTTTCTTTCTCTCCTTTCTTACTCCAAAGCAAAAATGCTCTAAAAAATCTAACTGTCCAAGAGTGTGTGAGAGGGAGAGAGATAGATAATAATAAGAGAGCTCTAAAAATGCATTGACAAAAGGTTGCAAAATCTTGCCAATTGATCCTGATGAGATTTTTTACCTACGAGGCCTCTATTTTCTTCATTTTCCATTATTTCCCTTCATTTTCCTCCAAACATGCAACTTGTGACCTTTCACCTTCCTTTTCTCCTATTTTCCATTATTTTCATAAATAAATGTGCCAAAATTCATTTTGCATTTCTAAAGCCTTTTCCATTTCCTTTGAAAATTTCCTTTAGTCATAATAAACCGAATGAACAGCCGGTAGGATGTTTTCCCACCATTCATCTTGGAATACGTATTGCATTGACCTTGGTTATTATATTATTTTACATGGATTTTTACTAGGGCTATTACGATTGTATGATGTATATAAATGATCTTAATGTTGAATTATAGCAAATAATATTTAAATTTTGATTGTTTTGTGCTAATTCCGATAAATGGTGGTTTAAATTTATTATTTTCATGACTAACACCATTTTAATATCATATTTGTGCATGCCCATGATATTTTGTGTGCATGATTTCATCTATTGTTGCAATCATTTATTTTATTCTTTTGTGGTTTTACTTATCATTTTTCCTCTTGTTTTTCCTATTTATACTATGAAATCCCTTTGATTACATGCTTGGTACCTAGATCCTGAGTCAAATTTATTGAAGGTTGTAGGGAGGCCATGAGGTTTGGTAAAAGATAGTATCATATAAGGGACATGAATAGTGATCAGTTGAATGAGTCCCAGTTAAGGAGAAAATTAGAGTTGGGCATATGGGTTGGGAAGAAAGCCAATGCTGAAACATATTAGAGAGTTACTCATAGATACAACATGTAACAAACAAGGTTCATATACGCAACGCAGTAATCTTCAAAGTACTTCGAAGAAAAAGACATACATTGTAGGACAAGTAATTGTATATTGAATAATATATATATAATAATTGATGAGGTGTTTATAGATGAGGGCGAGGGCCTACTTATATACCCTATGTAGGTGCCCCTTCACTAATAAACATGTCCTTAGATCATGTCTCTTCAATACTGACTATTAGGTAGTTAATAATTAATTATGATTATTATTCTTTACATTATTTTTATTATTTTTATATAAAAAAAATTCATAACATTTCCTTCCTCTTCAAAAAGATTTGTCCTCAAAGCTTACAGATGAAAGGGTTTTATCTCTTTTCCTGCCTCAAATATCTTTTCATATCAACAATTTCATCTTTGTTGATACAAGATGATATGGTCCTTTGAGTGATAAATAAAATTGTCAACTTGAGAATGGATCTGATCATCCTATATTAGTATTTTGTGGAATATTCCAATCACTGGAAATATGTAACGATTTGTTATCATAGGACTGGATTATGCAAACTTTAGTATTCCTAGGAACATAAATATGTTGTTTATCTTCTTAGTGGTATATATTTGTGTATTGATTGAGGCATCTATTCTAATGATTCAGATGTAGATAAGTTGTTCTTCTTGTTTTACCTTCCTTTGACATATGTGTGGAAATTTCCTGGTTTACTTTAGGTATTGATGTAGTTGAGTTGGTTATAGAATATTCACTTGAAATATTTGGCATTTGAACTATAAATTCTGAGTACATATTCACTTTAGTAGGTTTATCCACTTCTTGAGTTGTGATATTTACTGGATTTGTATTCATTCCCTTATCTTCATCTTGGAATGTAACAAATGGAGATTTCAATACTTCTTCTTGAGTAAGTTGTTTTAAATTGTCATTAGCAACTTCCTGTCACTTTTAAGCTTCCTTATTTGCATAAGAATGATTTGATTATGATTCCTTAGATGTGAAATTTTTCCATTTTCTGAATTGTTGGATTTGTCCCTAGTATCCTTCTCTTTATCTTTATACTTTTGATTTGTTCTAATAACCTTTGATTCAGGGTTTTTAAGTGAAAATTTACTTCTTCCTTTTGTCATAAACTCTTGTTGAATTACTTCTCAACACATTCATTTTATTCCTCTAATTTTCTTCTGGTATCTTTGGACCTCTTGACCTTCAAAAGTAATTTTATATTACGGTCCCTTAGACTCCAAATTTATTCATTATTTTTTGTTGATTCTTTGTAAAATTGATCTTCGAGATATTTATGCTTATTTTTTGATGCTTTGTTTTTTTGTTCAACTTCTAAAATTTATTCTTTTAATATTTTCATTTTGCATCTGCTCTTCACCTAGACATTCTTTCGTACCAAATATTTTCCTACACATGGGACAACATAATTTGCAATTTTTTTGAATCCACCAATACCCAACTTTTGTTTTGCAAAATGGACATTTAGTCCAAAATGTTGAATGGGTTACATGACACATCCTTCCTTATTTCATTTTTTTATTATAATCATTCCTTTTTCTACAAAAATTGACTCCATATTTCCTTTTTCGAGATAATATTAGGTTTCCAAAAGTAACCTTTCCTAATATTTATAATAAAATATTATTATTTTATTTTTTATTCTATAAACCTTCACAACTTTACCTTCATTCAACCCTAGAAATGAATATTGGATAATCCTCTCTTTTAAAGAGCCTCAAATACTTATTCCTCACTAAATAGCATATATTAAGATTTCCCTTTTACCACTTCAATGTCCTTTATATTTTTCTTTCTTTAATTATAAAATTTATAACTTCCTTATGTATTTTATAACCCTTCTACAGTAACGTTACTATTAAATTCCCTTTAAAAAATTTATTTAAAATATGTTTTTTTGGCTCACCATGTTTATTTAATTCCTTAATTCCTCCCTATAAGGGTAAGCCACAATTAAGAAATGTCACAATTTTTAACTACAGTCCCTATTCCTCTTCAGAGTTACCCCTATGCCTCTTTAGTGTTTTTTTTTTTTTTTTCTAAGTAAAACTGATCTATTAACAGTAAAAGTAGTGTACAGCGGGAAGAGGCCTTAACATTGCCCAATTTTAAGGCATTTTGGACAGACAAAAACGAAGTTTGAGACTGCCCTGTAGGAGGGAAACCAGCCTGTAGAGATCACCACAAAAAATCCCACGCAGGGGATCGAGAGACTGAAAGTACTGAGGACTGTAGCTAACAAAAACTAAAACATGATTTGAAATAGCAAGAAAGTCAAAAACAAGCCCATTGGATAGGGCAGAAACATAGTAAAGAAACCATGACCGAAAAGCAGAACTACTCATCAGGAGCAACTTGTTCGACCCTGCACCAGTATTTGTCCGGTTCACCACACTCATTGTACAGGTATTTGACAGAGTGGACCACTTTCCTGGAGGGAGGAGCGACCATCTGCTCTACTTGCCCTTGCTCCTTGACTTCCTGCGCAGCATCCTTGCTTCCTCTGGGCTACCCCACCAGATCCTGTGGTGCTTGGTCCTGCTCAGTGTTGCCAGTTATACCCTGCCCAGCCGAAGGATTCTGGTCTTTCTCATCCTGGGGCTCCTCAAGAAACACAACCGAGATAGCAGCAGTGACTCTCAGACGATTGAGGGAGCAATCGAAGGAGAAAAGAGAAGTGTGGGATTGAGCCGGGAGAGCAGAAGACGAGGGAGAGTCCAGTCTACGGCTCGAACAGAGCAAACAACCATGGAGAAGTCTTGGCAGGCTATCCCAGGGGGAAGAGGTTTCAGAAGGTGAGTTGGAGGAGGAAGGAGAATGCCTCACAGAACGCCTGGTAGACCCGCACCTACAGCGCATTCTTTGCCTGAGGCGAGGCATGTTAGAATTGGGGCTGGAGTGCCAGGGAACCGGAGAGATGACTGGGGACAAAGTTGAGCTAGGATTCAGAAAGATAGAGGCCAACTTGCAGGAACCAGAAAGCGAGAGATGAAGGTTATCCCCGAGCTCCATACAGTAGTTGATGCGGCTTCACTTGCCAGTGATGATGCGCTCATTTGCAATCCCAGCAACTAGTCGACACCACCAATTCACTAGCAAGGGAGAAGACGGGTCCATGGTGTTTAAAAGATCTGCGCTACAGCGGGAGATCACTTGCAATGAATGGTAATTAATGTGAGCCGGAGGTTGATCCATTACATAGCAGTTGAAATTGCATCGAGGAGTGGCAATCTATTTGTGAATTTCACCCAGAATTAATGCAATTAATCTCAGTTTTAACATGTTTATGGCTGGAGTGACGTTCCCCTTGTGGGAAGGCAGGTGGCTTCCTGTCCGGCTAGACCTCCGTCCCATCATCTTCATCACGCCCGATAGCACCCGCATCCGGGATATGCCTCTTTAGTGTTAATAGATTGTTCATTAATTTTTTTGTAGGATATTCCTCAACTCTCCCTTACATCCAAAAATTTAAATAGTGGATTTGAGATGAAGAAAATGGAAGATTAGGTGGTGGTTATAATGTTCAAAAGTAGTGGTTGCGTACAACAAAGGAATTTTTCAACGAAATTTTTTGTCCCACGTGTCATTTTTGTGGCTCAGTCACAGTGGTAGCATTATGAAAGAGAATTATGAAAGAGAATTCCATTAACTAATGGGTGCCTTGTTTTTTATAGGGTGGTCTTTAAACCTTGGTTTTGTCTAACATAATTCAATGTCTACTATTCTCATGACTGAGTGAATAACATAATGATGGTCAAGTGACTAGATAGTCCATGGGAAATGATGGACAATGAAATGATAGCCATGAGAATGGCACCAGGGAGTTTCTATTACCTTAAAATTCATAATAAAATTTACAGATGTATATAATTATAGACCTAACCGTGGGAATATTCACAGGTTCATGTATATATATATATATATATATATATATATATATGTACACATGAACCTGTGAATATTCCCACGATCAGGTCTATATATATATATATATATATATATATATATATATATATATATATATATATATACATATATATATATATATATACATATATATATATATATATACATATATATATATATATATATATACATATATATATATATATATATATATATATATGTATATATATATATATATATATATATATATATATATATATATATATATATATATATATATATATATATATATATATATATATATATATATATATATATATATATATGAACCTGTGAATATTCCCATAATTAGGTCTATAATTATATACAGCTATAAATTTTATTATGACTGATAGGTTTTGTTAATAGTCATTCTTTTGGAGGAATGATAGTTTATATTTATTTTTACGTAAATGTGGATGGCGTAAATAGATTCCCAGTTGTATTAGTAATCAATTGGGAAAGAAGTATCCCTAGTTTATTTATGATTTTGAGATCATGTGCTTAGAACTATACCCATGGTGTATTATGAAAAAGGAATTTTGAAAAATATAACAAGAAAATGAAAGTATTATTATCTCCAACAGGTGGATAAAGACACTAGAGGCAGTGTTTTCTGGTACATATGGATGGAGATAGTGTGGTCTCTAGATTTGTCAATGTTATTGTGTACATTTCATATGGTGCTATGTGTGTTGTGTTACACATTTGTAACTATTATGTTGTGTGATGTATATGTGCATGTGTTGTGTAATGTTTCGGGGCAAGAAGGTATGGGATTACCTGAGCGCTTGTGTTGTGTAATGTGTATGGAATAGGCATGTATGGGACTGTTTGGGGCCCTGTGTTGTGTAGTGCCATACATAGGTAGGTATGGGACTGCATAGGAATACACAGGTGTGGAACACACCTATATTCTGTCGACAAAAGGCTACTTCTTTTTGTAGTGCCCATAATCGAAGGATAGTGATTGGGCTTAAGTGCTCATCTTGGGGATGATGAGACACTTAGTAAATTTGGAATCAAAGAGAAGAGAAGAGAAGGCATTGCGTTAATGTTGTATGGAAACCAATCTAGTTTGTGTACATCATCAAAGAGAAGAGAAGACACTAGATTCTTTCTAGTTAGTAACCAATCTAGTGTTTGTATGCGGTCAAAGAGAAGAGAAGCCATTGGATGCTTGATGTATGGAAACCAATATGGTGTCTGGATGTGTTCAAAGAGAAGACAAATCATTGGATGCTTTCTGACTGGAAACCAATATGGTGTGTGTACATGGTCAAATAGAAGAGAAGGCAATGGATGCTTGCCAACTATCGACCAATCTGGCACCTGTACATTTTCAAAGAGAAGAGAAGGAACTGAATGCTTGACAAATCAGAAACCAATCCATTGTGTGTACAGGAAAAGAAAATGATACTAGATTATTTTTGGGTACAAAATTGATCTAGTGTGCGTAAAAATAAAGCAACAAGGAGAATAATATCAGTTGGTTTGAATACCTCCAATGCATCAAAATACTCCAAAAGGACATTGGGAAAAGTGTCTAAATTATGAATTAATTTCCATCATACTTTTGTTTAACGGTTGAATTGTAATTGTATAATTATCATATCTTGTTTTTTTATTGATGAAAATGAAAAAGACATTGTAAATGCTATAAAGAGTTGATTATGTAAAGCTCCATGAACCATCATGTATGTTTTTCAAGTATGTTCATTGCATATGTGTAATTAAACAACAAGGACTTGGGGGAGCGGTTTGTAACACCCCAATCTCTTATCCTTATTTATGCAATGTAAATACCTTAATAACTTAAATGGCTAAGCGAGGGATATGGATTCCATTACTTGAGGTCGAAATATTGATTGGGGGAATTTTTGCTTTAAATATCAGTCCTTGATTGACTGAGGAGGTTGCTTGCTTGGGATGGAATAGGTTTCCATATTGATAGAAATATGAAATTTTTTTAGAGTCATTAATGGTGGGTTGGTGTGATTTCAATGACCCGGTCATGAATTGAATTGGGCTACAAGAGAAGTATGCAGGCCCATGTTTCCTTGGAAAACATTACAAGGTAGAGATGATGATTAATTTATGAATATTTAAGGCTATGCAGATAGATGAAGAAAAAGGAAGAAAAGTATAATTTTGAGAGGGACTCATTTTCATGCATTCACTGACTCGATCAACGTTCGAGAATAGGTAGAGAGGGAAAAAAACTGTTGGCATAAAGAGGCTAAACTAGAGGTAAAAAAGTAGGTTTTTCAAGTTGCATTGTTGAGCTCCTAGGAGAGAAACAAACAAGCTAAAAAATCTATCCAATCTACTATGAAAAAAAATCACGAGTAGTGGCTTTCCTTGAGGATGAAGGTAGGGTGGCCTAGTGGTGCTCTGGTTCATTTTTGTATTTTTTTAAATTTTCCTCTAGAAACAATCCACCTCAAGATTTGGAACCCATATCAAGGTGACAAATATAAGTAATAGTGGTTGTATCTTGTCTATGATTGGGCTTAGAGTTAGAGTCCCACTCTCAGTTATAACATTCCTACATTACTTCAGATAAGTTTCCTTATGGTTGTTATTCATAATAAAGAATGTTTTCATTCCTAGTTTAAATGATGTTACTACTGCAGGAGGCATGTCTATATTATATTATTTTCAAAACTGACAAATGTGTTGCGTTAATGGTTGAAGGTGTTGGAATAACATGTTGACACCTACAACAACTATTAGTATGAGTATTTTTATTTATTGTAATATGATGAATACAAGGTTCAATCTTGCATGAGAATTTATTATGTTGTAGTGTGGTGAAATTTAGGATTCCTCCACTTCACTCCTTGTTGTCCTATTAACTTGTTTTTTTATGTGTATGTTTCCTGTAGTTGTTTTCCATAGTGCTGACTCTATATTTGGGATGGTGTCTTCACTCCCTCCAAATCATGGGGTCAAGAGACTCCTTGTTCCAAACTTAGTTCCCCTAAAAATTACAAGATAAGCACTCTCGTATTTGTTTAAATGATAATTAATATATGTTGCATTGTGGATTGAAATGGTGCATGTAAACATAATGAAGATCTGTTTTTGTTTCAATATTGAAATGGTGCATATAATGTAATCGACATGAATGGTGTCCTTGTTATCCACATGAATGATTAATATATTGTGTAATGTTAAGGGCAATGAATTTATATATAAGAGCCTAATCCAACCCATAATAGTAAACAACATAAGAACTCTTTCCATTACATGGAATAATTTCATTGGAGACAACTAGTTGTGACAGGGTCTATATGCATATGTTGGCTAAAAACCTATATTGTAGTTTCATGGCATGGTGTTAATGTTTAGGATTACTTCCTCTCTTATCATTCATGAATTTTCATCAAGGGCTTCCTAGGCCTTACATTTATAGTAGCATGAATTCTCACCGTAGTGGCATTGGTGCTTAAGCCCCTCTTGTTGGACACCATCAATTGTGCCATACCTTGGTGATGAAATAACATGGTAGCTTCTTTCCTGAATGGCTATTAATAACCATGGTATTCCAGGGATTGATACCTCCTCTAGTGGAATAAAACCTTGGCCACTTATCAAGGCCAAATGCCATGAAGGTCTTAAAAACACTCCATGGTGTTGCTGGCTAGGACACTACAAGTGTGAGGGTACATGTGGACAGGTAGATATTTGAGGAGTATTAATCTCCTTGTAGTCCTCTTGACATATTTTAAATTCCATGAACTCGAGAGGAGAAATTCTATCATAAGCTTAGGGAGGTAGTGTCAATAAGGGATTAATAAGTTATATTAGCCATGGCGGAGTGCTAGCATAGATCCAACTGGTCGCAGGACCCCTACGACTAAGCCATAAAAGGATCCATGCTCAAATGAAAAAAACAATCATAGAGTTGTGTTGCAGTGAAGTTGGGAAAGGACTTAATTTATAGTTTAATTGGATCAACTTATGCGATTGGTCTAGTGGAATACCTCACTGTGAAAGCTTTCTATTAGCATGCCTAGATTCAGCTCATTTTTATTGGGAAAAGGGAAGGTGATGTTTCCGTGGGGCCATATCTCAGGAGTTTTAATTTTCCAACTCAAATAATAGGCAAGATGATGTAATCCATGGTGCGTTCATAGACACGCAAGCCTCGTTGTTCCACTATTGGTTGAGGGTGGGCCACTTGACAAGTCGGTCGAATGAGTCATCCCCGGTTCATTCATGATAAGGGAAGCAAGGATGACGAGGCATCGGGTTAGATGGGCTCACAGCTCAGAGGTGTGGAGCATTCCCATTGCCCAGGATTGAGCCCACAAGATAGTTCATCTTGAGTCCATACGCCAGATTTTTTTTTACATCTCAAAATAATGATAGGGATGATGGGGCGTAGGGCCACATAAGTCTATATCTCAAAGGCATATTATGCCACCATTGGCTGCAAGTGGATCCTGTTGGCTCCCTGTGATTTGCAAGATTGGCAAGAACAACTCTGTAAGGAACCACATCAGACCGCATTGGATTCCATGGACCTAACCTTCCTGGACTCAAAGAGGGCTCTCTCTATGTGTGTGTATGTAAATGATATATATTTATGCTTTTTTTTATGGTTTTAGGCTAGTTATGAAGTTCTTAGGATTATTTGTTTGTTTGATTGGTTGACAGATTAATGGTGTCATTAATTGATGGAGTGTTTAAGTGTTTAAGTTGATTAGATAGACTGTGAGAAGCATTAATCCATTGGGCTATGGAGTCATAAAAGGATTTAATTGTTCATCAACTCCACAAGGGTTTTCATAGGGCAAGCTAACTATATCAAGTGGATCTCTTACATTAGATGGAATACGAAATGACAGTAAGTTGTGAAAATAGTAAAATTAAAGGGAAATCGAGAATCCTTTAACTCTACTTCAACGAGAAGAGCCTTTCAGGTAACTTTTTAAGAAGAAATAAAGGAGAGGGAAAACCATAGACTTCTTTGGCCATATTATAATAATCAAACCTTTAAGACAACAATCCATCAATCCTACAATTACTTTCAGACAAAGAAAACATTTAGGATAAAAGTCAGTTTGATCAAAGACAAATTAAGAATTCTTTAATCTACTAAAAATACCTTTGGAGGTACAGTTTGAGACAAACCAAAGGACAGGGCATACCATAGACTTCTTTGGCTAGACTCAGCTAAGTAACCTTCAAATAAACAACTTAGAAACAATGTTTCAAGCAATACCAAAGGACAGGGCATACCATAGACCTCTTTGGCTATACTCTATTGAATCAATTTAAAGGAAACAACCTAGGTGGAACTAGAGAGAAATTAAGAATTCTCTAATCAAACCTGGTAGAAGAAAACATTAAGATGAAAGAAAGAAGAAAAAATTAAGGTGCCAAGACAACATATCTTAATCTAAATTTTTTGTTCTTTTATGAGAGAAATAATGGACAATATGGAAAACAGAAGGGAGAACATTAACAAAGAAGGATAAATTCACAATTAACATAGCTCAAGAATCTTGTGAACGTGCTTCTATAACTGATGTTCAAAACAATTACATTATTCCAGTGCAATAATCTGTGTAACTCAGAGTTTTCTCAAATCCAGCCTAGCAGCTCATCAACTAGCTCAACAATCACCAATCCACCAACTAGCCAACAACTAAAAATGAATAATACATACAGTATTTATCTACAAACTGCGGAGGTGATCCTAAGCTAGGGTTTCATATTTGTATTTATTACAGATTTAATGTGTTTTTTACCTTTGAGACCATGCAAGGCCAAAGAAAAAATATATGTGATTGACTGACTGTAATAATAACTTCTAACTTAACTGCTTAAGCTAATTTCTGAGATATGTTTGAATTTTAGGATTTTTCCTTACTTTTACACTAACTACTAAGTAGCGAAGAAATATCTCTGATAGTTTCAATAACTGTCGATGTCTTGATTGAAATGAAATAGGTTGTAGGTGGAAAAATGTGTCTCTAAAGAAGTAAATGTTGTTGGTTTAGTCATTCGGATCTGCCTCTGTGTCAATCTGCCTTCGAATTTATCCTTTAAACTTTGTTTAGGCCATTTCAAACGTGGATTTTTCTTTAATGTCTACCTTACTGTCTTCTCTTTAACTCTACCTTTATCTATGATCTTTGCCTTCTAATCCTTTTTCTTTATCATTAACCCTTGATTTGATCTTTGATCCACTAACCTTCACTGTCATGGTCTTTTTTACTGTTTTCTTCCCTTGTCTGTGTCTCTGTTTGCATTTACTACACAGTGGAGCATCTTTGTCATTTTTAATGACCATCAATGGTCATAATCTATTGACATTCATGCGTGGATTTGGCGCTTCTAGTCCTTTTGATGGAAAAACTAACAAACTCAGGAATTTTATTTGGACGTTTATAGGACCTTTAGAATGACATTTATGTATTTCTGCCATGACTAACTACACATTTAAAATCAACCAATTAGTTTAAAACCTGTGAGGGAAAGGCTTCTGCATTTATTTGGGCATTTTCGAGCCTTAGGAGTGCTTCGATAGGTTCATGGTGGCCGTGGGGCTTCATCCCAAAGGCACAGGCCTTTAGAGAATTTGAACAGAGGAATGGTTTTTGGTTTTGGTGGTAGGAAGGAGGGTGGTTTTTGCACGATATGGAGGCAGTTTTTGTACGGAGCAAAGGTGGTAAGCGGGTTTCTGTGGATGGATGCGATTCCATTGAGCGGGTGATGCGTGGTAGGAGGTACAGGGGTGGAAACCACCCATTTCATGAGATTTGTAGTGGTTAACCCTCGGGCCTTTGGATGTGCGATACATTATGGGGGCCGTTGGATCGGGATGAGCACAATCGATGGCGGGGTAAGTTGGAGTGGTGGGGCCTGGACGGATACATGGCGGAGTTTTAATGCGTGGTGAGGTTTGATGTATGTGGGGCCCGAGGGTCTAATAGAATAAGCAGAAGTGATTATTTTTAAGGAAAAAGGTGGGGTTAAAATATTTTAAAGCATGGGACTCTAAAATACATAAAGGGTCAGGGTTCATTTAATTAAAAAAAAAAATTAATATAAAAGATGGATCTCGAATATTATCATTTTTTTATTTAAAACAATGTAAAAATAACTTTTTACATTGTTTTAGTGTGAGTAAGAAAGAGTGATGTAGGTGAGTGGGCTGATGGGGTTTTTGGAAATGAAAGTGGGACTTTAGGTAGGGGAAAAAGGTGAGAATGAGAATTTTAAGCCCAAACGTAAGTTCTCAAGGCAGGAGGGTACTTTTGAGAAGGAAAAAAGAGGTATAGTGAAAAAGGTTTCATGAAGACTTTCTGAAGATAGTTAATAGTCAAGAAAAGCTATCTTCAGTAGACTGTAGAAAATCCATAGTCACCTAGTGATACTGTGAATACAAGAGACTGACAGTGGCTCCAACTAGGGAGGGCAGCTCCTTTAGGAGGTGTCAAGAACCTCAGGGTTCAGATCTCTGGAATTTGTAGATCAGTGCCTTGAATGTATTTGGCAGATTTTTCATCTTGTAATAGTTTATTTGTTGTTGTTCTTTGAAGCTGTGACCTTTAAAATCTGAAAAACATGCTTGCTGCAACTCAATTCTACATACACATCATTATATTCTAGCATTTTTTCTTCCTTTGGGTGCATTTAGACTGGAAAACCCTTGACATCATTTTTCTTTTTGAAAGCAAGAAACTTATCTATTTCTACCCTTATACCATCCAAAGGCTCAGATTAGACTGATGAGCTCTTTTATTCTCTACCTAATCTACTTATCTGTCAAGATTAAACAGTTTGACAGATTTTCATTCTCTAATCTATCAACAGGAAATTTAAAGCATGACCCAATCAATATTAAACATTTTGATCTGTCATGAACTGTGGCATTTTGGACAAGCTACACTCAGATTTTATTTTTTCAAAAAGTAAAACTAAAATTGAGGGCTAAAATCTGGAATTTATTATTCATCCCTCTCCTTTCTCTTTGGTCCAGGTTTAAACTTTGGAACCAATATATTTTCCACCGAAGCTACTGATAAGCCAAGTTTAAAGAGTTTGGAAAATCCACATTTTCTAACTTATCAGCAGGAATTCAAAATTTTCTCAATCATGATTAGACTGCATGATTGAACAAGAATAATTTTTCTTTTAAGTAGTGGCATTTGGACTTTCACACTTTCAGTAACATTATTTTTTGGTATGGGGCTTTACCTTTTATTTTTAACTACCCTATTTTCTTTTTTCCTTTATTTTTGTGTTTATTTTTCTGGTCTTTTTTTTCAAGCAGTGTTATATATAATGAATAAAGCTTTAAACTAAGATCTTCAAGTAAAATAATTCTTGAGCATCCCGCCATTGACAGGACCCCCAAACAATTATGTTCCATCCATTTCTTGTATAAATAATGCATTTTTACCTCTTGCAGAATGGATGATGTATGGACCTTTCCATAGATTGTCAAATTTTCCATGCTTGCCTTTGTCCTCTCTTCTATAATCCCACTTCAGTACTATGTATCCAATGATGAAATCATTTTCCTTGGTCCTTTTTTCAAAAAGCTTCTTGATATTTTCTTGCACTTGTTGTGTCTTTCTCTGGTTTGCTACAACTGGACAGTCTGTTTTATTCTTCTCTGCATATCATTTTCATCAGACTATGCTTCTTGAATGAGCTTCAGTACTAGCACTCCCAATATTTTTGGAAATACTGCATCTGCTCCATACACTAGCTGATAGGGAGACATACCAATTGATTTTTTATTTCTTAATCTATCTGCCCATAGTGCATGTACTAGTTTGATGTGCCATGACTTCTTATTCTCTTCCAACAACCTTTTAATAATGTTCACCAAACTGTTGTTTGAGGATTTAGCCAACCCATTACCTTGAGAGTAATAAGCTATAGAATGGCCCAATGTAATCTGATATTTGTGGCCAAAATCCACCATTTTCTTGGATCAAAGGGTTGCAACATTGTTAGTAATGATTTTCCTGGGACAGCCAAATCTAGACAAAATGTGGTTTTCAAGGAATTTGATAATTACTGAGTCCACAGAAGTCCTGGAAGGAATGGTCTCTATCCATTTTATAAAATATTCAGTTGTAGTGAGGATCCATTTATGCTGGGTAGAGGAGGAAGGGTGGGTTTCTCCAATAAAATCAAGGCCCCATTGTTGAAAAGGAGTTTCAACAAAAATTGCATGTAAGGGCAATGGCAACAGTTTTCTTTTGCCCTCAAATATTTGGCATTTATGGCAGGAAATCACCATTTTATGGATATCTTAAAATAGGGTGGGCCAATAGTAACCAACTCTAAGGATTTTATTGATAGTAGTTTTCTAATAGAGGTGGCCTCCACATTCTCCTTCATGAAACTCATGCTTGATCTTATCTGCATCATCCTCAGGAAAAAACTTAAGCAATATACCACTAGCATTTTTCCAATACAAAATTTTATCTAAAATACATAAATTTACAACTTTTAACTTTAAGAATCTAGCCTTTGTTTTGGATGAACCAGGAGGAACATTAAGGTTAAAAAGCACATACAATATATCAACATACCAAGATGAGTTCAGAAATGATTCTTCGATAGGTGGAGTTTCCAACTCCTCTCGTTCAACTAATGCATTAATCGTATTAATGTCTAGTGCTTGAAAATTTGTTTCAGTCATTAGTTTAGCCAGTCCTTGCCCTTTGATTATTCTAGTGGGCCTGATTTCCAAATCATATTCTAAAATGACAGTAATCCACTTACCGATTTTTCCATTAGGATGTTGTGTTAGTATGTCTTTTACTACTGTGTGAGGCACAAATACAATGATGTGTGAGTGAAAAATGTAAACACTGAAATATTTCAATGCCTTGATTAAGGTAAAATCTTGTTTCTCCATCATGTTGTATTTCAGGGGTTCATCTCTTAATGCCTTGCTGAAAAATGCTATGGGCTTCTCTTGTCCTTTTATGTTTTTCTGCAGTAGGACAACAACAACTATATTTTCTGATGTAAAGGAAAATATGAAAAAATCTTTGGTAAAATTAGTGGTGATCAGAACTAGTGTTTGTGTAAGAGCTTGCTTCACCAAATCAAAATATTACTTTTCTTCTATGGTCCATTTGATTCCTA
Source organism: Pinus albicaulis (assembly GCA_034641835.2). Taxonomy (NCBI): domain Eukaryota; kingdom Viridiplantae; phylum Streptophyta; class Pinopsida; order Pinales; family Pinaceae; genus Pinus; species Pinus albicaulis. Next base: position 419,942,449 of record CM076583.1, on the reverse strand, counting down.
TATCTCTTTTAAGCATGTTAGTGATGTTTCTTAGGAGTTATTCAAGGTTTTAGATGAACCTTCTTAATAAATTTATCTTCCCAATGAAAGATTGCAGTTCTTTGATGTTTCTTGGATGGTTGATTTGCAATATTCCTTCAATCCTCTTTGGGTCAATCTTGATCCCTTCTTCAGATATGATATGTCCTAGAAAATTACCTTCTTGAAGGACAAGCAAAGTTTTCTTGGGATTTAAAGATATTCCATACTTTCTGCACTTTTCAAAGACCTTTCTTAAGTAAGCTAGGTATTCTTCATCAGTTTTTGAGTAGACTATTATGTCATCAAGATATATCACAATGAAGTAACATATTTCTTCTGAGAAAGCAATGTCCATTTCACTCTGAAAAGTAGCTCCAACATTCATTAACGAAAAATGCATTTTAACATACACGAAGGTAGCCCAAGGTGTAGTGAAAGTTGTCTTGTGTTGATCATATGGGTGTACCAGCACCTGATTTTATCCTGAAAAGCCATCTAGCAAAGATATTCTTTTAGAACCTACTACCCTTTGTAAGATGTGATCCATTTTTTATAAGGGGTAATTTTTTTTCAAGGAGGCTTTGTTTAAATTTCTAAAGCCTATGTATAGCCTAATTTCTCCTATTTTCTTCCTTACTGATACTAGATTTGAAACCCATTCTGAGTATCTCAGAGGGACTATTATTCCAGAATCATACATTTTCTTAATTTTTTTCTCAACCAGAGGTAGTTGCACAAGGTTTATTCTACTCAATTTATATTTAAAAGGCTTCTGGTTTTCTTTGAGAGGGATCTCATGCTAGATTATCTCAGTATCATATTACTTTAAATTTTCATAGCCCCAAGAAAACACATCAGTAAATACTCTTAACAGCTCAATGTATTTCTGTTTTATATGGGCTGGCATTTTTTTGGACATTTTTTTCATTTTGGGTTCTTTCTCACTGCCTATATTTCATTCCTCTATTTCAGCTTCAGTGGGTTCCATCTTTGGATTCCTAGAAACATCATTTAAGTCAAACAGTTCTTCTAGAGTAACCAGTCCCTTTGGAAAATTATCATCTTTAGACTGCAACACTTCAAAATATTATTTTTTTGAACTTGTGCACAATTCTATTTCATGTGGGTGTTCTTTGGTTAACAAATTTATATCAGCATTATTAGGAGGTTATTCTTTATAAGTTTTTTCCCCAGTAGAGTAGTCTTTTTCATGATCTGAGTCTGAATTTAGCATTTCCAGCCCATTTCTGAACTACAAGAAATTTTATATCTGCTTATCTCCCTCAAAAACTTGCCAATATTTTATATTGTTAGGAACTATTGGTCTATATTTGACTCGTACTGTGTATTTCTTGTTTTGATAAGGATTTTGACAAATGCTAGAACATTGGCAAGGATGTTTTGATTTCTAGGGACAATGGTAAGATCATGTTATTTGAATTATTTTAAGAGGTCAAAGGCATCATTCCTATATTCTATCAATCTAGGATGTTTGGCTGAATATTCTCCATTAATATGCCTAATGACTATCTCAGAATCTCCATGAATAGAAATCCTCTTGGCTCCTAGTTTCTTCAATAATTGTAGCCCTAGAAGGAGTGCCTCATTTTCTGCTATGTTATTGGTGCATTGAAAGTTTAGCTTGTATGAGTGCCCTTCTGCATGCTTTTTATCTATGTTATGCACCCATATACCTACTCCTAAACCAGTATTGCCATAAGAATCGTCAAAGCTCATACTCCAAAGAGGTTCAATTTCAAATTTATCATTATGTTGGTCCTTCGGGCTACCACTGTGCTTGTCATTGTTTTGTTATTTGTGGTATTCACTATGTTTGTTGTTATATTCTATTTGAGCCACTTGTTTTAACTGTTCTTCCTCCCTTTTCTCTTCTTGTTCAACTATTTTCTCACTTTCTATCACCTTTTTACTAATGTTTTCATCATTGTAAAGGATAAATGAATCAAGGTGGGTGTGGATAAAATAAAGAGGGGAGTTGTCTGGCTTTTCTTGACTGCTAACCATGTATTTCACGTGAGTTTCCCTATATAATCTTCTTGGTTGACTAAAGACAAGTATGGTAGCATAGGTCATGTCCATTTGGAGGATACGTTGGAGTTTACCTACCCATGATCTTGAAAGGATCATGCCATATTTAGGAGGAATATCAGTCACTACAATATCCATTACTAGGCTCTTGGCTAGTATTTGTGCTAGATTAACACAGAGATCTTTGATTAGGCCTAGACATTTAACTCTACTGGAATCAAAAGTGTATAAGTCTTTGTATGGTCTAGTTATCTCAAGACCTAGTCTTTCCATTACTACCTTTGGAATGGGGTTGTGTGAAGCTCCTGAATCTAACATGGCATTATGGAGAATTTTATCATGGATGTTTAAACTGACATAAAATGGAGGAACACCTCCCTCTTGAAATTTACCTTCTACTTCAGGTCCAAACAGAACTTCAGGTTTTTCATCATTTAAATTTTCTGAATCAACATTTTCTCCTATGTTTAAATCTTTCAAAAGTTGGGATCTATACACATATTGGGTAACTAATTCAGTGAGAGGAATGGAGATTTTAATCTTGGAAATTTCACTCTCAAGACTTAAAGGTGCCTGAGTTTTTGAAGGGTTCAAATCAATCCTATCAGACACTATTTTCACAGCAATTTCAACTTACTAGTTTTTATTAGGAATCTCAATTAAAACAGTTTTTTTAGGGGCACTATCTATATTGCTAGTGCTGCTTTGGTAACCACTACATTTTCCACTAGGTTGGCTATTTTTGTGTTTATTTCTATCAAAACTTTCAACCACTGTGTTTTTATTTTCTACTATATTTTTACGAATATTTTCAAGGACCTTCTTAGCAGAAATTTCAGATTTCTTTCTCTGGGGAGTATCTTGGTTTTTCTTGTTCCTGAGGTCATATTTTCTATGTACTTTAATGATGGCATTTTCAAAGCCTTGTTTGTAGTCTTCGGATTCTAGGCTCTCTCCTTCATATTGAGTTGGGGAAAACATGTCTTGTTCTTCCTCAGTGAGAAAAATAGTATCCTCTTTATTTGCTCCCATTAGATTTATGTGACTTTCCTCTGTTTCTTCAATGACCCCCTCACCCTCATCACCATAGTTTTCTTGGAAATGAGGTCTGATTTTCTAATCAGGAACTCTCTGTCTTATTTGATGGGGGTTTCTTCTGAAGTTCTGGTCTTGGTTCTGATTTTGATTTTTGTTTTGAAGAGTTGTTTCGTTTTCTCTAGAATAAGCTCTCTCATTTACATTCATCCTCTCCACCATCCTTTCCATGGTTTTAACTAAGTTATCTATCTTTGTATCAGATGTGGAGGCTACAAATTCTTCCTTATATGTAGCCCTCTTCTCATTTTTCATTCTAGCTCTCTTGGAAATCATATTGGCTTCTACACTCACTGATCCCCTTTGAATGTCTTCTAATGTAAGGGGTTCTCTTTCTCTTAATTGATAAGCCATTTTTGGGTCAAAGCAATCTGGAGGTAGGGCGTTGTATACACTATTGAACCTAGTGCAGTAATATTGGACACCTTCTCCTACATTTCTCTTAATATTTCATACTCTAATAAGATTTGGAGAGGGTTTTTATTGACTTCCCATTTGTTTAAGAATATTTGATGAAAGGAAAGGACGTTATTTATGCTATTATGGGTTAAGCCTTTGAACCATTTTCTTGCTTCTCCCCCTAAGCTTTGAGCAACAATTCTGAGTTTAACAGTTTCACCATCTATTTCTTGGCTGTCAAAGTATTCATGCATTCTGTCCACGTGTTGTTGAGCAGTAGTATAACTACTTGCATCGTATAAGGGAATCTTGGACTAGTAGTTTTGTGGTAGAACAACTAGAGGAAATGGTAGGACTAGTGGAGCATACCATGTTGCCATGATCTGAGGTTGGGGAAACAAAGGAGGGTTAACAAGTGGGGAATGGAGGAAGGTGAATAGTGGGGAATGAGGTTAGTACAACAATATTCTACTGTAAGGTGGATGGGTCTAAAACTATCTGGGTTATCCAACTCTAAGATCTAGTCCTAGACAAACTTTGGTCTAGGGGTGAGCCATAGAGGATATTATACAAGTCTTTAAGGTTTCCAGATAGGGAACCTGCTTTGTGGATTGGTCTGTTAACAATTGGGTTTTTATATCTAGGATACTTCCCAAGGATGCTTTCATGATTATCAAGTATTTCATGAGGATTTGAGTCAGGATGGGATCTGGTGCAGATTCTTCCAGAAGCCAGAACTTGGACATAAAGATTAGAAAGGTTAAAAGTTTATAATAGTTTTGAAAAAAAAATCAATCTGTGAGAGAAATAATAAATCCACAAAGCATTCTTGACTGGGTTCTGTCGAGGTTTAATGATATCATGATTCCTCAATAATTTCCCAGTGGAGTCTATAAAAAACCAGTGGAGTCAGCAGGCCTACTGAAAACCAGTGGAGTCACCAGGTGAAGGATTTTTTTTTAATTTCTTTGAGGTTGGTTGTTTTTCAACATCAGCAACCAGATACCATTCTTGGCTAACACTTGATTCATCTAAGTTTGAAAGGGGTTTTATGAGTTCTTGAGGAAATAATTAAGCTGTTAACTACTCAGGTCCCTAGTATGGTCACCACTATGTTGGCTCCCAGTGATTTGTAAGATTGGAAAGAACAAATCTGTGGCGAACCACATCAGACCACTTTGGAGTCCATCTAACTAGCCTTCCTAGACTCAGAGAGGGCTCTCTCTATGCATGTGTTTGTAAATGATATATCTTTATGCTTTTGTTTTACGGTTTTAGGCTAGTTATGAAGTTATTAGAACTATTTGTTTGCTTGATTGGTTGATAGATTAATGGTGTGATTAATTGATGGAGTGTTTTAGTTGAATATATATATTGTGAGAAGCATTAATCCATTGGGCTATGGATTCATAAAAGTATTTAATTTTTTAGCAACTCTGCAAGGGTTTTTATAGGGAAAGCTAACTATATCAAGTGGATATCTTAGATTAGATGTAATATGAAATGCCAGTAAGTTCTTAAAATATTAAAATTAAAGGGAAATCGAGAATCCTTTAACTCTACTTCAACAAGAAAAGCCTTTCAGGTAACTTCTTAAGTAAAACCAAAGGACAGGGCAAACCATAGGATTCTTTGGCAAGATTCTAATAAGAAAACCTTTAAGACAACAATCCAAAAATCCTATAATTACTTTTAGAAAAAGAAAACATTTAAGATAACAGTCAGTATGATCAAAGAGAAATTAAGAATTATTTAATCAACTAAAAAGACCTTTGGAGCTACAGTTTGAGACAAACCAAAGGACAGGGCATACCATAGACTTCTTTTTTTGTACTCTACTGAATCAATTTCAAGGCAACAAGCTGGGTGGAACTTGACAACAATTAAGAATTCTCTAATGAGACCTTGCAGAAGAAAACATTAAGATGAAATAAAGAAGACAAAATTAAGATTCCAAGACATCATATCTTAATCTAAATTTTATGTTCTTTTATCAGAGAAATAATTGACATGGAAAATAGAAGGGAAAACATTGAAAAATAAGGATAAATTCGCCATTAACTTATCTCAAGAATCCTATGAACGTGCTTGTATTATTGATGTTCAAAACAGTTACATTACTCCAGTGCAATAATCTTTGTTGCTCTGATTTTTCTCAAATGTAGCCTAGCAGCTCATCAAATAGCTCAGTAATTACCAATCCACCAACCAGCGAACAACTAAAAATGAATAATACATGCAATATTTATCTGCAAAATGAGGATGTGATCCTAATCTAGTGTTTCAAAATTTTATTTATTACAGAGTTAATGTGTTTTTGACCTTTGAGACCATGCAAGGCCCAAGGAAAAATATCTGTGACTAACTCACTGTAATAATAACTTCTAACTTAACTGCTTAAGCTAATTTCTGAGATATGTTTGACTTTTAGGCTTTTTCATTACTTTTACAAGAACTATTGAGTAGTTGAGAAATATCTCTAACTATTTCAATAACTATTGATGTCTTTATTGAAATGAAACAGGTTGTATGTGGAAAAATGTGTCTCTAAAGAATTAAATGTTGTTGGTTTAGTCATTCGGATCTGCCTCTGTGTCAATCTGCCTTCGAATTTATCGTTTAAACTTTGTTTAGGCCATTTCAAACATGAATTTTCCTTTACTATCTTCTGTTTAACTCTGCCTTTATCTCTAATATTTTCCTTCTAATCCTTTTTATTTATCATTAACCCTTGATTTGATCTTTGATCCACTAACCTTCACTCACACAGTCTTTTTTATTGTTTTCTTCCCTTGCTTATGCCTCTGTCTCCATTTACTGCGTAGTGGAGCATATTTGCTATTTTGAATGACCATCAATGGTCATAATTTATTGATATTCATGCGTGGATCTGGTGCTCCTGGTCCTTTTGATGGACAAACTAACTAGATTGTCACTCAATAAGTTTATTTGGATGTTTATAGCACCTTTAGAATGACATTTGTGTATTTCCGCCACGACTACATGCACATTTAAAATTAGCAAATTAGTTTAAAACCTGCGAGGGAAATTTTTTTGGATTTATTTGGGCGTTTTCGAGCCTTAGGAGTGCTTACAGAGGTTCATGGTGGCTACGGGGCTTCATCACAAAGGTAGAGGCCTTTGGACTGTTGGAATGGAGGAATGGTTTTGGGTTTTAGCTGGAGGAAGGAGGGTGGTTTTCACACGAGATGGAGGCAGTTTTCACATGGATCAGAGGTGGTAAGCAGGTTTGGGTGGATGGATGCGATTCCATTGAGTGGGTGAGGCATGGCTAGAGGTAAAGGGGTGGAAACTGCCCATTTTGTGAGATTTGGAATGGTTAACCCTCGAGCATTTGGATGCGTGATACCCGATGGGGGCCATTGGATCGGGATGAGCACGATCGACAGTGGTTGGGAAAAGTTGTAGTGGCGAGTGATTATGAGTGGTGGGGCCTGGACGGATGCATGGCGGGGTTTTAATGCATGGTGGGGTTTGGTGTATGTAGGGCCCAGGGATTTTATAGAATAAGCGAAAGTGCTTATTTTTAAAGAAGAGGGCAGGGTTAAAATATTTTAAAGTCAGGGGGTCTAAAATACATAAAGGGTCGGGCTTCATTTAATTAAAACAGAGTTTTTAATATAAAATATGGATCCCAATTATTATCAATTTTTTATTTAAAACAATGTAAAAATAAATTTTTACATTGTTTTAGTGTGAATAAGAAAGAATGATGAAGGTGAGTGGGCTGATGGGGTTTTTAGAAATTAAAGTGGGGCTTTGGGTAGGGGAAAAAGGTGATAATGAGAGGTTTTAAGCCCAAACATAGGTTCTCAAGGCAGGAGGGTACTTTTGAGAAGGAAAAATGAGGTATAGTGAAAAAGGTTTCATGAAGTTAATGAAGGCAGTGTGATTTCGGAAGATAGCTGATAGTTAAGAAATTTTGTCTTCAACAGACTATAGAAAATCCATAGTCACCTAGTGATACTATGAATAAAAGAGACTAATAGATCCCACATGAAAAATCAAGTTGTAGGTCTCTCCCCGTTGGTTGATTGTGAAGCACAATAATTAAATCATAATGGTATGTGGTGGCACTATTATGACGTGGACTAATCAGAAGTAGGGGTCATGCAGAGGTTTGGCCCACCGATCCACGTAAACCGAGGGGTTCCCCCCAGAAGTCCAAAAAATATAATGTTATGGGAGCGGTGAGGTGTCGAAATTGGGATGGTGTGTCCCGATGGTTTCCATCTCAGAGGAAAAATGAGGAGTAGTTGTAAGGAATTGTCAGGAGGCCAGGTCTAAGGTGATGTGTCTTAGAGGGTCCCACATCGGATCGTTAAATAGGGATAGCTGAGAGGAGTCATCGAGATTGCAGGGATCAAGATGACGTGTCCCAGAGGCCCCATATTGGAGGTATAATAAAAAATAAAATAGGTAAGGGCAGTAGGATGAGGTGGCAGGTAAACACCATGGGAGGGCCCAAAGAGGTGGAGCTCTAATTTGAAGTCATGAGTGTATAGAGAAGCTCATTGTGACTTCTCTAGAAACCAGAAATTGCTTCCAGGGGGTGCCCTTGGCTGCTTTAGAAGTGGGCTTGACCATGTGATAAATATTGTCGGTCATCTATCTAGTGATCAGTGGTATTTCCTTTAATGCCCATTCTCACATCTCTTAAATATCATGGATTTGGTGGACATTGGGGATTTTCGGGAAACAACAGGGTGACGTGGTGAGTTTACATATGCATTGGGGAATATATTAACGCATGAAGACCATTTCATAGAGGTGGCATAATATATAATATAGGCCAATGTAATATTTTTTCATAGTGATATATACAACAAGGTGACATGATTAGTTTACATAGGAATTGGGGAATAGATTAAGGCATGGGGACCATCCCATAAGGGTGGCATAATATATATTACAGGCCAATGTGATATGTGTCCACAATAATACACACACACACACACACACACATGTATATATAATGGGGTGAACAAGACCTTGGTAAGGGTTCTACAAACATCATATTAATGATAGACCTAATCATAAATAAATAAAATGAAGCTATTGAGATATGAGTCATGGTTCTAACAAGAAAGGGGAGGAACCACAATATTTAATTAAATAAATCTAGTCCTCAACAAAGAGAATGAATATAAGATATTTTTTTTTTTAACTATCCCATTCTTCTAATAGTATAAGAGGAATTGGATTAGCAATGATAACCCATTCCACTGAGGTAGTTGGGGTGGTTTGTTACAGATTTAATTAAAATAAATAGTAAATGGTTTGGAGCCATATTATACAAAACTTCAAGGATTTTTTATTCTTTATGTTAAATTAACCTTTTTCTTTTGATTTAAGAAATGATATTTCTTTAGTAAAGAGTAAAGATGTTTAAAATTTTACATAATATTGGAATTTTAATGTGGTACTTTTTTTTTATCAAGGGAAATTTATGATGCATTCAAATTCAACATATATGATAAAGTAACTCTTAAAGGCATGATATAATTTATTATCCATTCAAATTAAATTTATATAATAAAGGTACCATTAAAATTACTACATAATTGTTACGAATCACATTGATCTAATGCCTGCAATTTTTTTATTTAGATATAATTTTTAAGTTTAAGTAACTTTGTGCATATTTCCCACACTAAAAATGTCACCACTGAAATCATTAATGATGATACAATTTTGAAATCTCTAGACATCAAATGGAAAATAAATTCCTGACCCAAATATACATAACCCAATTCATTGGAAGACAGAAAAGACCCATCTTTAATGTGTCAACCAAATGCCCAAAATACAAACACAATATATCAATTTACAATGTTACGATCAATATACTTGGATGGCCAAGGGAGCTCGATGCAATGGAGGATGTTATAGAAGAGACAAGAATAGAGTATTGTGAATTAAAATATTCCTTCATGAATGTCATCCAAGTGAATGCATGAAGATCAATTACACTTTTGGGCCAAATGTGGTGATGAAATATCAAAATTTCCATTTTTATCGAATTGCAGCCATCAAAATTCATATAAGTATTGTGAATTTGATTCAGAGTAAAAAAAAATATGTGGAGAATTATGTTGTTGTCCTAATGATATATTTTGCAAAAACAAATAGTGTCATATATGAGCATGATCTACATGGAGAGAGCTAAGTTTTTCATATTAAAAACTGATTTTTTATGCAAAATTATATTTTTTAAAAAATTTCGATGTTGGCAAAGTAATATTTCAATTTCATTTTGAAGACACGTGTCTTCATGTAAAAAAATTTCAACTCTTTAAATAAAATGAAAAACCAAGATAACCCTTTTAAATAGGACTCATAAATGAAGATAGTGGTATTTTTTGAGAAATTTTTTGTTGTGTAAATTTTATGTTATTTATTTTTATTCAGCCCCTTTGAAGTTGTCCGAAAAAATTCTAGGCGTTATGTTTAAGAGAAATTAGAAGAAATATATCATATGAATTCGAAATTATAAAATTCGTATGCCATTTTATAGAGAATTATTTCACTAATCCAATATGATCAACTCCACCACTTAAGGACAAATTCTGCCCTAAATCCTCTAGGGTACAAAATTGGGTTGCAGAGAAATCTGTAGAAAGGATGCTAAAACTATAACTTTTAGGAATTTAGGAGCTCGATCGAGCACTTCAAACGCTTGATCGAGAATTTAAATTGAAATTTCAAATTACTCAAACAAGCGTTAAAGCATCCCTTGATGAAGACGTATATGTGGTTTACTAGCAGCTTGATCGAGCCTAAGGACTCGATCAAACCATTAAATATTGACTACCGACTCCCTACATATTGTTATTAAGTCTATTAATGGAAAATGATATGGCTGAAGGTATCAATCGAGCCTCTACTATCAACAAATAAATTAGTGTCTATATTCTATTGTAGAAAAAAAAAAAAACAAACATTCATTCATAGATAAAAGTCAAAGCATGAAAATTACACAAGGATTCACAAAAAACATGGGAAATTGGAGATTTGGATCTAGAAAAGGAAATAAATTTCCATCAACAGAGGAAATATGAGAGAAATCTAGAGAAATGATGAGAAAAATACATAAAACATTGAGAGAACAACAAGATCATGCAAATACAGTTAACTCAAATTGTTTCACTTTTCATATTACTTGCTCCATATTGTATGTATTATGAATATGATTGAAAACCATAAACAAATGGAGAATTATACAACAAAACTAAGATAAAATAAACATTGAAAGTAATACCATCTATTTAAAAAATGAGATGGAACAACAACTAAAGAAAATCACTTGAAACCATGCAGACTATTGAAACCCACTTTAAACCATGCAAATTATTGAAACCCACTTTAAACCATGCAAATTATTGAAAATTAATTGAAACCATGCAAATGATTGAAAACTACTTGAAACCATGGGTTTTTGGAAATTTTTGAAACCATTTAAATTCATGCAAATTACGAACCATCTTTGAATTGTAATGGTTTCACATAACCCCCAAAAACAAAGGATGTCATTTAATAAAAGAAAACCATTGGAATATAATTTCCATATATTATTGACATGAATTACAATTCATGGAAATTTATTTACGAGAGTGATTAGAAAAAATGATTGTCACATAGGTGCTCCAAACACTATCAACATTAGTTTGATTAATGTAAGTAGGAGTTAAAAGAGAGAAAATGTGTAAATATCTAGAAGGAGTAAGAATATCCCTACTTCCAATGTGAATGAACTAAGAAGACATGTTTTTTTAAACATATATAACACTTTAAACTTTCGTAAAATAAATCATCATATGTAACATTTAATGATTCTTTCAATCCTAAATGATGATCCCTTCCTTTGAAAACCTCACAAGTTTCTTCTTTCAATTCTCACATCAAGGTTATGAGAATTTTTTAAAAATAATAAGTTTTTTAAAGTCATACAAAGTGTAGGGTAGATTTGTGCTTGCACAAAGAGGAGTGTATTATTGCATATAACTATAATAATCCATGGAAGACTCATTTGATCAATCAATATTAAGTTCATAAATAATAAAATCAAAAGAAATAAATTAGCATGCATGTATTGGTGATATGCTAGAAATGTTTACAATGTTAATATTCTTATATTGTGGCAATCTAATGTCGATAAAATTCATATATTTTTTTCTCAACATCTAATCCCAAAATATATTGGAAAATAAGGTTCAAAATTAAAAGATATGAGTTCTTTATTTTAAAATTTGTCAATACTTAATGAAAATAATTGAAAATATAAAGGACATTTGATAACCATCTTTGCACGTGCATAAAAAAGGTTCCTTGTAGAAACATGTAGTCTTTTAAATCCTCTTAGCCCTCCTTGTGCCCTACTTTATTGTCGTGCTAAAATTTCCATGTACATTCTAAAAAAAAACCCTCAAATCATTTGTGGCCCTCTTCATAAAAAGTGATTACAATGTGCATTCATTGTTGATAAGACCTTGAAGCATATTCCTTGTTCTATAAATCCACTAAAACCTCTCTCTCTTGATTTTTGTTTGGTTCCTTATTAACAATTTCATTGTCCTTCTCATTCCACATTTCTTCCACTTTTTATTTGGAATTGTGAAATTCCCTATAGTTATGATAAGTTCTTCCTTTAAGAAAGTTTTTCTTACTATTTTTTTCTGGTAATTTTAGTTACATGTTTTCAAATGTTAAATGATATGGTGCTTCTAATGGATAATTTTTTTTCCAACTAATTTGATTTTTTATAATAGGATTTCAAATATTAACATACTTAAAAATTAGTTGAATAGGTTCCTTATTATATCATGGAGTGTGTATTTATGTACTGTATGGTTTTTTAGTCATAAATTAACTTATAGTTGATTAAATTTGTATCAATTTAAAGATATAGATTTTGTTTTATCTCATGAAATAAATTTGGCCCTTCAATTTGGTAATCACTAGATTGAATTTTCAAGAATTTCCCATTCTATAAGATTCAAATTATTCGTCATATCATTAAGTTCTTTAAGTAATTATTCCCTCTGAAATATGTATTTAGAAGTTTCCTATATAAAACATTAAACTTGATTTATATTAGTATTTAGTTCGACAAACTTGCAAATTATTATACAAATGATTAGATTTAAATAATTAACATTGGATTTAAGTAATTTAAATGTTTGGTATATGATATATATGAACAAAAATAAAATACTTTCCTTGTTATAGTAGGGATCACTTTTAGTTTGGGATTTATATATTGTTTTGAAGAAATAAAAAATTGTTGCCAATAATAAGTACATTTTAAAAATGTCTTGAAATGCTTCACTTTGTTGTAGAAATCACTTTTAATTTAGGATTTATATAGCCTCTTGAGGAAACAATATTTTTTTTAAGAACAACTAATTTTGAAAAAAATCAAATGCTTCACTTAGTAAATGGAGACAATATTCCTATTATTTGTCAAATTATTTTCAAGAAAATGAAAATATCGTATTTTATTAACCATTTATAGAAATATATTTAACCACACATTATAACTATATAATACATATTTCAAACATACTTTCAATTCAAACACTTTGTATGTGCACTAGATTCACCTTGGACATACCATTACTACTAACCAATTTTATTTACTAATCATTACAAGTAGAGTAATTGAGGCTTATATTTTACTTTGAAATTTTGCACTAAAACATGTGCTCACATAGTATAATTAGGAAAGAAGTAAGTCGTTCATCATCCACACATAATTTTATTTTTTGCAAGAAAAAAACATCATATAATGTAATTAGGGGAATTGTATTAAAGGATCATGAACCACATATCCACGTACTTGCAATTCAAACACTTTGTATGTGCATTAGATTCACCTTGCAGACACCATCACTACTAGCCAATTTCTTTTACTAACCATTACAAGTAGAGTAATTTCTTATATTTTACTTTGAAATTTTACACACAAACGTATGCTCACATAGTATAATTAGGAAAGAAGTAAGTGGCCCGTCATCCACACATCATTTATTTTTCTTGCAAGGAAAAAACATCACATAGTTTAATTAAGAGAATTATAAAGGATAACTGCATATCCACATCAATTCACACTATGTATGCTCACAATTTCACTTTCACACATATTCACCCCACACACCAAGCTCACTTAAAAATTGTATAAAGTGTATCCTCTTTTCGTAATATTTGTACCTAATTTATTTGAGATTATATTTTTTTGCACACCCTAATTGAAGCAAAGCCTTTCTAAAAACAATCTTTATGTGAATACACTAAATTCCCCATAGGGGCCATGAGATAATTTACAATTTAGGTTAAGACCATGGTGATAGGTAGCACATAATCCTTCATGGTTGTTTTTAATATTAAAACATAGAAAATTTTCTTCTAGGGAGATTAAAATTCTACATCATCGAGTGAAAAATCTAGTACATGGAGAGAAACTCGTGAAGGGGGTAAGGCCTAGGTGGCAGATTATCACAGACCTTCATGTTATCTCTCGACATGTGGTTGGATTTATGGGTCCAAAACTGGCAACCAGAAGTTGAGATTCATCTATTCCCACTAGATATAGATGACTTCATGGCCAAATATTACAACATATTTCCCTATAGGTTGAGGTGTTAGAGCACTTAGACCTGAGGTGATCTTGGTCAAGCTAATGGAAGAGTCTCCAACTCCTTTGGGATGTATCCCTAGTAAGTTTGGCCATTATAACCCTCATGATACCTTGGTTGGTTTTTTGGCTTTTGGAAATGTTTCAAGTGAAATTTGTGACATGGCCCTAGTACCCTATTCTAAAATCTTTGCAAGCCCCAATTACTGCTTGAGCAAAAGGATGTTAGGTCTTTGTAGGAATTTTTCTCATACAAATAACCTTAGGTAAACCTATTTTTTTTTATTGTTTCACACATTAGAATTAAAGAGAAATTTAACCATTTATTTTTCACTTTGTCTTATGTATGTGATTCATTTTGTTTTCCTAAAAAAAAATTTTGTGTTCAGGTGTGTTTACAAATGCGACAGTTTCAGGTGTTGTTGATTTTTTTCCTGTCTTTCCAACTCATTTCTTTCTCAAAATAGAATTATTTTCATTAGTTACATGTTTCATATGGATTATATCATCTTGAGGTGCATCCTACATACAAGTCACATTACCATGAAAAATATTTTAGCTTTCATACATGTTGAACGCTTTTACCTTTCATCATATTCTAAATCACCCTTTTGTTGACATCAGGACCGATACTTTTACTAACTTGATCCCTTATTCGAGCCATATTTTCCCGAGCCCAAAACCATTTTATTTTCATGTTTCAACTTATATCCCTTGGTTTATGTGACTAGAACCCTAGGGTTTCCAAATTAAGCTTCATTGATTGAGGATGAATGATTTTACATTTCATCATACTCTGAATCACCCTTTTTGTTGACATAGAGACCTACACATTTATTGTTGCACTCTTCTTTGAACCATATTTCCCTAAGCTTGAAACCATTTTATTTTCACGTTCCAATGTAGAACCCTTGGTCCATGTCAACTTCTACTACCTAGATGCAAAGTCTCAACATGTTTTTCATTTAACTTTTCCCTAGGGTTTGCGAGTATAATGCTAGAGTTTCCAAATTGATTTTTATTGAGTGAGGAGGAATGATTTTACCTTTCAGCATATTATGAATCACCCTTTCTGTTGACGCAAGGACTGATACCTTTACTGATGCGCTCTTCTTCAACCCATATTTCCATGAGGTCGAAACCATTTTATTTCCATGTTTCAACTTATAACACCTAGTCCATGTCAACTTCTCATACCTAGTTGCCAAATGTAAAAAAAAAATTATTTTAATTTTTCCGTAGGGTTTGTGACTAGAACCCTAGGGTTTCGAAATTGATTTTCAATGATTGAGGAGGAATTATTTTACCTTTTGTCATATCCTAAATCACCCTTTTTTTTACATAGTGAAAAATACTTTTACTGACCTGCGCTCTTATTCCACCCATATTTACCTAAGCTTTAAACCCATTTCTTTTCATGTTTCAACTTATAACCCTTGTTCCATGTCAATTTCTTCTAATTAGTTGCCAAATGTCAAATTTTTTTTTTTTCCCTAGGGCTCGTGAGAAGAACACTAGGGTTTCAAAATTGATTTTATTGATTGAAGAGGAATTCTTTTACCTTTCCTCATATTATAAATCACCCTTTTTGTTAACATGGAGACAGACAATTTTACTTACCTGTGCTCTTCTTTATCCCATATTTTTCTAAGATCGAAACCCTTTTCTTTCCATGTTTCAACTTAGAACCCTTGATCCATGTCAATTTATGCTACCTAGCTTCCAATTACCAACTTTATTTTCATTTAAATTTTCCCTAGGGTTAGTGATTAGAACTTTAGAGTTTCCAAATTGATTTTTGTTGACTATTTAGGAATGATTTTACCTTTCATCATATTCAAAATCACCCTTTTATTTCAAACATGGACTGATACTTTTATTGGTGTGCTCTTCTTCTACCCATATTTTCCTGAGCTTGAAACCATTTTATTTTCATGTTTCAGCTTAGAACCCTTGGTCCATGCCAACTTCTGCTACCTAGTTTCCTACTAAAAAATCATATCATGACCTTCCACCTATGCTAATTTCTTAAATAAGCATGTCCATATTTACTATTCAATTGAATTATGATGATGATACACTTGAATAAGAAGTATATTTTGTATTCCACTATGCATGGATGGAAATTGAACAACCACGAGGGATATGATGTTTACCATCAAGATGATCAACTAGATCATTACCAAGATGTGCCATATGCACCTAATAAACTACTAGAGGAACATGTTCCATATGAAGATGATCAATTGTCACTATGGGAACAAAATGTACCATGCCAAGATAATCTACCACTAGACGAAGAAGATTTTCCCTACCTGGATGATCAAACACTGGAAGAATGAATTGTTTACTCTCAAGTTAACAAGATAATAGGGTTTCTCTGTTGTTTGGAAAGGGGCGGACCATTTGTAGAAGATTTGGATGCAGGTAGCACAAAGTCCCTTGGGGAGCTTATCCCTACTTGCACTATTAGATTTCATATCAATAACATCATTTGACAACATTTTTAGAAACATTCAGTCATTACAAAAATTAGATACTACATGGGTTGATCAAACATAAGAAACTAAAACATGCCACAAAGATTTTGGGTGTCTAAGATTCTAAAAGCAAGAAGACACATATGAATGTCACTAAAAATATATCAAAGGAATTCACTATGTTTGGAAAATTAAGAAAAAATGATATTCGAGCTACTCGTAGGGAAATTGTCACTGCTATTGTTGTACCAAGTACATCATGACAACAAAAGTTGCCAACGATTTCAAGATTTCTCCATGTATCAAGAAAAACAATGCACAAACATACAAAATTTAGGTTTCAAATGAATGAAAATGATGCATCTTCTTGTTGGGCTCTTATCACCAGACAACCCTACCAAGATAGGCTTACAACAGGAATAAAATCATTTGTGGTATATTTTCGGGATAGCCATTCCCGTGCTATTCCAGATAGAAATTATGTTGTATGACATCACATAACTAAAAATGAGTGTGTGGAACATAGTAAGCACATTGTAGAAATGAAAAAAAAATTATTGTTAGAGGGATTTTAGGAATGTAATCACCAAGTGAAGATATCCATAAGGATGTTTCATAAATTGAAGCCATGGTTTATTAGGCCTAATAAAATCCATGACACATGTTGTTTTTTTATATCTTGTTGAATTTCATCTTCATTATGACATTTTCTAGGTATTTGAAAAGAATGAATGTCATGACCACTCTCCTCCTCCTACAGTGTGTGATTTTGTTTCGTCAATATTGTGCATAAGGGAGCCATAAGAGTTGTATTACAATAAAATATGTATATGTGGGATAATATGCATTGAATGTGGTGATTTTTTATTGTCCCATAAGAACTTTCTTATTGTTCTAAACCAGTCTATGATGCCAGATGTCACCATCACATGGAAGCATTATGAGTACGTCATGGGAAATCAACCATCTTCTTCAAAATCTAGGACCTAAGAGGATCAGCTATGTTGAGGATGAAATTCCTATTTCAAAATTGATGATGGTTTTTCAAAACTAGATCTATAAATATATGAAACACTCGCACAATTCTAGGTGGCAAGTTTATGAATTTAAGCATTCTCGCAAACTATTTCAGCTAGGCATAATATTATCAGTGGTGGAATTTTCTAAGAATTACACATTTTTTCCTCAATAAGAGATACAAAGTGAGTGTTATCACTCAAACCAATTTTCCATATTCATACATGCTATGTACATACATTCACAATTTAACCTTGATGGTAGGGATAACACCATCGAGTCACGTGATGTGATTAAGGAGTATCACTTTCAAATCAATTATGATTATGAGCATGACACATTGTGCATCCAACATTTAATTAACCTAAATTATAAATCATTCAAAAAACTTACATATCATTTAGGAAGCATTGGACTCATGGCTACATGGTTGTGTAGGGAATTTAAATTCAACACACACTTTTTATTAGTGGAGTTGACTACATAGGAAGATAAAATTTCAACATACTTGGAACTAATTTGAAACATGACATCGAAAGGGTGAGCATAATTATGTAGGTGCTTATGTGAAGTGAGAACTGAGGTACTAAATGAGTCATGATCTAGATCGACTGAAATAATCACTAAAGGTGGTCAAGTAATATAGATCCCATTTAGGACATGAAGGTGATAGATCTATAATGCCTATGCATAGGTTCTTCTAGAATATTTAACTTGGAAATGTAAATAGATCCATTCCTTGGTATTGTAATATTGTAGAAGGAAGAAGGGAATAACACAGTGCAAATAAAAGACATGAGGGAAATATTTTCCATCATGATAAGAAAACTTGCATGTTTTGTGAGTTTTTCATTGGTGTCAATGGATGTAGAATTGATCACTGTGAAAAACGCGGGTGCATGAAAGGATGGAAATATTTCCCTCTTAATCCAAAGGGACCTCATCAAATTATGACGTGGGAAGATATACACGATGGCGAGGCCATTGTGCCACTTAATCATGATCAATTATTTGAGATTGTAAAGAAAGGTATATGGCCCATCTATCATTAACATTTGAATCTATAAATTTAGATATTAAACCTGTTTAACTAATACATATTTTTTTATTTTGGTTGTAGGTGATGTTTTTGTCGTCACTTCCCAGGCCAGAAACAAAGAGAATGTGGCCTACTATTTGATGTGATACACACAGCTAAAGAGTAGGTTGGTGAGACCATATAAAGATGGAAAGTTCACATACCAAATTGGTGGAATGGTTGTGATGGGCCATTTTTTAAAAAAGTTTACAAAACATAGTGCTCACATCATTTATAGAGATATATGCCTAAATATATATATATTGTCAATACTGTCATCTAGTCATAGCATCTCAGATCATTCTCAAAGAAATTAAAAAAAATAAAGTTGAACCAAGGAGATGGAATATGAAAAAATCAGACCATAAATGTATTATGGAGACTTGTGTTCCTATTATCCATTGTCCAAATGAGTAGATGATGCAAATTTCAAGCCCTAAAGCGGAGTCTATAGTAGTCAAGTGTAATCTAATCTAGTATAAGTGATCTCAAATGTATAAATTTTGTAATCTATAAATGTGACAATTGAATACTCGTGTAATTTTGAATGGAAAAATGTTCCCCCCTTATCTAGGATGGATTCATAATGGTGTATAAATATGTTACATAAGATTTATTTTCCTTGAGGTGCTTAAGTTTCTAAATATAGGTTTTAACCCTGAACATAAATTATCTACACACAAATCTTATAACAGAAAATAAGCAATAGCGAGAGCATAAAACATAAAACAGATAAACACAGAGATTTTCCCCTGGATCCCAAATTGGGACGACTAGCTTGATTTTTCATTATATTCATTTTAGTGTTAAAACACATATATATACATGCCGAAGCATACATAAACACCAATCCATTAACCCTGGATTAGAACATAATCATAGTTCCCTTGACTGGATCTACAAAATACCAGGGGCCGAAAACTATCGTACCCCAAAACCATGTGCAAATTCATGCACAAAACATGGGTGGGTCTGCCTATGAGTGGTTCTGCAGACCAAAAAAAAATTCGTTGGGGCGCTATCCCGAACCCCAACAATGGGGGCTTCCTCCCCCCTTGTGACCCCCCTGCTGCGCCCGACGCAACGTACAACACATGGGGCTAGTCATGGAAATAATATAACACATCCCCAACATTCTCCCACTTGTTGTTTTCTTTCCACAGGGGGCCACAGGAGAGCTTAGTCATTGGACCAATTCTTCAACACCCATTGTTTCTCTACACCAAGAGAACTTCTGAGTGCCCATGGACTTCGCCAATGCATCTGCAACATTCTTCAAAGTGTCCACCTTTACCAGCAACACCCTTTTAGCCTTAACCATATCTCTAACAAAGTGATATTGAACATCAATGTGCCTTGTCTTTGAATGGTAAGCAAGGTTCTTAGCCAAGAAAATTGCACTTTGGCTATCACAGTCTATCCTTATAGCTTGTTGTACCAACCCCATACTTGAACACAATCTCTACAACCAAACTTCTTCTTTGCTTGCATGAGTGGCTGCTATGTATTCTACCTTTGTAGTTGAAAGAGCCACTACAGACTATCTTTTACTCATCCAAATGACTGTTCCTCCAAATAGGTTAAACACATACCCACTTGTAGATCTTCTTTGGTCCAAATCTCTAGCCCAGTCTGCATCAAGAAAACCATGAATGTCCAACATTCTTTCCAATCCTGGTCTTCCCTGGTAGCACAAGCCATAATCACTAGTGCCACGTAAATATCTGAAAACCTGCTTCACTGCTGTCCAATGCTCCTTCCCTGGGTTTGTCATAAACCTGCTCAATACTCCCACTACATATTCAATGTCTGGTCTAGTACAGACCATTGCATACATTAGACTACCCACTGCACTTGCATATGGAACATGAGACATATCCTCCTCTTATTCTTGTGTCTTGGGACACTGTTCAGTAGACAGATTTACACCTACAGGAATAGGAACATTCACCGGTTTACTATCCTGCATATTGAACCTCTGTAATATAGTCTCAACATACTTCCACTGGTTTAACCAGAGCTTCCTCTTTGCCCGACCTCTCTTAATTTCCATGCCCAAAATATAGTTTGCAGCACCAAGATCCTTCATGTCGAATTTGGAGAATAGTTGGGTCTTCAAATCTTGGATAATTTCTTTGTCATTTCCAATCAACAACATATCATCCACATACAAGATCAAATAAATAACACGGTCACCAATTAATTTAAAATAAACACAGTGATCCTCCTTGCTTCTGGTGAAGCCAAGTCCCCGTATATAGGTATCAAAATTCTGATACCACATCCTTGGTGACTGTTTTAACCCATACAGAGACTTCTTCAACCTGCATACCAGTTCTTTCTTACCCTTCACCATAAAGCCTTCAGGTTGCTTCATGTAGATCTCCTCTTCTAGAACCCCGTGAAGAAATGTTGTCTTCACATCCATCTGTTCTATCTCAAAATCAAATGCAGCAGCAACAGATAAAAGTAATCTAATAGAAGTAACCTTGGCAACAGGAGAAAAAATATCACCAAAATAAATTCCCAGCACCTGGGAATAACCTTTCGCTACCAACCGAGCTTTGTATTTCTCCACCTTGCCTTCTACATTCATCTTCTTCTTAAACACCCATTTTCTCCCAATGGGCTTCCTTCCAGCCGGCAACTCCACCAGATCCCATGCCTCATTTTTGTGCAAGGATGCCATTTCATCAACCATGGCCTCTTTCCAGAGTTTTCCATCCTCTGAATCTACTGCCTCCCTGACAGTTCTGGGTTCATCATCAGTTATAATTAAGGCAAAACCTGAACAGAAAGCAGATGGACTATACCTTTCTGGTTGCCTTCTTTCCCGAACTGATCTTCTCAAAGCTGGAGTTTGTGGCTCTTCATCTTCTGAGTCTTCTTCTGTTGTAGAGTCCGATTCATCCTCCTTTAGCTCAAACTCTATCTTCTCAGGTTCCTTTGGTAGGACTTCATGTTTAACAACATCTTTCACTTCTCTAAACACCACATCTCGGCTGTACACAACCTTCCTTGTTTCTGGGTTCCAAAGCTTGTAACCCTTTAAACCATCCTTATATCTAATAAAGATGCACCTTTCAGATTTATTATCCAACTTGGTCCTTTTCTCCTTTGGAACATGTACATATGCATCACATCCAAATACCCTTAGATGTGAAAGAGAGGGTTTCTTACCAGTCCATACCTCATGTGGAGTCTTATCCTCCAACGCTGATGAAGGTGATTTATTAACTAAGTAACATGCAGTCTCCACTGCCTCTGCCCAGAATTCTTGTCCTAACTCGGTACCACTGAGCATGCTTCTTGCCTTTTCCATCAGCATTCTGTTCATTCTTTCTGTAACTCCGTTTTGCTGAGGTGTGTATGGAGTAGTCTTCTGCTGTGCTATACCACACTTCTTACGGAACTCTTCAAATTCCTTCTTGCAGAACTCCCCACCATTATCTGTCCTCAGCACCTTTATCTTCTTCTCTGTCTGGTTTTCCACCAGAGCCTTAAATTCTTTAAATCTGTCAAAGACTTCAGATTTCTTCCTCAAGAAATATCCATGTATTCCTTGAGAAGTCATCTATGAATGAAACATAGTACCGGAACTTGATGATACAAGGTGACTGATTGACATCCTTGTGCACAAAGTTCTAATATTTTGTTTTCCCTCTTATTTCGAAGGAAAACTCACACAGTTAACATATACACAGTGTTCACATAAATCAAAATCCATAGAGCAATTAGACATACCTTCTACCATACCATTTCTATGTTGTATCCGAAGGCCCTTATCTCCAATATGTCCAAGCCTTTGATGCCATAGCATCGTCTTTTCTCCAGAGACAGCTAGGCTTTCCGCTCCACTTTCAGGAACCACATAGCTATTACACCCATCAATAATAGTGCTACCTTGTAGCTTGTACAGAGTTCCAATCTGAACTCCCCACATTAATACCAGTGTTCCCTGAACCATCTTGCAGGCATCTTTCTCAAACACTGTTTTTACACCTGCATCATCCATCTTGCTTCCAGAAATCAGATTTCTAGCCAATGCAAGAATATGCAGAATACCAGGAAGTGTTCTAATCCTTCCACCTTGCAACTTCAGCTTGACCTTTCCACATTCGATGATTTTGGCCTTCCTATCATCCCCTAGGAAGAAATCACCATCATATTTGTCATACTCGCAGAACCACTCCCTATGGGGAGTGAAGTGAAGGGATGCACCTGAGTCAATCAACCATGACTCATGATCTACATGTGTATTTGAAGAAGAAGCAAGCCACACATCCCCCACCTTCATAGAGGTGGTTTTTGCCTACTAACGAGAAGGATCATCATCAGATCCCTTTCCTTTCTCAGGAGCTTTAGATCTGCACTCCTTTTTGTAGTTCCCTTCCTTTCCGCATTTCTAGCATACCTTTACAAACTTTCCAAGAGATTTAGATCTCCCTGTAGATTTGGATCTCCCACTCGAAACCTTATTCTTGTTTCTGTTTTGGGACCTTCCTCATACAAATAAGACATCTCCATTCTGGCCCTCCATATTTCTCCGTCTCATTTCCTCCGACAGCAACGCTAAGACAATGTCATCAAAATTCAAGGTAGTTGTATTGCTACCTATTGCAATAACGAGACTATCCCACGAGTTTGGTAGAGAACACAACAAGGCGGTACACTTATCATCATGCAGTTTTAATATCAATAGATGACAGGCGGCTACCACGGTATTGAAGGCAGTCGGATGCTCTATCACGAGTCTCCACCCCATATCATCCTCGGGTTATACGGCTTTTTCCCGGGGAAAAAGACTTATTCAACAGAGACTTAGATTGGTATAAAGACCCTAGCTTGTCCCACAAAGTCTTCACTGTAGCTTCCCCGGATACATTCAACAATGTTTGAATATGAGACACATAGCCGTATTGTGCTCTTAGCCTTAGATCCGATCTAGTTTCTTGTAGTCTTCAATAAAACATTCCTGTTGGCTTAGTACCTGGATCTACCGTGATCCACTGATCTTTATCCACCAGTAGATCCTCCATCTTGAGCTTCCACAACTCAAAACTCTGACCATTAAATTTCTCGATCTCTATCTTTCCGCCGCTCACCATCTTCTCTCACCGCAAGAATCGATCCCGCAGATCTCCCACTGAACAGGGTCTACCTCAGGCCTGAACTAAAAACCCTCAACAGCAAAGGCGTCCCCTTGAACCAAAAACAACTCTGATACCAAATGTAGGTTTTAAACCTGAACAGAAATTATCTACACACAAATCTTAAACATAAAATAAGCAATAGCGAGAGCATAAAATATAAAACAGATAAACATAGATATTTTCCCCTGGATCCCAAATTGGGACAACCAGCTTGATTTTTCAGTATATTCCTTTTAGTGTTACAACACACATATATATACATGCCGAAGCATACATAAACCCCAATCCATAAACCCTGGATTAGAACATAACCGTATTTCCCTTGACCGGATCTACAAAAATACCAGGGGCCGAAAACCATCGTACCCCAAAACCATGTGCAAAATCATGCACAAAACATGGGTGGAGTGCCTTGTAATTGAGTGCCGCACCTGCAAAAAAAAATTTCGTCGGGGGGGCGACGCCGCGAACCCCAACGATGGGGGCTACCTCCTCCCCTGCTTGTGGCCCGACGCAACGTGCAATGCATGGGGCTGGTCGTGGAAGAATGTAACACATACCCAACATTAGATACACAGAATTTGAAGGAGATTTGCTGTTTTTAGGGATAAGATCCTTATGTGAACCCTATAGGTCTAAGATTTAATTAAAATTTAGAATCAATTGGGATTTAGATTTAGATTTAATTAAAAATTTTCATCTTAATTTTTTTAAATGTCATGTGTATAGTATTCATGTTGAGCATGCAAGAAATTTGATAGATCTATATACATGTCATACATATTTGGCTTCTAGAAAATCCATTTCAGTATGTAACAACCAAGTTGATATAGTATTTTACTTAAAATGGAAATTCAACAATCTAGACTATGAACAACATTGAAATATTTTTGTGTTATTAATAAATATGTCATGTGTCAATTTGATATAAAACATGGAAAGAGTTACACACATGCTTCATATTCAGAATGTAAAGTGATATATATATATATATATATATATATATATATTGAAGCTATTAAGTTCTTTTGGAAAACCTCAAAATAAATAAAATTGAATAAAACTTATTTGTAGTTTACATCTTAACATTGCTTTTAAAATCATTGTAATTTAACATATCTTGATTGTGCACTAGAAAACCCTTTCTACAAGCCAATATGACAAAAAAAAAATTGTTATTTTGTAAAATTTTACTTCTTTAATGTTCTTAATTGAAGGTCTTAAGATAAGGAATTGATTGAAATTCTTGGATAGGCAAGTAAATTTAGGAAAGTGTATAAAATTATAGAAACATATCATTAATTGTTTAAATTAACATACATTGACTGCACTAAAAGACACTTTCTACAAATTCAATATTAAATTGATGTACATGATGTATTTTAGTTCATTTTAAGTATCAGAATGACTTGTATCATAGTAAGATTGTACTTATTTCCTAATTCTATGAAACTAGAATTCAAAATTGGTATTTTGTAAAATTTTACTTCTTGAATGTTCTTAATTGAATGTCTTAAGTTAAGGAATTGATTGAAATATTTGGATAGCTAACTAAATTTAAGAAATTTCATAAAATTAAATAAAATTATTTAAAAACATATCATTAATTTTTTTTGGTATATTAAATTCCAATAAATATGACTTATGTCAGGTGTTATGACTAACCTCCGGTAGATGACCTCAAAAGAAATAAAATTTAATAAAACTTATTATTTGAACATTACTAGTTGAAGACATCTTTTAAAATTGAATTTAAAATGTATGTAAATCTTATTTTTGTTTTTTAATCAAACCATGAACATATATTTTAGTTCGTTTTAAGTATCAAAGTGACTTGCATCATAGCCTAAAATTGTGTTTTTTTTCTTAGTTTTTTTCTTGAGAAATCAAAAAAGTTATCTTGTTAGTTATGTATGATAATAAACTATCCATATGAAAATATATACAAATTACATTATACATGAACATCCACAAACTAAAATAATAAGTATCCATAAACCGAAATAATATTCATGCATCCATAAATTATAAATATACAAAGTATGTGCATCACATGTGAATGTGCCCTGTGAAATGGGCATGGAAATATACAAACTATCTATGATCCACTCTAGAAAGTATCGCTTCTAGAACTCTTATCCATGGTCTGTTATGTAGAGTGAGAGTCCATAATCCAGTACTGCAATATAGCACATTCAAAGTCAAATTAATTAGAACATTATTTCTACAAAATAAGCAATCTCGAAATAAATGATTTAAATTGTGCATTAAATAGTCCCCTACTTGTGACTCAATCGAGTGCAAATGGAGGTTGGGTGGGATGGGGATCTGATCAATATGGGTTTGGTGCTCCCATGTTTGGGGCTCAATGCCTCCATACCCAACATCACATTCATGTGTCCACATAATTTTAACATCAACACCCCTCTGCATCTGGGTCTGTGTACACAATGGAAAAGACAAATTATAATTATTCTATGAATTTATTAGCATGCATATATGTAACTTAAAAAAAAATGTTGAAATCTTAGGAACAAAAAAAATACCTCAACTTCTAGTCCATGAGTCAGTTATGAGGTGCAGGTAGAGGTGGAGGAGACTGAGCCATGGAAACATGCACTAGAGGAGGTTTCTCTAGTTGGTCAACTTCCCCCTCAAATGACCTTAGAAGATCATCTGCATATCTGGTTTTTCCATGCATATTATCATGAAATTGTTAATATAAATGCAATCTGATATGAACTAATTAATATAAATAATGTATGATTTGACGATAAGAGTGAAAATTTATGTCTACATGTACCTGGTTTGTGTCACTTAGGTCGTACACCCTCTAAGTGTCAAGGATGGTATCACGACACATTCGTGCATATGACAAAAGTTGGTCTTGCCCTAGAATCTCAAGATATGAATCACATATAATGCAACCGGTGGGCCACGAGGCAACGAAGGTGGTCTTCTCATATATCCACGCAATGTGACATGTGCAATAGCTAATGTTCTCCCCATGTTCTCTGATGGTATGCCTAGTCTAAATTCGAAGTTGTGATGGCTGCTCTAGCTTCGTTGGCAATACTACACTCTGAGATGGTCGTGGCAATAATATCAGAGTTGGTGCTACATGTGTAGGGTCCCTACAAACCCTAACACATTCATAAATGTGTACCAATTTGGGTCCATAAAACCTAGATCTGGTGCTGGAGTAATCTCGCCTCATATGTAGCATAAACTACACATATATATTATTTGCAAAGTAAACGGGGACCTCGTCACAGTGGGGTAACTAGCCCCAAGCTCCAATGAATTGATCATAAACAAAACTGGTTGCATCCA